>CM033408.1:9173772-9381928 GCA_019426215.1 Buddleja alternifolia
TGCAGCTAAAGCTGCATTATAACTTGTGCCACAGCCAATGAAAACAATCCTTCTGCTTCTCCTTATGGTTTTGAGGTGATCCTTTAATCCCCCTAAAAGGACACTCTTGGCTTTGCATGATCCTCCGCGTATAAGCCTCCCTCGCATTGTTGTTGTAAGAGAATCTGGCTGTTCATGTATTTCCTTCTGCATGTAGTGCTCGTACTTCCCTTTATTAATTTGTTCAACTTCCATTTCAAGAACTGATAATGCACGCTCAACAGAAGCGGGCCTTGTAAGAGTTCCACCTCGTTTAGCAGGGTCAAACTTGAATATGGTTGCACCGCCATCCTGGAACAACCAAAAATCAATAAAAGCAAACCCCACAAGTCTAAAAGGAAACAAAATCGATATATTTATCTTTTCATGTGGACAGATATAGCAATTCATGGATGTGTAGCAATCACAGGGTTCTTTGGAATTAACCCTGCTAGTCATTGCATGTTACGATCTTGAAATGCTCCTTGTTTATCACTAGACAACTGATACAAAATCAATTGTTTACAATTGACTATTTGCATAGAACGCTACTAGTACTCTTTTTCAGGGTCCAAAAGAAACAAAGACTTCTCATTTCTTCTAATTAACTGAACTTGTACTTGAATAATTACCGAAACTTTACTTTCACACTTTAGCATCACCTATGTTCCATTGAGCTATAGAAATCAAATAATGCCCACATTCAATTTCATGCGTCTTTTGAAAGCAATAGGAAGAAAATTACTGTTCATGTCTCTTTTAAAAAGAAATGAACTATTTGCATAGAACGCTACTAAGTACTCTTTTTCAGGGTCCAAAAGAAACAAAGACTTCTCATTTCTTCTAATTAACTGAACTTGTACTTGAATAATTACCGAAACTTTACTTTCACACTTTAGCATCACCTATGTTCCATTGAGCTATAGAAATCAAATAATGCCCACATTCCATTTCATGCGTCTTTTGAAAGCAATAGGAAGAAAATTACTGTTCATGTCTCTTTTAAAAAGAAATGAACAGAAAAAGATATGACATGATATATTTCTCAGGTCTTTAAAATTTGAGAAAATAACCATGTAATACACTTCAAAAACTTGAATCAGTTTATTTGTCAAGGGAACCATTCGAATCACTTTAATTATAAAAAGTTTATCAATTTGAAAAAGTACCTTGACATGAACAACTTCACCATCCTCAATCACCAAAACCTTCTTTGTATGCTCCACCAGAGCACTGGCATCACTTGACAGAAACAGTTCTTTTGGTTGCCCATTGCTTGAGAGAAATTTAGCATCATTAAAACATGCTCCGGTACTGGCCTTTTCATTTAACTCCTGCATAACCACTAGTTCATTTTCGGAAAAATATATATGCTGAAAAGCTAATTTTCAGAAAGAACATATACTTGGTGCTGCAAAATTAGAAGACCAAAAAAGTAAGTAGAAAAGTAATACAATGCTACTAATGCCAGATGGCCTTCCATCCCTTTTCCTTTCATCCAACGCTACTAATACAAAAGTAAGTAGAAGCACATAGCAAAGGAAAAGGAGAAATTTATTATCATCATTTATAGATCAAGAAATTTTGAATGGAAACGAAGAATTAGCATCAAAAGAATAAAGAGGAAGTTACAAAAGCAGACAAAATACCCTCATTAAGTGAAACTAAAACAATATATATTTTCCAGATTGCTTTTAGATCAAATAGAACTATATGTAAAAAGCTCCAGCAGTATTAACCTATTGTGATAGAGAAGAGTAACCAGTCGCACATCAAAGTAGCAGGAAAAAAGATTAAAATACTTAAAAGATCTCATTGTCAACAAATACAGAACAAATGAGAAATAGGTTGTCCATAAAACAAGTATGATATAACTTTGCAAAAGGCCACATTGCAGCAGTAGTAAAAAGATCTAAGAGAGGAACTTCAATAAATGAACAAAAACCTTGTGAAGGAATTGTTTTGCGACAACAAAGAGACATGGACAACTTACTTTTACACCTAGTAGCAACGGACTACCACGCTTGCATGCAACCAATTCATTGGGATAATGTCGGCTTTTGAAAATGAGAGCATATGCTCCTTCCAGATGCCTCATCACTTCAAGTACAACTTGACTAAAAGTAACTCTCTTATCACCTACATTTAACAATTGAATAATTGGCACTTAGTGAAGTAGTAACAGACAAGTATTTGGAAAAACATATTTAATAACAAGTAACCTGAAAATTCTTTAGGAAGAACCTTAGGTAATCCAACAAAACCAATGTGAACAAAATAAAGGCAACACATATGTATCTCACATGACTCATCAAAGAAAACAGAAAAAGATGGCAAAACAAAGTTACAACACCCCACCCCCTCCCCTCCATGGATGCTTTAATAAAGACTATGCAATCAAGAGAAAAGAAACATTACTAATCTTAGCTAAAACAAAAGGGCAGCTGCCGAAATAGAATCTCAAGGCCCAAGATAGATTAAAATCCTTCAATCAAGGTGACGTAATTAAAAGATACTTGCTTCTACTTAAGGACAGACAAATAAATTTTAAAAAAAATGTTATAATCTTCTTCCGTCAAAAGTGAACCTTCTATCTCTCACTTGATAAAGTAGGCCAAGGTTTCTTTCGTGAGGCAAGCTTCACGTCACTCTATCAGTAACGACACTGCATAATTACTCTTCAAAATTTTTTTCCTCTTCAGAATTGGGTACACTTCTTCCTTGTGCTCTCAAGTTTCAGTTCTTCCCCTCATTTATCACCATCTCAAACTCAAAAGTATATCACTCCCATTTGAATGTAGCCCCACCAACTAAACCATAACAAATAGCCCTTCTAAGCCAGACTCAACAGTTCTATACCCAACTCTTGACCAAAACCTAATCATACTCCATCTTTTCTGTATTTATTTCCTCTGAAATTTCGGTAATTACGTTAGTGTTCTTACCTACTCAGTGAGTCCGTGAAGTTTGTAGAAACTTTCCAATATCATCAATCAAGCATAGCCTGAAATTTGTTTTTACACCTCCAAGTAGAAGCAATTAACTGACTCTGTTACAGCTGACTTTCATGTCATATATCTCAAGAGGTGGTGTTTAATATAATTAGTTCCTCATAAAAATATGTCATCTTTTATCATAGTAAAAGTTATTCAAAGTTGTTTTACTGTCCAGCATTAATGGAACATGCACAGAATGAGTAATGTGCCACACTTTGAACTTGAATACAAGGAAGCCTTAGAGCGTTGGTATCCTTACCCCACTTAACGACCTCGTAGAGATGAAAACATAGAAATCGTTTAAAGCAATAACTAGTGCCTTTACAGTCATGGGAGCAAAATACCTTCTTCATTCGCATTATCAAAGACGAACTTTGCAAGCTTTGGAATGACTTCTGTGTCTGTGTCAGATTGAAAGGTGAAACCATGTCGAACTAATGACTCTTTTAATACCTAAAAGATCAAATAATACCGTGTTAATTCATGTTAAAAGAACATCTAATATTCGTGAAAACATTATAATTATACTGTCTCAGTTGAGCACGGTTACTATCCAAACAACTGCAAACACGCCTATTCAATATATCTGGAAATATAAGCTACAAAAGCTGCTATCATGTTAATCTAGTTAGCAGTGTACATTCTTCACAAATTCTCAGACTAAACAAGACAACTGAAAGGAACAACTCTTTTCCTAGGGCCTTCAAAGTTACTTATTTGTTTGTTTATTTCCCGATAAGTAAAAACAATTATCATGCCCATCTAATTATATTGTCATGATTACTGCTCCAAAGGAAATATAAGTAGCGATAAATATTGCCGAAAGATTTGAAAGGATCATAATGGGGATTTTTTCAAACAACAATTAGTTATATATAGAATGTTGAATGAGAAACAACCGTCGTTAGTAATGCAAAAAAATCAATAAACAAAATGTATTTGCATGATCAAGTATTATTTTGAGAATAAACGAAGGATAATGGGCACATCAGAAAGAGTAAACCCACCTCATAATTGGTTACAACTCCATTATGAACAACCAAAAACTCGTTTCCTGGATCAGAGGTCTGAGGATGACTATTCCTTGGAGCTGGTTCTCCATGCGTAGCCCAGCGAGTGTGTGCTATTCCAGCGTGAATCGAGAATGACTCTTCCAAATTTAAATCCGTCGTTGCAACCTCTGTAAATATGAAGATGAAACTAATGAATAATTGCTATCGTGGAAGGTAAAAAGGTTATGACTATTTAAAAGCTCTTATGTAACAAGCTGCACGGATCATCAACAGATACCACATCTTTCTAATGCTCGATATGTAAGAAGTATTCGCTCAAGTAGTCTTAAAGACATTAAAAATCACATATGAGATATGAAATGCATCCAACTCCTGTGCACTTATATTACGGTGTCCAGACACTCAAATTGCATCAATTACCATTACACATATTTTAACATCTGCCATAGATTGTAAGATGTGAAGCTTATCGTCCTTGCCAAACATGCACCATTTCACACACTTATGCCTGTTAATGATTTGGTCCAAGCATGTTCGCCTCAGGATGGTTACAACTGATATTCTGACTTAGACATTCTATTACACTACCGGCAGACAAAGCAAAATTGTAAATTTAAGTTCGAAAAGTAGAAGATCAATGAATGAGCAACTAGTGCATTGCCTTGAAATGAAAATTTGAACTTAAAACCAAAGCCAAAGCCCAATTATTGATTCCTGAGAAAAAAGCATGTTGATTCCAAGATGTACACTAAGCAAATGCAAAACATGGAACATTCGATGCACATATATGCATTTGCACTTACGCCGTCGCCATAATTCAACACAAACAATTAACACCAAACACATGAGCAAGATCAAACTTCCAGATATTAACCACGAAAATTTATGTAAATGATCTAAACCCGGAACATGCATAAGTCATAACCACGCCATGCATACAAATCCAAGAAAAATGTAATTAAAAAAAATCCATGCAAGTGAGATTTGCATAATTAACAATCAATAGAGCCCAAAAACAAAATCCCATAATTGAAAAACCAGTAAATAAGTTGAAATATATTTAATTTATTTAAGCGGGCGTTGGATAGTTTTGTACCTTGGTAGACAGATTTGACAAGGGACTCTATATTGCCTTCCTGGCGAAAGACGAGAGGGCCATGTTCATCGGAATCAATAGATATACCGGCGGAATCATATCCTCGGTACTCTAAGCGGCGGAGGCCATTGAAAAGCATTTCCAAAATGTAACGTCTCTCTCTGCTTACATTATAATTTAAGTATGCGAATATACCACACATAGTTGTTGCTCTTCTGAATTGTTTTCGTCTTCGATCGATCGATGATCCTTGTTTTGCGAGTTCGGAGTGTGCAGAGAGATTGTGAAGATGTGGAGAGACGGGGAGAGGGGAAGTGATGAGTGGGAGTCGGAAAAGCCAACACTTTTGACTTTTTCTTTTGACAGATCGATCAGATCAGTTTGTTTTTGGATATATTTATATAATAAAAGTTGGGGGGGTGGGGGGTATAATGATTTTGAACTTGGGTTGGCCAGGTGTGTGCTTTTGAGTAGTGACTGCAAAAGGTCATTCACTTTTTCAATTCACTTTTTATATTCCCTAATATTCATTGAGTATTTATTTGTGTTAGTAGTTGGGAAAATTATATCCTTCTTGTGTCTATTTCTCACACATAATATAATTATGTGGGTACTTTATACATAATTATATGAAAAAGAGAATTATAAAGTATAATTTTGGATCAGTGAACTCGATCTACCATAAAATTATCCAATTAATTATGACACTCGATTGATGTGTTTAAATCATCAGAGGATGAAAGCTAAATCCACATAAGACATGTAACACATAATTAAAGAACGCTAGGCACTGATGAGTAAACAAGTACGAGTTGAACCCCCACCAATGACTAAGATTCAACAGGTTAGAATAATATATCAACTGTTGATTAAGTCATGTTTAAGACCGACGCTCTTCATGTTCATTTTTTTTTTCTCAGGGTCCCTTGAGGTACTGTCAAGTGAAATTGCAAGGACCCCTCCCAAGAGAGTTTTCATATTTTCACACTGTTAATGTTGTTGTGTTTCGTGAAAAATGGAATAAATGCAGCGGAAGATTTAAATTTTTAACCCAAACTAATTTTTCTGTTTGCATATATAAATTAATTAAATCGCATAACGAATAACGATTTACCTGTTGAAGCGAAGTGGTAGGAGAATCTGATTCCTCCTCTAAATTTCTAATTGATGAAGTCTCGATTTCTTCAATCCTCGTGCAATCTTCTCTTCTTGAATTCGTTGAGGTTTCTTGAAATTTGATCTGAACAACGAACACACGTTGTCTCTAAATTATCACGCACGGATTGATTGACGAAATTTTTTCTCTTTTTCCCTATGATGACCGACGGCTAGTGTATAGAGAGAGGGATGAGATTTTTTCTTCTTTTCTTTTTAGGAGAGTTATGATTTCATGTGTCTTGTTTTGGGTTAAAGAATTCTTTCATATCCTCTTGACTTATTGACCAAGACAAACAAAAGAGACCTTTGTTAGGCGTCCTTATGGATGCATTATCTATTTAATTAATAATTTTTATATTCAATAAATTAATTAATTAATTAAATAACCAAATTAATTAGATAAATTAATTCATTAATTTATTTCCATAGAAAATTAATTAATAATTACTCTCATCTTTAAAATTTAATTATTTCATTCATTGAGTAATTAATTAACTATTTAAATTATGCAATAAATTAAATCTCCCAAAATAAAATAGAAAATCTTTTTCCATTTTTCTTTATCAATAATTTAGCGCGACTCTTTAGATTTGTTTCGTTTGGAAATGAGAGAAAACTAAAGGAAGTGGTAACACCTAACCAGTCACGTGGCCCACTTCGTAGCCCAAACGAAATCAAATGATTGAAACATTCCACAACCTTCCAATAGTAAATACCGTATAAGTATAAACCCTTTATTCACGTGCCTCAATCAAGTGAGAGTCATGATTATGTCAAACTCACTGAACTTGACCATATGTATTAATTATAATAATACGAGATCACTGAGATCGATTTAGTGTCTCGCACAATTGTCTCTTTTTGCTTTGACCAAAGACTTTGATCTCTATTTATCTATAATCACATAGGTTAATATTTCATTCACTTATGAGAGAACAAATCTCATTTTAGAGATCAGCTAAGACTATCACTTGCCCATCAAGTCGCATTTCGAGGTCGACCCCACCAACGGGTGAATTGAGTCTAACTACTTTAGTGAAATACTTAATGTCACAAATGCATCTTCAGCCTAATACTTCAGGTCAAAGGTTCATTTATACCTATTACACATAATCACTTCTGTCATTGACAGTCACAAAGTGAACACCCATGTGACAGAAACGATGCGAGTTGTGTTCGAGCATATCAATTCCACTGATGTGCATACAGTCTTAAGCTCCCACCATCACATGGTGTTCGACTGGCACTCCCATGTCAAAGTTAAGATTGTACAAATATTCTAAGTCTTTATTTGTCAATCAAAGACTTCATATTACTTGCGAACGAGTTTCAGTAGTCAAGACCAATCTCTATAGTGCCAATCTTCCTATCCCATAGGAAGTAAAGGGATTGCACTGAAATCATGGACAAAACGTTTTACACTACTTATAGATGCAGATAAGATTTAAGTGAAAACTAAATAATGCATTTTATTCTAAATATCAAATAAGTTCATTACAAGAAAGATGTCATATCATTCTATCATCTATGGCATCTGAGGGCATAATCCTAACAAATGTAATCTCTATACTGGTGATCTCTATACTGGTGCTCTTGATATTGTGAATTTCGGTCCATCCCAACCAGATTCACACTTGAATTATGTCCTAAGGAATTGCAATACTGCAACCCACAATTTGCCAAAGTGGGCATTTAACTCTACATGGGTTGGTCCCCTAGACCCTCTGGAGAACGAAAAATACTTGGGTGCACCAGGTCTAGGCACCACTAGTGCACCAAGGAATATTTTAATATATATAACTCCATTTGAAAGGAAAAAAATGTGGAGATATTTTTTCTTTTGTACTCCCTCCGTCCCAAATATTCTTTTGACTTTTGTTAGGATTTAACAAAAGTTCATTGTTTCTCAAAAATATCCTTTCCATAAAATAAAAACAACTAATAACATTACCTTATAAAACATGACATGATGTTAATTGAATTTATAACTTTTGTCTAATATTCATGTATGAAACTTTCTTTCCTTAAATATAATTACAAATTTATAGTAAAAATAAATTAATTATATATTTTTCAATTATAACGAAAGGCAATTTAGTCAGATTAGACAATAAATATCTACTTTTATAGTAAAGGACAAATATTTTGAGATAGACAAATATTTTGAGATAGATAAAAGTGGAATAGTAGATATTTTTTTTGGAACGGAGTGAGTACAATTTTTTACCTTTTCACTCGTAAGGGTATTTCTTTACAATATATTTTAAGTTATTCTTCTTTTTGTTCACTCTGTACTTTTGTGCTGATTAAGACTTCTTTCGTTCTATTTAATTTGAGCAATCAGTTAATGATGAGACCTTGTGCTTAGTTTTCTTAAATATTTATAATTTTTTTGTTGACATTTTTGTTGTATCACTAATGTGAGAAATTATGCTTATTCTTTTAAAACAAAACATAATTTACATGATATATCAAATTAGCAGTAATAACAATTTTTCACTCGATTTTTCAGTAATTACAATATCAAATTCATCATCAGAATGTATATGAATATGCTCCTTCGAATTTAATGTAATTGTTTATAAATAAAGTGCTTGTCATATTCAAAATATATTTTGTTTTACATACTATGAGCACATTTTATACACTATGATTTCATATTCAAATTCCGAGTGAATTATAATCAAAGCAGTGATTTTTCTAGAATCCCATAAAAAAATCAATGCGAGAAGAAGAAAAGGAATACTGGAATCAATATCAGAACAAATGTAATCGACTCACGTGAAATATCCTAAAAGTTATTTCAATAACAAAAGCTTTATTCTCTACGTAAGTGATACAATAAAAGGCTCACAAATTTTATTTAAAAAAAGTTTAAGGAAACGAAGCACAAAGGCTCATCGTTGACTCATGGCCTAAAATTAGATAATGTGGAAGAAGTCTTAATAAATATATAAGTACAAAATAAACATTATGGGCTGCTCCAATTTGCAATTATTGTTAGATATTATTATTGCTCTCCTAATTAGATTAGTATTATTATTGTTTTTCTAGTTAAACTAGTATTCTTATTAACTTATTTATCTTTTATCTTCTTTATAGTTTAGGGTTTTCTTGTATTCTCTCTCTTGTAACTCTATAAATATGTTACTCAATAATACAAGTTCCCTACGGGGTTTTCTCTAATCTAACATGATATCAGAATCATGGCTTCGAACCATGGTATCTCGATTTCTCGTTTCCGCCATCCTCAAGTTGCCGACCCCGTCCGACACACCTTATCTAGTTTAGTTTAGTTTAGGGTAGTTTTTTTTTCTTTATCTTTGTTTATGTTGTCGCCGCTCACCCTTGGAAAAACAAGGATTTGGAGTCGCCGCCTTATTTAAAGGTTTTCAAACGAAACTGCTCCACATTGAGAAGCGTCTTCGTCCAACCGCCACCTTATTTAATGATTTCCAGACGAAACTGCTCCACCTTGAGAAACGTCTTCGTCAAAATCTCTCTACTAAGCATTCTTTATGCCCGAACTGTCGTAACATCTTTTCTCGATTTTTAGTTCAGTCTCAATGTTCAAGACTTTCACGTTTCGACTGCGGGGGAGTGTTAGATATTATTATTGCTCTCCTAATTAGATTAGTATTATTATTGTTTTTCTAGTTAGACTAGTATTCTTATTACCTTATTTATCTTTTACCTTCTTTATAGTTTAGGGTTTTCTTGTATTCTCTCTCTTGTAACTCTATAAATATGTTACTCAATAATACAAGTTCCCTACGGGGTTTTATCTAATCTAACATTGTATCAGAGCTAAAGAGTTTCTTCTCTCAACCCTCACGATATCTCTTAAGTATAAAGAAAAAAATTGTACAAGAAAAAATACAAGAGCGAAAAACAAAAGCCTTCGGACGTGAATGAAATTTTCCGGAGGAATGATGCCGTTAGTTAAAGAGAAAAAAACTAAACACATTAGGTTGTGAGTTGCCAATGTCAAAGAATTGTGGAGTCCATTTTGTTTTTCTTTTTTTTTTAATTCATGAGGGGATACCCAAATAAACATAGTCTAGCGAGCTCGACAATCCCGAGCTCATAGTCACTTGTCTATGCCATCTAAGGCCAACTCTATCTAGCTCAATACTATTACAACACTCCATAATAAGGTTGAACAAATCAATAAGATTATAAGCTAAGCCGTGTTTGGCTAAGACATCTGCCACCCGGTTGGCTTCGTGCCACACATGAGCAATCTCCACGTTCCAATCCAGCTCCAATTGTTGTCGGATTTTTGCAATTACATTGAAGTGTTGATGAATGAAAGTACCTTCTTGAATGCTAAAGATGGCCTCGCGACTGTCAGTTTCGAGTCTAACGTTGTTTAGTCTAATCGTACGCGCCATATGTAAACCATATAGGATCGCGGAGTCCATTTTGTTTTTGAATGGAGTTATACATATCAAAATATTCTTTGGTGCATCAGTGGGCCTCACACCTGGTGCACCCAAGTATTTTCTTATAGAAATGCTCCTGGCTACTTATATGCACATGCATGTATGTACATAGATGAAAAACTTGAACTTATAATTAAAATATAGAACCATTTCATTACTCCATATTAGACATGTATTAGTGTCTGCGACTTATATGCACATGCATGTATGTACGTATATGAAAAACTTGAACTTATAATTAAAATATAGAACCATTTCATTACTCCATATTAGACATGTATTAGTGTATAATTTTAACATTAAATATTATATGAAAATTATATGCATAATAGTTTATGAGTGTATATCAACATTATGTGGATTTTTCTCATGAACAATTCACCCCATCAAACAACAATTGGAGTAATGACATGAATAATGAAGATTGCAAAATTCAAAATCACTCAAATTAATGTGGTCACTAACAAAATTTTTAATATAAAATTGCACATCTCATTTATCCCTTAAAGTGTGTTGTGTCACTGACACTTGTGCAAAATGGTTTTATGTGGGTCATATTTGAAAGGTTTCGGCAATTTCCACTGCAAATGTGAATACATACATGTGCAGGGTATTGCCTATATATAGTTTATGAGTGTATAAAAATTATAGGCATAATAGTTTATGAGTGCATATCAACATTACGTGGATTTTTCTCATGAACAATTCACCCCATCAAACTACAATTGGAGTAGTGACATGAATAATGAAGATTGCAAAATTCAAAATCACTCAAATTAATGTGGTCACTAACAAAATTTTTAATATAAAATAGCACATCTCATTTATCCCTTAAAGTGTATTGTGTCACTGACACTTATGCAAAATGGTTTCATGTGGGTCATATTTGAAAGGTTTCGGCAATTTCTACTGCAAATGTGAATACATACATGTGCAGGGTATTGCCTATATATATATATATATATATGTATATATTGCTGGGTTTCGTTCGAAAAAGCATAAACACAGTGGAAGAGATTTCAAAAATTAAAAACGAAAACCCAATTGGTATTCTAATTGGCATAATTGAATCTAAATGCGTATAACGAATAAAACTTACTCGTTAATATGAATATGATGATGGAGAAAAACTTCTTCTTCTTCAAACTCGAAATATTGAAGCTTCCAAATCTTCAATCCTTTGGTTTGATTCTTCAAACTTGAACTTGATCTGAACAACGAAAATACGTCGTCTCTAAATCGTCACGCACGGATCAACAAACGAAAAATTCCCTTTCTTCTTTCTCTATGGTCGACGGCTAGGTATAGAGGAGGGGAGGAATATTTTTCTTTTTTTTTAGAGTTATGAGAGTTGTGTATTCTCTTCTTACTTGTTCTAAGTTAAAGAGTTCTTATATACTTCATGACTTATTGAACAAGTCAAAACAAAAGAGCCCTAATATGTGGCCTCTCAAAGACGCCATTTTGAGGCCTCATAGGCGTCCAATTGGACTCCTTATTTAGCCCGAGATTTATTTTGTTTAATTAATTTCTTATTTCAATTAATAATTTATTATATCCAATAAATAAATAAATTAATTAAATAACCAAATTAATTAGATAAATTAATTCATTAATATATTTCACAAGGAAATTAATTAATAATTAATCTTATCATTATAATTAATTATTTCATCTAATGAATAATTAATTATTTAATTTATCCAATAAATTAAAACTCCAAGAAGAAATAATAGAAATTCCTTTTTCTTCATTTTTCTTTGTCAATTCTTTAGCGCGACTATTTAGGTTCGTTTCGTTTGGCAATGAGAAGAAACCAAAGAAAGTGGGTAACATCTTGCCAGTCATGTGGCCCACTTCGTAACCCAAATGAAACGAATAATAGGATCATTCCGAAACCTTCCAATCGTAAATACCGTATATGTATAAACCCTTTGTTCACGTTCCCCGGTCAAGTGAGAGTCATGGTTATGTCAAACTCACTGGACTTGACCATATGTGTAAATTATAATAAATACGAGATCATTGAGATCGATTTAGTGCCAAGCACAATCGTCTCGTTTGCTTTGGCCAAAGACTTTGATCTCTATTTATCTATAATTACATAGGGTACATACTCATTCACTTATGAGAGAACAAATCCCATATTAGATATCTGCTAAGATTACCACTTGCCCATCAAGTCCGCATTTCGAGTTTGACCCCACCAAAGGGTGAATTGGATCTAACTACTCTAGTGAAAGACTTGACGTCACAAGTGCATCTTCGCCTGATACTTCAGGTCAAAGGTTCACATATACCTATTACGCATAATCAGTTCCGTCATTGACAGTCACAGAGTGAAAACCCATGTGACAGAACCTATGCGAGTCGTGTTCGAACATATCAGTTCCACTGACGTGTCTACAATCTTAATCTCCTATCATCCCATGATACCAGACAGACACTCCCATGTCGGAGCTAAGATTGTATAAGTATTCGAAGTCTTTATTTGTCCATTAAAGACTTCATATTACTTGCGAACGTATTTTAGTAATCAAGATCGATCTCTCTAGTGCCAATCTTCCTATCCCATAGGAAGTAGAGGGATCGCACTGAAAACATAGACAAAACGTTTTACACAACTTATAGATGCAGATAAGAATTAAGTGAAAACTCAATAATGCCTTTTATTTAAAAAGAGTTTAAGTTCAATACAAGATATATGCCCTATACATTCTATCCTCTATAACATCTGAGGGCATAATCCTAACAATCTCCCACTTGCACTCAATGCCACTCATTGTGGTATCTAATACCCATCCTTTCCAGGTGTCGGTCCAAAACAGCCTGAGGTAGTGGTTTGGTGAACGGGTCAACTATATTGCCAGCTGAGACTATTTTCTGCACTGCTATCTCTCCTCTGCAAACGATCTCCCCGATGATGTGAAATCTTCTCTCAACATGTTTGGACTTTTTATGAGACCTCGGTTCCTTGGCTTGCGCTATCGCACCATTGTTATCACAATAAAGTGGCAACGGGAGTTGAGCACTAGGGACCGTTCCAAGTTCTCCAAGAAACTTCCTCATCCAAACAGATTCTTTCGCTGCCTCTGAGGCTGCTACATACTCTGCTTCAGTGGTGAAATTAGCGGTTGTGCTTTGCTTGGAGCTTTTTCAAGACACCGCTCCACCATTGAGAGTAAAAACAAACCCTGAAGTGGATTTTCGGTCATCAACATCAGACTGAAAGTCTGAATCAAAATAAACTTCCATCTTCAGGTCTCTACCTCCATAGATGGGAATCATATCTTTAGTTCTTTTCAGATACTTTAGGATATTCTTCACAGCTATCTAATGTTTCTTTCCCGGGTTTTCCGGAAATCGACTCACCACGCTCACAACATAGGCAATGTTGGGTCTAGTACACAGCATTGCATACATCAGGCTACCAACTGCAGAACCATAGGGTACATTACTCATCTCTTGTCTATCTTCTTCACTTTGAGGACACATAGACTTGGATAAGTGTACTCCATGCCTCATGGGAAGAAACCCTTTCTTAGAGTTGTCCATCCTAAAACTCTTTAGGACCTTTTCTAAGTAAAGGGCTTGAGAGAGGCCTATCATTCTATTCGTTCTATCCTGTAGATACGAATTCCTAGAATATATGTAGCTTCTCCTAAGTCTTTTATGGAAAACGTACTCGAAAGCCATTTCTTGACAGTGGTGAGCATTCCTACGTCGTTTCCTATAAGTAGAATGTCATCCACATATAGTACTAAGAACGAGAGTTTGCTCCCACTAGTCTTCTTGTAGACACATGGTTCATCTTCATTCTTGATGAAGCCATATCCCTTAACTTCTTTATCAAAATAGAGATTCTAGCTTCTAGATGCTTGCTTGAGACCGTAAATGGACCTCTCAAGTTTACATACTTTATGGATATCGGACTCGGACACAAAACTCTTTGGCTGTTCCATATAGATATCCTCCTCGAGGAATCCATTTAGAAAGGCCGTTTTGACATCCATTTGCCATATCTCATAATCTAAGTATGCAGCTATGGATAACAGAATTCGTATGGACTTTATCATAGCCACGGGCGAAAAGGTTTCTTGATTGTCAATTCCTTCTCTTTGACTATACCCTTTCGCTACGAGTCTGGCTTTAAAGGTGTCAACCTTGCCATTGATACCTATCTTTCTTTTGTAGATCCACTTACATCCTATAGGTTTTATACCTTTAGGACGATCTACCAAAGTTCAGACATGGTTCGACTGCATAGAGTCCATTTCTGTTTCCATGGCTTCTCACCATCTTGAAGCGTCGACATCCACCATCGCTTGATCATAGGTACAAGGATCATCTTCATAACCTTCTTGTATTACAGTGTGAAGCTCTCGCTCCCCCTGCAGTAGATACCCATACCTCTCAAGTTCATGCGGTATTCTACCAGATCTACGTGGTGGTTGTGCTACTATGGGTTCAGGCCTCGGTTCTTGAACAGATGTATTTGAGGGAGTTTCATTTTGTTCTTCTAGAATAATTTTCCTACCTTTGCCCCCTTCCAAGATGAACTCATCCTCAAGGAAGTGAGCTTGTAGGGCCACGATGATTCTTTGATCATCATGCAGGTAAAAGAAGAATCCCATGGAATCTTCAGGATAACCAATGAAACGTCCCATTAGGGATCTTGTCTCCAATTTCTCCAGTTTAGTCTTCTTGACATAAGCGTGGCATCCCCAAATCTTAATATGATTAAGACTCGGTTTCCTATTATTCCACATCTCATGCGGAGTTTTAGGAACGAATTTGGAGGAACATCTGTTCAAAACATGAGCAGCGGTAAGGAGCACGTATCCCCACAACGAAATGGGTAAATCAGTGTAACTAAGCATGGAACGAACCATGTCCAACAGTGTTCGATTCCTTTGCTCGGCTACTCCATTCAGTTGAGGAGTTGCTGGTGGTGTTAGTTGTAACATTATTCCTTGTTGTCTTAGGAATTCATCAAACTCGGCACTCATATATTCTCCTCCACGATCCGATCATAGAGTTTTTATATTTTGCCCAGTTTAATTTTCTACTAAGGCCTTGAACTCTTTGAATCCTTCAAAGGATTCAGACTTTTGCTTCATCAGATACACTAGACCAAATCTTGAGTGGTTGTCAGTGAAAGTGATGAAGTAGTAGAAACCTCCACGAGCCATTTCTCCAAATGGTCCGCAGACGTCGGTATGCACTAATCCTAAGACTTGCGTAGCCCTTTCAAAAGTCCCTGTAAAGGGGGATCTAGCCATCTTGCCTAAGAGACATGATTCATATGTAGGAATAGGGTCCGACCCTAGTGAGCTTAAAAGCCCATCTTTTTCCATTTTGTGGATCTTGTGCTCTCCGGCATGGCCTAGTCTAAGATGCCACTTGAGTCTTAAGTTAGTTTCTTGCCTACCACGTTTACGTGTTACAACATTAACATGAGATGAATTACGGACATTTAAATAAAACAAACCATTAACTAAACATGCATTGCCAACTAATTTATTTCCATAATAAATGTCGCAATTTAATTTAGAAAAACAGAATGTATATCCAATCTTAACTAAGATAGGAATAGATACAATGTTCTTAAGCCCCTTGGGCAAAACCAAAACATTATCTAAAAACAGTAAATGTCCAGAATTCAAATAAAGAGAAGTAGATCCGATCCTAGTAGCTGCGACGCTTTCCCCGCTGCCTACTTTGATCATCACAATAAAAGAAAAATCAAAATCCTTTTCTTTCTCATCTTTTCACAATAAAAGAAAAATCAAAATCCTTTTCTGTTTCACTCAAGAAGCCAAGAGTTCGTCATCGTCTTTGCTAGCACTGGCAGAAGAAGATGAGGTGCAAGCTAAGGTGTGGATACACTTGGATGTGTCAATTCAAGCACTGAAAGCAATTCCATCCTACGTATATTCTTTGCAAGGTAATCGTTTAGTTGTTTTTATCATTTTTATCGAATTCGATGGTACCATATCAACGTATCCCTAATTTGGGGATGAATTTTTTATTGTTTTTTATTTTCGATGCTCGCATCCCCTTGGACAATTCCTAACAATGGTATCAGAACCAAAGTTTGAGAATGGCTTAGATTCGTTTTGGTAATTTATGCGTTAAATTTGTTTTTTATTACATTTGAATAGGATGAATTTTATGATTGATTTTTGATCTGATTGACTATAAAAATCTGAAAATATGGGGCTGCATTTTTTCGTTAATTTTTAAAAAAATTAAGGGTAACACACGACTCAAAAGTCGTGGGTAATCCATCGTCGCAACGATGGCACTATTGCAACGGTGGTCACTGGCAGCCAATAGTCGTTGTTCGCGTGAAGAGCAAACAACGACTGTTCGCTGTTCCAGCTGTTGCCGCGGTGGCGCAGGCAATAACAGTGACTACGTAGTCACGGGGCAGCGAGGCTTCAGCCCCGTACCCCTATTTGGCCACTTAGGTTGGCGGCCCACCTAGCAAAGGCTAGGGTTTTTCTCCCCAAGTTTGTTTAATAGCGTTTTAGGTCTTGAGTTAATTTTTGCAATTATTTTAAAAATACGGGCCCTATTTGTAATTTTAGAAAATAGTATTTTATTCAGAATTTCAAATTAATTATATTTACAATTGGGATAATGCCTATGAAATTTAAATATTTTCAAAACTGAAAGTTTTCTCTTATTTTTTAGAATTAAAAATAATTGAGTTTTTAATCAATTATTGGAAATTAATAGAGGTTTGCTTTAAGTGTGACTCTAGATTCAGTTCGGATTATCTATTACAAATGATGTTAAATCTTCTGTTACATGTACCTTTATGTATGACAAGTGTACAAAATTGAAATTCATTATTTATTTTTTAAAAATTTATATAATAGCAATACATGCAATGGGATATGCAATATTATTTTGTAATAGAGGATCTCGTGTGCCCTAGATTAGGTCGCTAAAGAACGCCACTAATATAAGTGCATTTTGCATAAGATTATATATGGAGTGTTTGCAAACTCTACTGCTTCTAGAGAAGTGATTTTAAATGAAAAATAAGCAGAAGTGGATAGTGTTTGCAAACAAAAACTGAAAGTGGAAAAAAGTTGTAGAGAGTGTTTGCAAATAAAAGTGATTATTGACACGCTAAAAGCTAACGTGCTATTGTAGCAAGTGCACTAGTCGTGTGTAGTAATAAGTGTGGACGAAAAGTCCGGGTTGTCGAACCACGAAGACTTGAATTCTAGTTTAAGATTTGTAATGAAGTGAATAAACAAAGTAAGAATAAATTCAAATAAAATTTGTAAAGAACAAGAACAAAGATGAGCAAGTGATTTAAAACCAATTATAAAGGGAGACTAAGGCACATGCTAGGTTCAAATTGATCAAATATACTTATAAAGGTTCTTGTTGAAGGATTACACTTATATTGTTATGGTGAGAGCTCCGAGGGTAGAGAATAACCGATGTCTCGCGTATAAACTCCTATGCTTAGATCGTGATTTCCCAAATATTCCTATCCGAAAATCTAACCACTAAACATGCATTAACGTACTAGAGTTCACTCGATTAGAATCGAACAACTTCACCCGGGAATCTTTACCTATGTCTAGGGCAATTCCTCATTAGTTGCGGGTCATGATGTGAATCTCTTGCACCCTAAGTTAATTTTCTCCCGAAATATCAACCTAGGCATAAGATTCTAACATATAGTGATCAAGTATATGCAAGATAGGTAAAAACACAAATTCACATCACATAACAATATAAGTATAACCTCTACAATCATCTATTATAAGCATATATCACAATTTGACCTTACATGACCTTAGTCTTATGAATTTAGTTCATGATAGTTATTATGAAAAACAATAATGAATAAATACACATGTTCATAGACATGAATGAAATGAAAAGGCTATAAAAACTCCCTCTAATGTGATAGATGATGGCCCCTTGATTGGAACTTCAATTCCTAGCTTTCTCCTCTTAGAATGATGAAGAATGGTGATGAATGAAGCTTGAGGACCTGTACCTCCTCCTCCTCTCCTCCAAGAATCTGAAATTGATAGTGAATGATGAAGAGTATGGGTTTCCCCTCCTTTTATAGCCAAAAATTCCACTAAAGTATGCATTAAGAATTCCCATTAAAGTTCCCCAATGAGAATTCCACCTAAGGTGATGCTTAAAGTTTGGCTTTTAAGATTCCAACCAGCTAAAAAATGTTGAACTTTCGGCCATTAAGAATTCCACCAAGCATAACCATGTGAAAACTTCAACAAAACACATGCATGCTGCCATTTTCTTGTTTTCCAGCGCAGTCTTAGTATTTTCCTCATAAACTTCTCCACAGATCTCCAAATTGGATGATTCAAGTCTCCATGTTTAGATAACACATAGATCTACAACTTTGCAGAAGGACATGTTGTCCAATTCGGTCTCTAAGTATACCTAAATTACGTTTCAACATGGAGGTTGTTTCTGATTTGGCGCCCATAAAGTAAATCTACCAAGAAACACACTTATGACAACCCCTCAACACATGTGCTGAATTATGGCCAAAAGTGATTCTTACCCATCATATAATGTTGGAATTTAGGCTGAAAAAGGAGTAACATTCGGACTATCCATGCCGAGGCATGACTAGGAGGGCGCTGGGGCGTATCCTGACACATGTACTTCTCTGTTCGGCGCAACAATCGTATTTCCTTCACAATTATCTCTATAGACCTCCGATTTGGATGTTTCAAGTTCCCATTTGAAACTAAGACATACATCTAAAACTTTGTAGAAGGAAACTTTGTCTAAATCGGTCTCGAAATATACAGAATTATCGCTCGAATGTGGTAGGAGATGCATAAACCGCCTAGGTGTTGAAAAACATGCTTGAACTTGTTTTGTACATCGTTTTTCTTCCCTTTTCTTCATGTATTCTCATTTATTACCTGTATTCACTTAACACACCTATTAAATGCAAATGTGACATGATTTAAGCAATAAATGAATCCAAATCATAAGAATTACGGTCTTAAAAACACGTAAAAACACCTTTTATCAATTATCAATTAGTTTTTTTTGCAGAAAGTACAATATTGCCCTCAAAATAATATAAAAATTATATTTTTTTCACATTTATGTTCTTAATCTTCTTTTTAACAAAATACTCCTAAAAACATATATTTATGAAATATTATTTATTACTTGAGACAAGTAGATTACAGAATGATAATAACAAAACAATTAAACGAGTAATATCCCAACTAGTAAGATATAATTAACAATATCTCAACTAGTAAGATATAATTAACAATAGAGAAAAGTGATGATTTTACATTTCTTTCAGGTTTCTGCTTCACTGAAATTTAATAGCAAGTTTTTTTAAAAAAACAATTAATGGGATTAATTTGGGAATATATAAATATTATCAAGGATAAAATTGTCACTAAAAAATTATTTTAATTGCAGAAATTTAAAAAGCACCAAAAAACACCTCTTACCCAACTTGGATCTTTTGGCTTCTGGGGCTTAATTTTAGGGAATCAAAAACAAAAGTTGAATTTACAAACAATACAAAATTATTTATTTTTAACTAAAAGCTCAAAAACACTTTTATTTAAAATTTGCAAACAATTTCATATTAATTAAACACCGAGATTACCCAATTTTTGAAGTGAGCAATTAATAAATCAAAAGGCGATAGTGGAACAGACGAAGGAATGAGGCTGAGAGGAAAAGGAATGAGGGCAGGGAGGAAGGCATTACGGAGTTTCTCAAGGGTGGTTGCCCCTTCCTCTTACCCTATGATTTTCCACTCTTATATTCAAGTTCAACCAAACAAACAACCCTTAGAAACAGAGGGATACATACATATATAGATATATAGGGATGGATATATGTTCAACACTGCGAGAATCATTGTCTTCTTCTTCGATTGTTCCATCTTCACTTGGCTGTTGATGTTGCTGCTGTTGTCATGAATGGAAATTGCCAATTCAATAATAATAATAATAATAGAAAATGTCCGAAGGAGGCTGTGATGATATTTGTGATGATTCCTCTGAGCTGATTAAATGGGGCAACATGAAACCCGACCCGTATCTTGGCGGGGCAACCCGGATGGCATTTGCGTGCAACCGGTCATTTTTGCAGCCATGGCGTTGTCGGATTCTCTTGCCCTCAATCACAGATCTGAGCCTCACTCACTAAATTAGAATTTTCTGAATTTTAAATATTTTTAATTTAAAATTACTGAACTACCCTTTGGCCCTTTCAATAGATTAGGTGCAATTCTTTTACTAAGTCTGGAAATAAGTGCTAAACCAGGGGCAAATAAGTAAAGCTGAACGCCTTTATATAATAATAATAAATAACGAAAGGGAGCTTAAAATGAAGAATCGAAAGCTGAGAAGGTTAGAATGAGGGTTACAGTGGAGAAATTGGGAATTCTTAAAGGGTGGTTGCCCCTCTCTGTAATACCCTATGATTTCTTCTTCCATTATGAAAATCCAACAGCCCTTTAGAAACTGAAATTGTAAGCTTTACCAAACACCCCTCTTATTCCACCACCACTACATCTACGGATCTTCTATTCCGTACTCTCTCTCTCTCTCTCTCTCTCTCTATATCTATCTCTATACATATGATATATGTATGTATATATAATGTGATGAGGCTGTGATGATTGATTCCTTCATTCTTCTGAGCTTATGGATCGGCTGATGAGACTAACACACCCGTATCTTGGCTGGGCAACCCGGATGGCATCTGATTTTGGGTGGGTTATTTCCCTCCTTTATCGGATGCAACCGGTGGTTTTGCAGCCATGGCGTGGTTGAGTTCTCTTTGCCCTGATCACTACCATAGATCTGAGCCTCATTTTATACTATTATCCCTTTTTCACAAATAATAATAATAATAATAAAAAATGAGTTTGCACCAAATTTGGTGCAATTGAACAATTGTACGCCATCTACCGTTTATTTGCACCGAATGGCGTGGGTTGGAGGGCCGAACCAAATTCATTTGCTCTGATGGGACGATCTGATCGAGAGAGAGTCATCTCGGTCATGGACTTTAAAGTTTAAGCCTCATTCACGACAATGTTCTTATAAGCTTACACTCATTCAACCATGACAGGAATTAAAAGAGTATGAATGAGAGTGTGTTTCAAAACCAAACATACAATTGAACACAACTACAAAGACAAGCACAATTTTTCTTCAATATCCATAACAGCAAGTCATGAAATCATGAAACATATGATCTTCCCACTACCTGCACAATGTAATCGTATTATGTGTAGAGTAGATGTCACAAATATTATGTGTAGAATGTTTGTTCTAGATGGTTAGTTGCTGGCCTAGTGGAATATTCTCCTATAATTAGACACGAAATGTGATCTCTGTCGAATATTACTTCGCACTATTTCAGTCAAGATGACTTCGTATACAAACTAAACGACGTATTCTCAAGATTATATACTGCATTTGGGTGTAGTCAAGCTACCTACGTACCTTTAAAGGATCAAATTTAAACGTAGTTCAAATGATATTGTTTTATCGATGATTCGTATTCTATAAATATCTATTATTTGTAGTATAGGATCTTACTTTCTAGTTTATGGACTATCGTGAACAATACGAAGTATGCTTCGTAATATTTATTGTTCAGATTATCCGCCCGTGGAACTTAATAAATGATGGTATTTGTAGAATTTTCACTCTGTACTGTAGGGTGAATGACAGATGGGACATCTCATGCCGAATGTCTTACACGTGTACTTGGCAGACGATCATGATTGAACGTCGTAGGGTCGGGTCATGGGTCTACCCTACCTGAATCAATAAAAACCCTCGAATCTTGGAGTGTAATGCAAATATCATTGTATAAGGGACCTATATGTGAACTTGCCTCGTATCATCGTATAGGAGGCCTTCAAAGGTCTAACGACATATTAAATACGAAGTGTCGAACGATTTTTACTTAATTTGGCATATGAAAATGCATTTTTAAATGTAAAAAATTGTATAAGATTAGTAATTAGACACGCATGCGTTATAAAATGCTTAAAGTATTAGGATATTATCGAATAATTGGACACAATTGTGTTCTAAATGCTGTGGAAATTGTATAAAAAAACAATAATCAAGTAGGAATACTATCTGCTCAATCACTTAATCTACACCCATTTAAAGGTCATTTATGGGGTCAAAGCGTCAGTTTTATGGGGAAGCAAATTACTCAACCGTGGCAAAACAAAACTAAAATAAAATTCCACCATAAAGAGCACTATACTTGGTTGATTTTATGTCAAATCCAGTTTAATGGTTCAAATGTGTATTCTATGTTTATCTCTTTTACTGTTTTGAATTTGCATACATTACATTTTTTTTTTTGGAAAAATCAATTGCATTAAAAAGGGAAAATATACAAAAAGTGCATAAAATCATTGTCTTGGTCTAGCATACATTTTTCGGGGCAAAATCCATTTTAGTCCTTGAGTTTTTACCTTTATTTCAAATTAATCCTCGTATTTTTAATTTATCTCAATCTAGTCCTTCTATCAATCTGAGGCATCAATTTATGGTAGAGAAAAGGGCATTCTTGTACTTTACCCTTAATAGTGATTAAGGAAATTTGAAAAAGCAAAACGGAAAACTATGTATTATCCATTTTGGCTTAAACTCATTTTAGTCATCATATAAAAAAAAAAAACTCATTTTAGTCATTGAGATTTGTCCTAAATATTGAATTAGTCCCCGAGTTTTTCATTTGTATCAATATAGTCCCTATGGTCAATATCCAAAAAATAAAGTCAAAATTACTTTTAGTGAAATCATAATTATTGGGCTATTGAAGTTTAGAATGACATTACATACTGGAAAATTTTATGCTGGGCCGACCCAGCCTCGGCCGTTGGATCACAAGGGGGGTGGAGGGGTTAAATTGCTAGATGACCTCCCCCCCCTACTTGGGGATCCAACGGCCGAGCTGGGCCGAGACCATTCATAGAACGGCCCTTACATACCATAGCCCTAATTGGGAGAATCAATGGAAGGATAAATTAAAAGTATAGGGGCCAATTTGAGATTGAGAACAAAGGACAGGGACCAAAATAAATTTTTTCCTATACTTAACCCCCTCCGAGTATGAACTCTGAACCCAAATTGGAAGGTTAGAAGGCTCAGAGGAAATAGAATGAGGGTAGAGAGGGAGAATTGGGAGTTCCTCAAGGGTGGTTGCCTCTCCCTCTGACCCTATGATTCTCCCTTCTAATTTTCAACCATAAAATCAACAACCCTTTTTCTCTCTCTGTGTGTGTGTATACATACACATATACACACAAAGATAAGCAGAGACAGATGATGAATCTATTGCTGGCTGCAAACAACTACTGCTTCTATGAATCTATCTATCTATCTGTAGATCCCTTTCGCTAAAACAACATTACTACTACTGCCAATATTAATAATAATACGAGGGGTTGAAGTGTAATTTTCCCTGGAATTAATATGTAATATTTGAGGCTGTGATGATATTTCTGTTGATTCCTCTGAGCTGGGGCAACGAGAATACCCGACCCGTATCTTGGCGGGGCAACCCGGACGGCATCTGGTTTTAGATTGCAACCGGTGATTTTTTTGCAGCCATGGCGTGGTTGGATTCTCTTGCCTGCAAAATTTACTTCGATCTGAGCCTCTGTATGTATGTGTTTTTGGGATTAATGCAAAAAACCTTCGTGTGTTAATGTGAAATTGCAAAAAAAAAAAAACCGTGTTAATGAAATAGGCTAAAAATTATTCCGTGTTCTTAAAAAATTTGCAAGGAAAAAAAGAGCGTGTTTTTCATGTTTTTCACTTTTAATGACATGTTTTTTTGTTATTTATACACTTTCCAAACAAAGAAGCATGTCATTAAAGGTGAAAAACATGAAAAACACGCACTTTTTCCCCCCAAAAATCTACTGTTTACAGACTTTTTAAGAACACATGGTGGTTTTTAGCCTATTTCGTTAACACAGAATTTGTTTTGCGATTTCACATTAACAAAGGGTTTTTTTTTGCATTAATCCCTGTGTTTTTTTAGTTACATTTTCTATTTTTAGATCATCATCAAAAAATGAAAATGATGATCCAAAAAATAAAAATGCTCACGTCAAGCCAAATTTCGCAGAAAATGCCTCAATTTTAAATTTTACCACACATTTCCCTATATAACTACCCATCATTTCAATGACTTCATTCTCTCTCTTCATTAATTACATAATTCAACTATCCAACTCATTATCTTTCTTACTTTATCATAAATAAAATATTATTCAATTTTTTTCCCTATTATCATTACATATATAACTAATTCAATCAACTTTATATCACATCTATACAACTTCCAAACATTTCTCAAAAACAAATCCAAACAAACAAAAAAAAATCAATATTTTCACACGAATTTCTATAATACACATTCTCCAATGAAAATTCAAAATTCATTTTCGAAAACACAATCATACGGAGCCTAAATGTTTCAATTACCCATAAACAAAAGGAATTTAAAACTGAAAAAGTTGAGAAAGATATTAAATAAATTATACGATGATGATGATGATAATAATAATAATAATAATAATAATAATAAATAATGTCCTTTTTGCACATATTTGCAATTTTATTTTTTTCTTTCTCTTCAATGATTAAAAAAAGGAAATTGGAGAAAAATCCCCAATCACTAATTTAATTTATCGATCAGCTCCCACTCATGTTTTTAAAGCTTCAGCTCCCTAGTTTGACCAAAATCTTTTTTCTAACTCTCTAATGCATGCCAAAAGACAAAAATAGCCCCACTAACATAACTTATAACATTATGCCATTTTCTTTTCTATTTCCCTTATCTATTTTTCTTTTCTATTTTTTATTTTTTATTATTCTTTTTATTTTTCATTCACTTTTAAAGATTAGAATGCTTAGAAAGCTGAGCGCTTGAGTTAGGCGCTTCAGTAAAGATAACTTCGATTTAGTGATTTTAGCAATTTACCAAAGTAGGATAATGCTTAGATCGCTGAATCATGGTTAGTACAGTGGAAATGATTTTTAAAGCTTTAGCGTCGTTTATGTCAAATAGTCGCTTAGTTGATTTCCTTGTCTTTTTCAAAACAAATAATGTAATGTAAAGCAAGACAATAAAATAATAAATAATACAAGACTTTGTAAGGTTCACTGGGTGGTGTAATCCCAGCTACGTCTTTCTTTTCCTTTCCACTAAGTTGATAATCAAAGGATCACACAGAGGCTTCTACAAAATAGAGGAGGGGATGATGATCTTGGGCTCCTTGATCACACAGACTTCCGCACCAATGAAGATCTTCACCAACAAGCTTCTCTCACTCAGAAATATTGCTTGTAAAATCAATAACTTCTTCACACAGACAGATGAGGTTGAGGGTTTTGATCACGAGTTTGTTTGTTTTTAGGAAGTTCAAACAACTTAGGATATCTCAATAATATTGTATATTTTTTTTTTGAAAATGTTTGAGAGATCTATGACTGTCTGGAATGTATGTAAAAAATTTGGAGGAATTTTGGCTATGGAGTTTCTAAGCTTTTCTTGAGAGAGAATTTCAGCAAAGTTTTTGACCTTTTCTTGTGCATGTATGTATGTTAGGGTTTGCTGGGGTTGAGGTATTTATAGGCATTTTCTTGGGATTTGTCTGTTGGACACATGTAGGAGCGTGCCTTTCACGCACGAGTGAGTCATACATTTTCTCTGACATTCCTGAAATCCTGCTGCAGTGATTTGATGTGGCAGGTTTGAACTCTGAAATTCTGACAGTCTAAGCCAATAGGTAGCTTGCTCCGTATACAATCTGCCCTTATCACATTTAATGCTCTTATCAAACATTTAATGCATTTGAATTTATTTCCTGTTGGAAATAAATGTCCGTTAAATGATTGCATTTAAGTCCTTAGTGACTTCGGAATTTATTTCAGGTGAATCTGATTTACTTGATCGCTTGATTACTTTGATCGCTTGATTCATAAACCCTGAAACAGTCCATAACGATTGGCAGTCGCTTAAGACACAATCTTCATCTTCACTTGACTTCAGACGCTGATCTTCAACTTCATCTCTAATAGACTCACCTAGAATTCTACTAGCTACTTAGTTTTCAATACTTAGTCTAAAGTCAACAAAGATAAAAATTACAAACTTAATAAAATTACAAACTTTCAAACGCTTATATATAAGTTCTATGAAGATGCAAACTTACATTCTTTTTGGGGTCTAATATAAAATTCTATCTTGTCATCATCAAAACTTCTAACATGAAATTTCCTATCAGTTATTCAGTGAGCTATAAATGTATTAGTATTAGGATCCATATGTATATAAAATTCATAAGAGTTTTACATTTTTCATGAAATTCATATTACATTCTCTCACGAGCTCACCTACATGTGAATGTGATAATTTTAATGAATTACTAAAGGTACTATTGGACAATGTAATAACAATTATATTTATGTATTAAATCGTAATGCCCAGTAAAGATATATTATTATATTATCCAATCTGGGTCCAAAATACCCGAAGAACAGGTTAGAAGATCTCTCAAATTGGCTTCCAATGGATCAAGAGAAAAGTATGAGAAAATACAGCATAAAACCTAACACAATAACCTAAAATTAGTATTTATAGTTTGATAGCGCTGAATTCATGGAGATCAGGACATTTGTCATCATATGAGCAGGTCGCATGCGCCTCGTTGGTTACACATGTGAAAGTTCGAGTCAATTAGGGTTTTTGGGTAGAATTTATCAAGTCAGGGTAGAGTGGTCCAATCCGACTTTTGAGGTTGGCTCGATACAGCTTGCTCACGTTTATACTATCGGGGTCCAAGCGAAGCACTTTGGTCATTTATCAAGGTGTGATATTTTATCCTCGTCAGTAACTCTTTATCCAATGAATTTAGTTGCACGACTCAAGTGACAAAAAGTCAACATCTGATAGCCTTTTTTAGCTAATGTTAAATGACGTAATTAAACAGCCTCCAATACTTATTCCCTATTTCCGCATTTGTGACTAGGGTGGAGGCTCTTTTAATAAGTAATTAACTTTATAATTCACCAAAAAAAAAAAAAAAACAGGTAATTATCGTTGTGGGCACTTCATTTATGGAGGTGGCTATTAGTATATTGAGGCTATAAAACGTTGCTAATAGAGATATAAAGAATCTGTAGATTCCCTGGAAAATTTCGTCCTCTAGATTTTAAATTTTTATACCATGATTTTAGAGAATGACTTATTGTTTTATAGATATATTATCGGTTGGATACAAGGTTTAGGTCATATATCTACCTTTTCCAATTTTTTTGGGACAATTACTAAACCGCCCAAAAATAAAATCTTATTTCCAAAAAATCCATGAAAATATTTTTCGTTCTCAAAAATCTATTTTACAAACTTTTCATTCGAAAAAACTCAAAAGATAAAGTTAAAAAATTTTTGGACTAAATTACCCTTGCCTTAAGTTAAGATTTGACCAATTGATCTTATTTTTTCAAAAAGTTTTCTTTTTGGAATCTTCATATTGATAAATTGTATAAAGACGAATTTTATTATTAATATTAAATATTTTTTATACTTTTATATAAATTATTATTTTATTTTAAAATGGTCAAAAATTAAAAATTTGAAAATTTAAAGTTAAAATCATAATCAATGTTAACCGTCCAAAAGTTCTAAATAAGTAAATTTCTTTACCAAAGTACACTCGATCAATTTCATTTGAAAAGTTAAGGGCAATTAAGGCCATAATTTTTTAACCACGAATGTTGGAATTTTTTTTAATGAAAAGTTGGTGGCCTGGATTTTTTGGATTAAAAATATATTATCACGGATTTTTTGGATATAAAAGTTTATTTTAAGGTTTTTTTTAGTAATTTTCCCATCTTTTCCCTGTATATAGTTTTCTTTAAAACACTTTAATTATACAAAAACTCTTTAATACAATATCGTGGATCAAATATGAGTATGCGAGCTCATTAGTTTTAGAAAAAGATACTTCAGCTTGGATTTATGAAGAGACTTATTAATTATTATTGTGCTTAGATGCCTTGATCTTTACACCTGTCTATTTCACATAAAATAAATCGAGGCCGCAACTACGAAGAACTTCAATGTAATTAACATCGGTATCAAAAGTGATTAAAGTGATGATTGTTAACCATTGCTGTTTTGGTTCTGTTTCTGGTTCTGTTTCTTTTCCCATGGTATTATTGTATTTTTAGTACCTCCCTTACATGCAAAAGTATTAGCATGTTAAATATATTTAATTTACTTTTATCTATCAATAAATCTCTAAGATTGTAGGGATTACTTTGATTTTTTAATCTTGAAATTTTCATGTTTCTTGCTGAAATATATGTTTTTTTTAAGTTTTGTTTGGCTCGTTCTACATTGTTAAAGATTCCGAAATCGATCCATGTCGCATTTCTTGAATAATTTTTAAGTATAAGCAAAGGGACTTGAATTTCATTAAGTTATACAAGGTTTTATTCAATTTCATTTAGCTGCAGAAGTTTCGAGTAAAGTAGTGCATAAACTGATGATATTTAATCTGCGCAATAATACTTATATCTAGGTAGTCGAAAATCGCATTCAAGCAATTTTCCTTTTTTCTGCTTTAGGTTGGGTAACCCTAGACTAATGTCAACACAAAAGCTTCTTAAAAAAGTCTCCAAACGTTTTCAGTTACTTCTTCTTCCTTAGGATATGACACATGCATTTAGTATTGAGGAAATTGAGTGAATGGCTTTAAATTGCACGAAGTGATGGGGCCCAGGCTCCATCCACAAAACAATAAAAAGTAAACCCTCCCTCATTTTACTTCAACTTGAAAACCCTAATTTACTCTTACTTTTAATTGCAATAAATAAATAAAAAAACTCAACATACATTGAATACTCAAAGTAACCTTCTGGGATACTACAATTAATCACCTAAATCCCATATCAAATCTCATTCACAGAAAACAAAATTAATTGTTCCCCTAATATATTGTGTTCTTCTCCAAATCCCACCAAACCCTAGAATCCAAATTCCAGAACAAACTAACCTTTATCTTTCGATTAGGTTTCCCGTTCTTCCCCATTTCTTGTATCGCCTCCCAATCGATCCACTCTTCCTCTATTACTTACACAGTAGTAACAACAACCGTCGATCACTCCCACTGGAATTGTGATCCCACGTGCTGCCATGAATGACGAGCTGCTTGAACTGCAGAGGCAATACGAGTCTGCACAGCAGGCTAAATCCAGCATCCGATTGTCAGAGCGAAACATCGTCAAATTGGTGTAGAAACTCCACGAACTCCAAATCATCGATTTCAATCTTCTCCACACCATTGATGTTTGTGAAACCAATCAAAATGTTTGAAGTTTGTGAACCTAATCTAGCGAAACTTAGTGCTTTGATTGAAATTGCAAGCGCAAGGTAAATTTTTATGTTTACGACAGCAAATAGTTCTTTCTCTTTCTTCTCTCTCTCTGCGAATGATACGCTAACGTGCGCAGGGGCCATGGCCAGGAAGAGGAAAGGAGCTACCAGCACCGCAACAAAGGAGGTCATTACACCGAGTCTCCAATCACCCGATCGGCAGAGTAATTCACTGAATGAAGTTAGGGTTCCTAGAAGAGTAGTTAGCCCAGATACGATGACTCAAATCAGTCAAAAATTGACGGAAGTAGATAGCGTAACACCGGAGATTAGGGTGTTATTGAGCAAAGCCCAATCGATGATTAGGAGTCCAGAAGCAGCGGAGGCGATCATTTCTGTGTTGTAGGAGGGTTTAAAGAAAATCCAAAATTCCCCCAACCCTAGGGAGATAACCCAAGAGGAAAGACAGCAGGAGCTGAGTCCGGTTACTACAGGCACAGTTTGGGATAAGTTTGACATAACTAAACTATGGAATGCGGGTTGCAAACTTCAATTTACTGAACCAACAAGTCAGAATGGGCAAAGTGTTGGCCGAATTGTGGAAGAATATGTACAATCAGAGATTGAATATTGGAGTCCCTCACTAGTATGTTATGTCCTAGGGGCAAATCCCCCCTTCGCGGTTATGAATGGTTTCATTCGTCGAATTTGGGGAAAAATGGGCATTGATAAAGTGTTATTGATGCAAAATGGCCGTTTCTTAGTTAAATTTCAAACAGAGGAGGCAAGGGATAAGGTGGTTGACATAGGCGTTTACCATTTTGATAATAAACCCCTCATTGTAAGTCCTTGGTCTGCTAACAAGGGTTATAGCAAACAGGAGATTGATACTATTCCAATTTGGGTGCAATTGGAAGGCTTAGATTTGAAATACTGGAGTAGCTTAGCTCTCAGTAACATTGCAAGCCTAATAGGTAAGCCTATTATGGAAGATAAGGTGACAGTACAAAAAGAACGTATCCATTATGCTCGACTGCTGGTTGACATTACAATTGAAAAGATGCCTGATATGATATGTTTTGAAAATGAGAAAGGAATTGTTATGGAACAAAAGGTAAAGTATGAGTGGAAACCACTAAGGTGTACACACTGCAATGGGTATGGACATGCTGAGATTGAGTGTAGAAAGAAACAGCAAAAACAGGTGTGGAAAGCCAAAGAAAAACAACCAGAGCCACCTAAATAAACGAATGTGAATCTGCCATCATAACACCAGACCAAGTGGAGAACATCAGCAAAAAGGGAAAGAACAATGGGTGACGATAAACAAATCGGGGAGGAAGATTTTTAATGAGGAGGCTGGAATGTCAGAAGGAAATGATGTAGGGGAAATGAGAGATTCAGAATACTCAATAGAACCTGGGCAAGTCACTATAATCATCAATGAACCTGGAGAATGTAGCAGCCTGGAACGTTCGGGGATTAAATAGCAAGAGTAGACAGAGAGATGTGCAACACCTCTGTAATACATATAAAGTAGGTTTACTTGGTCTTCTTGAGCACAAAATAAAACAACCAAAGGTGGATACTGTCTATCAAAGAATCTGTCCAGGATGGGGTAGTGTTACTAATTGACATGATAATCCAAGAGGGAGAATCTGGATACTATGGAGGAAGGAGTTTTATGAAGTGCATGTGAAACAAACATCTGGCCAATATATACACTGTGAGGTGACAACTATTACAACTAAGGAGAAAATTAATCTCACTATGATTTATGCTTATAACCAAGCTACTGACAGGAAAATTCTATGGAGAGATCTCACTCAGTTAGCTTCAACAATTCATGGCCCTTGGATCTTGTTCGGTGATTTTAACTGTGTCCTGAAGGAAGGGGATAGGATTGGGGGATCTCCTCTTCAAGTCAATGAAATACAAGAATTTAAAGAATGTCTTGAGGAGTGTGAACTGGAAGAGTTGAAATGGAAGGGTTGCAGACTGACTTGGAATAATAAGCATGAGGTGGGGAATAGAATATTTTCCAAAATTGATTGGATTTTTGTCAACCATGAATGGTGCTTGAAATATAGAGATGTTGAAGCTACCTTCCTACCTGAAAATATGTCAGACCACAGTCCCATGGTGGTACATATGAGAGGTACTCAGAATCAAAGGAAAACATCCTTTAAATTCTATAATATGTGGGCAGAATCCCCCTTCTTCCTGCCTCTAGTTGAAGAAGTCTGGAAAAGAAATGTCTAAGGGAATCAGATGTACAGAATTGTGCAAAGATTAAGAATGCGGAAAAGTGAGTTCAAGGTTCTTAATAGGGAAAAGTTCCATGAAATTGAGGTTCAAGCAGACAAAGCCCAAGAGTCATTACTTAGATTGCAGCAGGCTCAGAATGCCAGCCCCTTGGATATCACATGGCAGCAAGCAGTTTCAGAGGCCCACACCAATTACATAGCAAAGAACAATGCTAGAGATAAGTTCCTGCAGCAGAAAGCTAAAGCCAACTGGATTAATCTAGGATATCAAAATTCTAAGTACTTCCACCTGGTACTTTAGAAAAGACAGTATAGAAACAGAATCTTGAGTATTAGAGATGGGGATAGAGTTCTAACTGAGTACTCAGAGGTTACTGGTCATTTTGTCAACTTCTATAAAACCTTACTGGGAACAAAGAACACAGTGAGAGTTCGTGATGGGAAGGTGTTTGAGATGGGTCCTAGACGGAATTGCGAGCAACAAATGGAACTTATAAAACCATTCACAGAAGGAGAAGTGAAGAAAGCAATGTTTGACATATGCTCTAATAAAAGCCCTGGACCAGATGGATTTGGCAGTGGATTCTTTAAATCTGCTTGGAGTATCATTGGAAAAGATGTGACAGAAGTAGTGCTTGATTTTTTCAGCCAAGGCAGACTACTAAAGCAAGTGAACAACACACTCTTAAGTCTTATCCCAAAGATTGACAATCCTGAACTGGCAAGTGAGTTCAGGCTTATTGCCTGTTGCAACACAATCTACAAGTGCATCTCAAAACTCCTTACTCAAAGAATGGCTCTGGTGTTACCCACTCCAGTGAATGAAAACCAAGGGGCTTTCACAAAAGGGAGGTCCATTATTGAGAACATTCTGATTAGCCAGGAATTGGTGAGGCTATATAACAGGAAAACAGTGTCCCCTAGATGCCTGATGAAAATTGATATTAGAAAGGCCTATGATTCTGTAGAATGATCTTTTTTGAAGGAGATGTTGGATGGTTTCAGGTTCCCTAATAAGTTTAGTTGCTGGCTCATGGAATGTGTCACTACTACAACCTTTTCAGTGGTGTTGAATGGGGAACATTTTGGCTTCTTCCAAGGCCAAAAAGGACTGAGGCAGGGTGATCCTGTATCCCCTCTTTTATTTGTTCTGGTGATGGAGTATTTAACCAGGAGTTTGAGGATTGCAGCTTTAAAGCCTGATTTTGGATACCATCCTGGATGTAAGCACCAGCAACTCACTAATATATGTTTTGCTGATGACTTAATGCTATTTTGTAAAGGGTCAAAGGCTGCAGTATCAACACTGTGGGATGCATTTAAGGTTTTCTCTAAGACAACTGGACTCCATGCCAATCAAGGGAAGTCCAGTATCTATATCAAGGGGGTATCTGTAAACATGAAACAGGACGTCCTTACCTGTACAGGGTTTACAGAGGGGATTTTCTGGGAAAATTGCATATAACCTCCCCGTGTTATCACTTTTTTGCTGAAAACCCCCTTATGTTAATTTTTTTGCTCGAAACCCCCATGTGTCAGCTTAAACCCTGCACGAAACCCCCAACCCTACATCAAATACACTGCGCGTGTATGCTACTTTCCGCGGATTTAACACGAATTGGGGTTTTTTTGCAGGGTTTAGGCTGACACAAGGGGGTTTCGTGCAAAAAAATTAACATAAGGAGGTTTTCAGCAAAAAAGTGATAACACAGAGGGGTTATATGCAATTTTCCCGAATTTTCCCAATGAGATATCTGAGTGTTCCTTTGTCTCCTACTAAATGGACAAAGTTAGACTGCTACATTTTAGAAGAAAAAATCACAAAGAAGCTGGTGTGTTGGGCATCTCGGAACCTGTCATATGCGGGGCGCGTAGAATTAATAAATTCAATTCTATTTTCAATGCAAACTTATTGGGCCTCTGTTTTTGTTATACCACAGGCGGTAATTAAACAAGTAGAACGAAAATGCAGGGAGTTCTTGTGGGGTAAGACTAACCAAGGTAAGAAAATGGTTCCGGTTAGCTGGGAACAGGTTCGTAATGCGAAGAGGAACGGTGGCCTCAATATCAAATGCAGCAGAACCTGGAATACAACTTTAATAGGGAAACAAGTATGGGCACTTTCACAAAAAAAGGATTCTTTATGGGTTAAGTGGATTAGCAGTGTCTACTTAAAGGAACAAGATTTTTGGGATTACAATCCTCCTTGTGATAGCAGTTGGGCTTGGAAGAAAATTAACAGTGTCAAGAGGAAGTTGCAACAGGGATTTGTTCAAAACAAATGGATACATGCACAATCTGGAAGCTATACCATACAGAGTGCATATGACTGGTTAAAAGGTAACTCTACTGATTTCAGGCTTGCAAAAATTGTTTGGAATAAATTAAATATTCCTAAACACTCTTTTACTATGTGGATGGTGATGCATAAGAAGTTAATGACTAGAGAGAGGTTAAGCAGATTTATTCATATCCCTGATTGTAATTGTGTGTTGTGTGGTAATGCTATTGAAAATATAGCACATCTATATTTTAGGTGTTGTTGGGTGAAAAATTTGGTGCAAAGAGTGATGAGTTGGCTACAAGTAAGTCATTGGCCACCTCAATTTCCCAGATGGATGAACTGGCTGCGGTTTGCTTTTAGAACCCGGGAGTACAAATAATCGATTTTAGCTGCAGGGATAGCTGGAGTGATAAACAAGGTGTGGGAAGAACGAAACAAGAGGATATTTGCTCAAGAAGAACGGCCCAGCAATGTGGTATTTGTAACCCTGCAATCTGAGTTGAAAATGAAATTGAAAGGATTCATGCAGAAGAGGCTGACTAACAGAGATGCTACATACTTAGAAGATATAACAAATAGTGATTTGTAAAGTTGCTGTAGTGGCTTGGTATAGGTAGTAAGCTAAAGAGAGGCCATGTGTATTTGGCTGTAAGGTAGATAGGCTGTATTTACCTTTGGCTGTGTTTGAGACTATTTGTGCTTGTTGGTATAAAGTAATTACTCTTTACCTAAAAAAAGTTTCTTTTACTTGAACTTATTTTTGCACTTGAAGTTTCTTTCACAACAGTGATATATAAACCCTAAATCGAGAGATTGATATATTTTATTGTAGAAATTTACTGGAAACTTATGCACAAATTTGTCTGAATTTAAAGAAATTTCTATTTTTTATTGTAGAGATAATAACAATACTGAACAATACTGCAGAATAATGCACAATTTAGTCATAATTTTGTGAAATTTGTATATTATATTGTATAAATTATTTAAATGTTGGAGAAATTAATATATTTACCATTGAAATAATGACAATACTGAACAATACTGTAGACTAATGTACAAATTAGTATCAATCTAGAGATATTTTATTTTTATATTGTATAAAGTATTAGAATACTGGAGAAATTGACATATTTTATTGTAGAAATATTGACAATACTGGAGAAATTTATATATTTTATTGTACAAAGTATTAGTATGCTAGAGTAATTGGTAATTATTAAGAACCATATAGGTTCATAAAAAAAGTATAAATTTTTAGGATTTGTTAATAATTGTATTTTATTATTTGAACAACAATAACTCTGTTTCTTTATTTTTCTAGGGAAATGTCCGATTTTGTGATTTACTATGTATACAGTGGTGAGTGGAAAGTAAAAGAGGGAGAATTTGGAGCACGACAATAGGGATGGTTGTCAAGGAATCGTTATGAAATGCTGAGTTTGTACTAACTAGAGTTGATCCAAAGTCGAATACACATTCCGAATTTTTCCATCACATGTTTGAATTTGCTCCTTTTCAATGGACGAATTATGAAATTAGAATGAGTTATCTTCCATCCTATTGTAACTGTGGTAACCTGGCATATCTTGTCATCGATAAGGACATAAAGTCTTATTTTTGGACTTATGTCCAGTATTAAAAAGACGAAGCATAATGCATGTCGAGCTTTTTATGAAGAACGTTGAAAAAAATAGTTTGTTTGGAAAGAAGATTGAGAAGAATTGTTTTGAAAAGAAGATAGAGAATGATTATACATCTGCCCTTGGTCGGCCTGGTGTTGTTTTAGATAAGCCCACGTCCCCACCCATATCGAAAGTCTCTAATTGTTGAAAATCTGAACTCAAGGCCTGATGCAACCATTCCTTCTAAACTCAATCCCAATCCCCCTTCTACTCCAATTTTGAAACTCTGAACTCAAGGCTTGTTGCAACCACTCCTTTTTTCACTCCATCTTCCTACAAAGGTCACTCTACTCCCATCCGTCGAACAAATTTTGTAGATGAAGCTATTGCCAATGAGAGTCTTGCAACCTTCAGCTTCGATGACGGTCTAGATCTTGTGATTGGTCAGGAATTCGCCAGCAAGCAAGAGGTGAAATTCTTGGTTGACAAATCTACGCTCACAAATTGCAAGTGGAATATTTGTGCTACAATTACTGGAATGTCAGAATTTTTCTCATTGCGAACTCATAATAACATCCATACATGTGCCCCTACATTGATAAAGAGACATGAAAGATCCTCTTCAAATATGGTTGCTGGAGTTTTGTTAGATATCAGTTAAGTTCACCACCTCCAAAGGTAATAGGGGATTTTGTGAATAAGGTGGGCATTGATGTTTCTTACTACAAATCTAGGCGTGGCAGAAACATTCCTAGAAGTACTGTTAGGGGTGATCCTGGGGTTAATTATGAGATTCTTCCAAAATATTTGTATATGTTGAAGAAGGTGAATGAGGGTACAGTTACTCATTTGTGTAAAGATGCGAATAATGTTTTCCTGTCTTTGTTCTTTGCGTTGGGAGTTGCATTGAAGGTTTTGTGGCTATAAGGAAAGTACTTGTTATTGACAACACATATTTAAGACCAGGTATAATGGCGTATTACTTATTTGTACTGCAAAAGATGGCAATAAACATCAGTATCCACTTGCGTTTGCCGTGGTTAGTAAAGAATGCGATGAAATTGGATTTAATTCTTGGAGAAAGTTCGGAATCTCATACCCGATTCTGATGATTTGGTCATCATTTCTGATAGACACGTATCTATTAAAAATGTCGTTCTGAAAGTTTACTCAAGGTCTTCACATGGCTACTGTACCTATCATATATCTTAAAATCTTAAGAACTATGTTTCTAGCGGTAGGGGATCTAAGCAAAAGAAGAAGGCAAAGGATAACATTGTGACAAAGTTTGTGGTTTGCGCTGAATCATTTATTGTGCCCGAATTCGAAAGCCGGTTTAGTGACCTCGCAAGAAGGCAACCTGTTTCAAATCTTAAGTTCCATGAGTATCCTAACGACATACTTGCTGTAAAAGAGCATTGGACACATTGTTATTCTAAAGGTTCACGATACAATATTATGACAACCAATGGAGTGGAGTCCATTAATGTCGCCTGGACTACTGCGAGATCATATCTGTTAATTCTTTTATTGGATGAGATTGTGAAGTTAGTAATTAAGTGGTTCAACAAGCACCGTAATGAAGCTGTAGCGGGGTCCTTGTCACAAAACCTCACTCCTAAAGTGGAGAAAACGATGCATGCAAGGAAGAAACAATCCAGTTACTTTAAAACACACATGTTAAATCAGAGGACATGTGAGTACATTGTTGAGTGTGGTCCTCAAACATTCTTGTTTGACTTGAAAGACTAAATTTTATAGTTATAGGGTTTTTTGATATTGACCATATCCCTTGTAGTATAGTGGTAAGTATTCCCGCCTGTCACGCGGGTGACCCGGGTTCGATCCCCGGCAACGGCGCCAAAAACTTGACACGTGAAATCCTAGCAAGTATACTAGGTCGTGCAATGTAATAAAGTGGGCTATTTAGCCCGGGGTATATCGTCTCCACAGGGACAATTGGATTCAATGCTCGTAATTGCTATATTATCTAATTCTAAGCTAAATCAATATATAAGATGATAGTTGGTTATACTATGAAAATAACTAAAGACAACTAAAATGATTATCAAGGTAATAAATCAATTGGGAAGAGGTGATTGGGTTATGATCCTACTATGTTCTATTCTATGTTCATGAACTCTCAATTATCCGGATTTTTAGAACACTCTTGTTATGGCGAAATCCCCTAATATATTTGTTATTCAATCTCTTGAAATAACAAGCCTATACTAGTTAACAACTTCCTATATCTCTATAGTGAAGATTGAATTAACTAACATGCATTTATGTTCAAAGAAATTCCTTGTTTACGAAGATCCTACATTCAATCGGGTCATCTTATCACAAAAAGCCACACAACGCAATCGATTCTATCTCTAGTCAATTGTTACGTTATGATGTTTGATTTTTCGATCTCCCTTTATCTATCTCCTCTCGGTCTCAAGACAAAGTATTACATCAACCACATGGTGATCATTCATGTGAAAGCATTAAGCATAAAATCAAACATGTAACAAGAATGTAATAAATCCGGAAATTAATCATTCAATAAACACAAAACATCACAAAGTATTCACATAACCCAACCACAAAGATGTTTAGCTCATACTTACAATAGCAAATGATTCAACAATTCTATAAGACATAGTTAAATAACTAATCAAAGAGAAAGAGTTGAATTACTCCCTATTACAAGATGTGAATCCAAGCTTTGATGATGAAAAATGGCTCCTCAAGCTTCCTTGGGTCTTCCTATGGCTTCCCTATGTGTTTTTAGAGCAAGTGTGTGTTTTTTTCAAGAGAAAAGTGTGTTATAAAGGAGGAAAACGGCGGACTTAAATTTAGGGCTTCGGGAGAATTGGACCGCGGCACACATTCATAGCCGACCGTGGTCCGGATTTCAAGTAGTGCCGCGGCACAGCGCCGCGGTCCAATTGGAAGGTTTGCCGCGGTTTGAGCCGAGGTCTAAACAGGGGCCGAAGGGTCTTTCATCAGAGGGCCGCGGCGTTGTGCCGCGGTTTCTTGGCGCCGAAGGCCGCGGTTCAGTGCCGCGGTCTTATCCGGATTTCTGATTGCATTGCACCGCAACCGCGGTCTTTGCACTGGGTCCAGTGCCGCGGTCCTGTGCCGCGGTCCAGAATTTCAGATTCAAATTTCTCTTTGCTTTTCCGTCTCTTGTTCGGCCTTCTTACTCAAAAATTGATCTCTTTGACTAAAATCCCTACACACATGAAAATTAAACAAATCAAAGCACAATGCGGGGTATTCATTACTAAATTGTGACGAAAACACCTAAATCAAAGGGGTAAAAACTTGTAAAATGTGAACTTATCAGTGGACATGTGAGTACATTGTTGAGTGTGGTCCTCAAACATTCTTGTTTGACTTGAAAGACTAAATTTTATAGTTATAGGGTTTTTGATATTGACCATATCCCTTGTGCGAAGCATTTAAAAGTTTAGGGGATGATAATAGCCTTCTTAAATTAATCTCTAAACATTATTTAAAACAAACATGGGAATTGGCTTATGTTCGAACTATACACCCCGTCCCTAGTGAGTCTGAGTGGATCATTCCTGCTGAAATAGAGGCAAATCTTGTTGAACCTCTTCTGTGGGTAGAAAAGCGTGGAGAGATTCAGATTATCAATCTGGTGGAGAGAAAGGGAAAACCACAAAAAACGTGTAAAAGATTCATCAACCTTCTAGACAATGGCTTGTCTTGTATTTTGTGTAATGCTTCTGTAGAGACATTAGTGTATCTTTCTTTGTTTTCATAATCAGGTAAACTATTTGTATTGTGGATCTGTGACTAAAGTTTTGTTTTGGTGCAAGAGTATTGACTTATTATGGGACTGCTTTGTTATTTCCAGGAATTTCAGAATTATTGTGGATGCAATTTGAGAATTTTCGTCGTACGTCTACTACATTTATGACATATTGCATTGCTGCATTAGTGATTTTAATATTTTAAATTTATGGATTGTGTTGAACTATAACTATTGAAGTAATGATTAATATGAAACTATCTAACATAGTTCATTATGATGGATAATAATAATTTTTATAATATAACTATTCTTTAAAGCCTAAACCATTGCTAGCCACATACCCAATTACCCTAAACCATAAACCCTAAAACAAAGTTCCTGCCTGTTTTAGGATTTTTTTTAAAAAACATTTAATATAGTTTTTTTCGTCATCCCGTCAAATTTTTTCAAATTTGATGACCATTTAAGCTTGTCATATTGTGGGAAGGTCGGATAGTAAATATTTTGAATTTCAGTGTGGTTTTAGTTAATTTTGTCAAGAAAATGGATGATCTTAGTCATTTTGGCACTCCCTTTCCCCTTATTTTCATTACAGATCTTAGTAAATTTTGAAGTATGACGTATGATGGTGCCCAAAAAAAAGTTAGTTTCGAAAAATAGACTAGTCGGCAACACTGTGCCGAATTTAAGCACGATTGTGCCAAATTGAGAGGTTCCTTGTGCCAAAATTTAGAGGGCTCTGTTAGGAATTTCATGTTAGATGTTTTGATGATGACAGTTAGGACCTTTGTTAGACCCCAAAAATATGTAAGTTTGTTTTTTAGCTTTGAAGCATTAGATTTGTAATAGGCTTTGCTTTATTCTTATTTTAGATTATTAGGTTAAGCTGTCTTAGACTAAGCGTCTGATATGTTCTGGGTGAGTTTATCAGAAGTATAGTTTGAAGACTCAAGCGCCTAAATTCTGAATGAAGATAAAGTCTCCAAGCGTCCAATTGACCAGCTATATCAAGCGTTACCTTATAGGACAGAAGTGATTTCACCTGATTTTTATTTCTAAGTCCAGAAGGAGTTTTAATGCAAATATTCTCAAAACATTAAATACCAACGGACATTTAATTCAAATGCATTAAATGCTGATAAGAGCATTAAATGTGATAAGCACTTTCAGACGTATGGAGAAGCCACCCTATTGGACTGTCAACTATTCAAAGACTGCAGCACCAACTTTTGTGCAGTAGATTTTCAGGAAAAAGGACAAAAGTTGTTCACTCGCTACAGTGAGAGACACGCGCCCTTGCATGTGTCAAACGGACACTTTTTCCAAGAATGCCTATAAATAGGACTTCAACAACAAGCCAAATACAGAGAACAATTATCAAGTTGAATTGCTGTTGCATTGAAGTCTCATTCCTTACAATCTCAGAAAAGCCAAAACTTTCAAGAAAATATTCTCTTTGCTTTTCTTCGAATCCTGAGACAGTCAACCCAATATCTCAAACATTCTTTTCGGAGAAACCCACATTACTACTGAGATATTCCTAGTTGTTTGAACTTTATCAAAATCAAACAAACCTTTTAGAAAAACCCCTATCCAAGTCTCGCGATCTGTGTGAAGTCGAAGTTGGATACTTGCCATATTTCTGGGTGAAAGAAGCAAGGGGATTGAAGTAATTTGGAGCAGAAATCTGTGTGATGAAGGAGTTCAAGTCATCGACATCCATCTCTCCCTAATTTGTAAAAGATTCTGTGTGATTCTTTGAGAATCATTTTAGTGGATTGCCTCCAAGTGTTCGAGGAGAAGAAGGACGTAGTTGGGATTACACCACCCAACGAACCTTACAAATACTGTTCTTTACTTTACTTTCAGCATTCATATTGTCATATCATAAACTGATTAAGTAAAACACAATCAAACACTAAGCAACTAAGAAACTTCTTGTGACGCTAAAGCTTTTAAAAGAAGACTAGAAAAACCATTCCCCTGTGCTAACACTGATTAAAAAACCGAACGCTTAAGCCCACTCTATTAAAGTATTCAAATCTTGAAGTCTAAGTTAACTCTCCAAAAACCAGTCTTCATCAGGCGCTTAACCTAAGCGTCAATATTTCAAAGTAAACGCTTAGTCAGGCGTCTACATTTCAAGCGTCCAAAAACCATTTTAGTACGAAATCTTTTGAAGTCGAAAAAGACTTCAGGGTCTATTCAACCCCCCCTTCTAGACCCTTTCGTATGCCACTTGGGACCAACAAGTGGTATCAGAGCGGTTAAAGTTGAAATTTGAAAATTTCCAAGCATAACTGCTTGTTTAGATCCTGTTTCAAAATCTAGTTGCTTTTAAAAATTTTCGTTATGGCATTTACTAAAGTTCCCAAACTGACTGAGTTAAATTATGACACATGGAATGTCAAAGCATTTACATATCTCTGTTCATGTGATGATGACATGTGTAAATGGTAAGGCTAAGGTAAATGATTCACAAAGACGGGTTTATCCAAACGCTCAAAAGGCTATAGATAAGATTGACCACTGTGAATCAAGCGCTAAGCGTCCAGCACCAAAAGTGCAACCCAAGCCAGCGCCAAGGAAATACCAGCGTCAATATCCAAGACAGTCAAGATCATCTTATCGATACTATGATGATTATGACTACCATTATAATCGAGGATATTATTATACACCCAAAAAGCACACACAACACGTTGTGAAACCCAAAAATGCCAGTATTCCTAAAATGAAGACCAGGCAAATATGGGTTCCTAAAGTTCTAATTCATTCTAACAATGTTACTAATGTTAAAGGACCCAAGCAACAATGGGTACCTGAACAGAAATAGAACTTCCCTTTTGATTGCAGGTACCTAGAGCTAGAGCTGATACATCTGTGTGGTACTTAGATAGTGGATCGTCAAGGCACATGACTGGTTCCAAAGATCTTCTGATCAACTATCAAGCTGCCAATGGTCCTCAGGTTGTATTTGGTGACAACTCCAAAGGTAAAACCAAAGGTATAGGTACTGTGCATAGGGGGAACATCATGATAAGTGATGTTTATTATGTTGAGGGTCTGAAGCACAATTTATTAAGCATAAGTCAATTTTGTGATAAAGGCTTTGAAGTTATATTCTCAAGTGATTGTTTCTATATAAATGACGCTAAGACTAAGTCTACTAAATTGAAAGGAAAAAAAACTAACAACGTATATTTGGTAGATTGGGGTTCAACACTTGATAACAACCCAACATGTTTTGTTGCTAAAAATGAATCTAAAATGGGTTGGTTATGGCATAGAAAACTGAATCACCTCAACTTTAAGACAATCTCTCAGCTTATAAGTCAAAATCTTGTAAAGGGATTACCAAATGGACCATTTCACAAGGATCACCTATGTGACGCTTGTCAAATGGGTAAACAAGTTAAATCATCGTTCAAGAGAAAACCTCATCTATCTACCTCTAGAATACTTGAACTACTTCACATGGATTTGTTTGGACCTGTTCAAACGAGCAGTGTAAGCGGTAAGAAGTCTACTTTGGTGATAGTAGATGATTTCTCTCGATTTACTTGGGTGGAATTTCTTTCATCCAAAGATGAAACATGTGACAAGTTAACAACGCTTATTCGACAACTTCAAATATTGAAAAATCTTAAGGTTGCAAGAATAAGAAGCGATCACGGTACTAAGTTTACTAACAAGATTGTTGAGAAGTTTTGTGCAGAAAATAGAATACATCATGAGTATTCAGCTCCCAGAACTCCCCAACAAAATGGTGTTGCTGAGCGCCGGAACCGAACGCTTAAGGAAGCAGCTAGGACTATGTTAGCAGAATCCAAGCTCACTCCTAGGTTTTGGGCCGAAGCAATCAACACTGCCTGTTACACTCAAAACCGTTGCATGATCAACAAACAGCATGGGAAAACTCCATATGAACTGTGGAAGGGACGTAAGCCAAATGTTTCATATTTTCACGTCTTTGGTTCTAAATGCTTTATCCATAATAATGGTTCCCAAAGTCTAAAGACATTTGATCCTAAAGCGGATGAGGAAATCTTTCTAGGCCACGCCAAGAATGGATAGAATTTTCGCATCCTCAATAAGATCAAATCGAAGGTTGAGGAATCTATTCATGTTGTTTTTGATGATGCTAACCAAGAACCGAGTAATGTTATTATGAATGATGTAGGAGTTGAAGATCTATGTCATCAAGCGTCTAAGGTTACAATTGATGATGAAAGTGACGATGATGATGAGATATCAGTGCCTCCTCCTAAGATTACTCGTGAGATTACTCTGGATAATCATGTAAGAAATGCTGATGATCATGAAGAAAGTGATCATCAAGAGCACACAAGGAATTGTGAACTTGGAGCACCTACGCAAGAAGGTAGTCAAGCGTATGATCCTCAAGCGCCTATTCAACCTCTTAACCCCTTCCAACCAGACAGACTATGGCTGCGTGATCATCCACCTGAGCAGATTATTGGAGATATTGAAGCGCCTGTTAGGACTAGAGCCGCTACGTTCAATGAGGCCATGTTCGCAAGCTTTCTATCTCAAATGGAACCTAAGAAAGTGGATGAAGCTCTAAGCGACCCAAGTTGGATTGAAGCTATGCAAGAAGAGCTTAATCAGTTTGAACGAAATAAGGTTTGGATGCTAGTACCAAGGCCAACTCACCAAGGAGTTATTGGAACTAGATGGGTATATAGAAACAAGATGGATGAAAACGGCATTGTGATAAGAAACAAGGCCAGACTCGTAGCTCAAGGATATTGCCAAGAGGAGGGTATTGACTTTGATGAGACATATGCTCCTGTCGCTCGTCTTGAAGCAATCCGCATGTTTCTAGCGTATGCAGCGTTCAACAAGTTCATGGTGTATCAGATGGACGTGAAGAGTGCCTTCGTGAATGGTAAACTCCAAGAAGAAGTATATGTGGAGCAACCACCAGGATTCATCAACAATCATGGTAAGGGTATGGTTTACAAGCTAGACAAAGCACTTTATGGGCTTAAGCAAGCACCCCGAGCATGGTATGACACTCTCTCTATCTTTCTTATTGGTAAAGGCTTTTCAAAAGGCAGCGTTGATACAACGTTATTCAAAATTACCAATAACGAAGATATTCTCTTAGTCCAAATTTACATGGATGATATTATATTTGGTTCTACTAACAAGCGTCTGTGTGAGAAATTTTTGAAAATGATGCAAGAACAATTTGAAATGAGCATGATGGGTGAATTAACTTTCTTCTTAGGATTACAAGTTAAACAACTCCCTAATGGAATATTTATTAACCAAGCTAAATATACAAGAGATATGATTAAGAAATTTGGTATGGAAAATGCATCATATTCAAAAATTCCAATGAGCCAAACGCTTAAGCTAGATAAAGATGAAAGTGGAAAGAAAGTTGATATCACTAATTATAGAGGTATCTATTAGGTTGGATATTTTACATATTTTCGTCATGTTTTACCTCACATTTATCTTTATTTTATGCCTTGTAGTTAGTCTTTTTCATTAGTTTTAGCCTAATTTATGTATTTTGATTTCTAAGCAGTTTCAATGCTTTTGTAGGCATAAAAACTATTGATTTGATGAATGGAAAGAGTGTTTCTTACGAGAATAATGAAGGCTAACCAAGAGGAAGTGAAGAAATGCATCAGAGAGGCCACGAGAAAGTTTCGTTGAAGAAATATTAAGAGAAAAAATTCTGCACAGACAGACTGCACAGTTGTGCAGATATTCTGCACAGTTGTGCAGATATTCTGCACAGTTGTGCAGCTGCGGGTTTTTATAATTTTCATGGGCCGATTTTATGACTTGGTTGAGCCTATTTTATGTATCTAAGACTCCTTTTAAGTTAAGGAAAGAGGAAAAAATGTTTTTTAGGCTATAGTATAGGTTAGAGAGTCATATTCTTGAGTTAGAAGACTTGGAGAGAAAGAAAAGGAAAGATTGAAGGAGATTTCTTGGAGTGAAAAACTTTTCATCTTCTCAAGTTGGATTTATCTATTCCTCCATTGTTGAACATGAGTATTTTTATGTTTATGCAATTTAATTCTTGCTTTTTTTTAATTATGCGTAGCTAAATTATTTTCTAGGATTTAAGATGTAGTCTTGAGTATTAAATTGGATTATTGATGATTTATGGATTTGATTCTTGTTTTGTTTATCTATTAATGAGTGTTTAATGCTTGTAATTGCTTGATCACTGACACGCTAAAAGCTAACGTGCTATGATAGCAAGTGCACTAGTCGTGTGTAGTAATAAGTGGACAAAAAGTCCGGGTTGTCGAACTACGGAGACTTGAATTCTAGTTGATGATTTGTAATGATAAAGAACAAATATAATTAAAGTAAATTGGATGTAAAATGCGTGCAATAAGAACAAGAGTACACAATTGATTTTAAACAAAGTATAAAGAGAGACTAAGGCACATGCTAGGTCCAAATTGATCAAATATACTTATAGAGGTTCTCGTTGGAGAGTTACGCTTATATTGTTATGGTGAGAGCTCCGAGGGTAGAGAATAACCGATGTCTCGCGTATAAACTCCTATGCTTAGATCGTGATTTCCCAAATATTCCTATCCGGAAATCTAACCACTAAACATGCATTAACGTACTAGAGTTCACTCGATTTGAATCGAACAACTTCACCCGGGAATCTTTGCCTATGTCTAGGGCAATTCCTCATTAGTTGCGGGTCATGATGTGAATTTCTTGCACCCTAAGTCAATTTTCTCCCGAAATATCAACCTAGGCATAAGATTCTAACATATAGTGATCAAGTATATGCAAGATAGGTAAAAACACAAATTCACATCACATAACAATATAAGTATAACCTCAACAATCATCTATTATAAGTATATATTTCAATTTGACCTTATATGGCCTTAGTCTTATGAAATTAGTTCATAATAGATAATATGAAAAACAATAATGAGTAAATACACATATTCATAGACAGGAATGAAAATGAAAAGGCTATAAAAACTCCCTCTAATTGAATAAAGATGGAACTCCAAGTGAATATTCTTTCTCCAATGATGATAATGAATCCAAGAATCCTTCTCCCTCTCCTTTCTCTCTAATGGATCGGTCACTTCCTCCCCTATTTCCTTGATGAAGAATGAATGCAAGAGATGATTAGCTTTATAGTTGTAGATTCTTCTTCCTCCCATGTGTTGTTCCTCTCTTGTGTCCTCCATTACTCTAAAGTGTGTAGTATAAAATTCCATAAAGTAAATCTACCAAGAAACACACTTATGACACCCTCTCAACACATGTGCTGAATTATGGCTAAAAGTGATTCCTTTCCATCATAAAGAGCTGGAATTTAGGCTGAAAAGGAGTAAGATTCGGACCGTCCACGCCTAGGCGTGACTAGGAAGGCGCTGGGGCGTGTCCTGGCGCATATACTTCTCTGTTCGGCGTAATAATCGTATTTACTTCATAATTATCTCTATAGACCTCCGATTTGGATGATTCAAGTTCCAAATTAAAGCTAAGACATAGATCTACAACTTTGTAGAAGGAAACTTTGTCCAATTCGGTCTCTAAATGTACAGAAATAGCGCTCAACCGTGGCAAATGTTGCGATATTGGCGCCCAGGCGTGGGTATGATGGCGCCTAGGCGTGTGAGTGCGAAGCAAATCCTCGGAACTGGTAACTTTCTCCACGGACCTCCGATTTGGATGATTCAAGTTGCCAAGTGAAGCTAACACAGAGATATACAACTTTGTTGAAGGAAACGTCCTCAAATTCGACCTCAAAATATACATAAATTCTGTGTTTGAGCGCATTATTCCTCTATTGTAGTGATTTTCCACCTTTACTCAATAAGCACACAAATTAAACGCAAATGTGGTATAAATCATTCATAAACCAATATAAATCCAATAAATATGAGGCTCTAAAACATGTAAATTCACACCCTATCAATCACCAATTGCATGATTTAAGATAAATTAAGAATATCGGGAGGTGAATTAGTTTATCGGTTCAGATTTAATAGACATGTGTAAATTGCTTAATAGGGATATTTGTAATTTTGCATGAGACTAGTTAAACAATATTCATAGAACTTAATGGATTCATTTAAATTAGTTTCTGATCATGAGAGTGACGTTAATTAATTTAGGTGGGTACTCATGAAGATCTCGGGAGAGTATTCGTGTATTTAAAGAAATTGGGTCTTTAATTTAAGCAAGAATGATAATCCATTGAAAGTCAATAATCCATAGAAATAGCTTGATGAAATCTTAATCCCTAGGCTTTTCGTTAATTGATTATTCGTTTTACTTATTTCTGTTTTAATTCTGCTTTTATTAATTTTTGCTTTTAATTAGTTTAAAAATCACATCTTTGATAATCGATAGTCTAAATAATAGGATAAAATTCATTTGGTACTTGATAACCTTCCCTGTGGAGACGATCTTACTTTCACTATTTTATTTGTTCGATTCCGTGTTGTTACGGACGGTTAACAAATTGGCGCCGTTGCCGGGGAAGGCAACAAATAGTCAATATCAATAAAAAGTTAATTCTTATTAGTTTGGACATTTATTTTTATTTTGTTTTCGATTTTTTTTCTCTGTCTCGCTCTTCTTAATTTCTTGTTTTAGGTTGAATTTTGGTAGATGCACAGGCGCTCTCTGAGCGCACCTGCTATTGAAATCGATCCAGAACCAGAACGAACTTTTCGGAAAGGCAGACGTCAACAAAGAGAGCAACATAGAATGGCAGACGACTTACAGAGGATTGAACCTACGGAGCAGAGAACTCTTAGGGATTATGCTACGCCAACATATCAAAATTTAGCCTCCAGCATAACGGTACCAAATGTTCCGGACAATACCTTTGAGTTGAAGTCGACTATCATTCAGATGCTACAACACACTGTATTTGAGGGAGATATTGAGAGGGAGGATCCTCATTCCCATCTGGGGATTTTTCTTGAAATTTGCAGTACTTTTAAGATGAATGGCGTTACTGAAGATGCCATAAGACTGCGACTCTTCCAGTTCTCCCTGTCTAAAAGAGCTAAGGAGTGGCTGAAAAACCAGCCGGCAAATAAGTTCACCACTTGGGCTGATTTATCGACTGCGTTTCTCACCAAGTACTTTCCCCAAGCTAAGACTGCTCAGTTAAGGAATGCAATAACAAGATTCATGCAAACTGATAGTGAAACCCTCTATCAAGCATGGGAAAGGTATAAAGAATTACTCAGAAAATGCCCACATCACGGTATTCCTAGTTGGATGCTTGTGCAGACTTTCTACAATGGTCTGTCATATAGTATCCGGATGAATATCGATACAGCTGCAGGATGGAGTTTTATGGCAAAGAATCCGGATGATGCATTAGCTCTTATGGACGAGATGGCATCCAACAGTTATTAGTGGGCGAGTGATAGTCGGGCGGTAAAGAAAACACCGGGCATGCACGATGTAGATGACATTACATTGCTCAATGTTAACATTGCAGCACTTGTTAAGCACATCGAGAGACTCAAGGGAAATGTTAGTGCAGTATCTCAGCCTACTTTAGCTTGTGATATTTGTGGAGCACCTCACATGGCTACTGATTGCCCACTTATCGAGCAAGCTAATTACCTATCCAATCAGAATAAGCAACAAGGAAATCCATTTTCGAACACCTACAATTCGGGTTGGCGAAATCACCTTAACTTTTCTTGGAGAGGTCAAGGGAACCAAGGAGCTCAAGCAAATCCTCCTAGACAGCAGTTTCCTCCAGGTTTCCAACAGCAAGGACCACCACCTCAAGAACCACAAGCTTGGGAATTAGCCATTGAAAAGCTCGCTAATGGAACAACAAAAAGGTTCGAGAATTGATAAGAGGTGTTTTTACGTGTTTTTAAGACCGTAATTCTTATGATTTGGATTCACTTATTGCTTAAATCATGTCACATTTGCATTTAATAGATGTGTTAAGTGAATACAGGTAATAAATGAGAATACATGAAGAAAAGGGAAGAAAAACGATGTACAAAACAAGTTCAAGCATGTTTTTCAACACCTAGGCGGTTTATGCATCTCCTACCACATTCGAGCGATAATTCCGTACATTTCGAGACCGAATTAGACAAAGTTTCCTTCTACAAAGTTTTAGATGTATGTCTTAGCTTCAAATGGGAACTTGAAACATCCAAATCGGAGGTCTATAGAGATAATTGTGAAGGAAATACGATTGCTGCGCCGAATAGAGAATTACATGTGCCAGGATACGCCCCAACGCGCTCCTAGTCATGCCTAGGTATGGATAATCCGAATGTTACTCCTTTTCAGCCTAAATTCCAGAATTATATGATGGGTAAGAATCACTTTTGGCCATAATTCAGCACATGTGTTGAGGGGTTGTCATAAGTGTGTTTCTTGGTAGATTTACTTTATGGGCGCCAAATCAGAAACAACCTCCATGTTGAAACGTAATTTAGGTATATTTAGCGACCGAATTGGACAAAATGTCCTTCTGTAACGTTGTAGATCTATGTTTTATCTGAACATGGGGACTTGAATCATCCAATTTGGAGATCTGTGAAGAATTTGATGAGGAAAATATTAAGACTGCGCTGGAAAGCAAGAAAATGGCAGCATGCATGTGTTTTGTTGAAGTTTTCACATGGTTATGCTTGGTGGAATTCTTAAGGGCAGAAAGTTTAGCATTTTTTAGCTGGTTGAAATCTTAAAAGCCAAACTTTAAGCATCACCTTAGGTGGAATTCTCATTGGGGAACTTTAATGGGAATTCTTAATGCATACTTTAGTGGAATTTTGGCTATAAAAGGAGGGGGAACCCATACTCTTCATCATTCACTATCAATTTCAAATTCTTGGAGAAGAGGGAGAGGAAGTGACCGATCCATAGAGAAGAAAATAGGGGAGAGAGAAGGATTCTCGATTCATCATCATCATTGGAGAAGGAAGATTCAATTGAAGTTCCATCATTATTCACTTTTGAGGGAGTTTTTATAGCTTTTCATTTCAATTATGTCTATGAACATGTGTATTAATTCATTTATATTTTTCATATTATCCATTATGAACTAAATTCATAAGACTAGGGTCATGTAAGGCCAAATTGTGATATATGCTTATAATAGATGATTGTTGAGGTTGTTCTTATATTGTTATGTGATGTGAATTTGTGTTTTTGCCTATCTTGCATATACTTGATCACTATATGTTAGAATCTTATGCCTAGGTTAATATTTCGGGAGAAAATTGACTTAGGGTGCAAGAAATTCACATCATGACCCGTAACTAATGAGGAATTGCCCTAGATATAGGTAAAGATTCCCGGGTGAAATTGTTCGATTCAATTAGAGTGAACTCTAGTACGTTAATGCATGTTTAGTGGTTAGAATTTTGTATAGGAATATTTGGGAAATCACGATCTAAGCATAGGAGTTTATACGCGAGACATCGGTTATTCTCTACCCTCGGAGTTCTCACCATAACAATATAAGCGTAATCCTTCAACTAGAATCTTTATAAGTATAATTGATCAATTTGAACCTAGCATGTGCCTTAGTCTCCCTTTATACTTTGTGTAAAATCAATTGTGTAATCTTGTTCTTATTGTATGCATTTTACCTATAATTTACTTTAATTATATTTGTTATTTTTTCGTTAAAATCATAAACTAAAATTCAAGTCTCCGTGGTTCGACAACCCGGACTTTTAGTCCACTTATTACTACACATGACTAGTGCACTTGCTACAATAGCACGTTAGCTTTTAACGTGTCAAGTTTTTGGCGCCGTTGCCGGGGACTTGTTCATTTTAGTTTTTGATTTTTCATTTAAATTTTCATAATTCTTAGTTTTTCGTTTATTTGTAACCTTTCTTTTATTTTATTATTCTAATTTTTTTCTTTTGTTTATTTGTTAGGTGTAATTTGTGGTGCATGACCCGCTCTTCTAACGAGCCCCTATACAATTTTGAGCCGGAGATAGAGCGTGTTCTTCGATCTAGTAGACAAGCTCGAGAAATGGCCGACAATCTAAATCCAAATGGAAATTTTCCCGACATAAATCTTCCGGAAAACAGGGAATGGCTGCAAAATCTTTCCAAGCTATGCAACCGGCACCTCCTCAAAGACTTCCATCGGTCCGGGAAAGTCTACCTCCAAGGGTCCACACCATACCGGGGCCCGTAGTCTTTCCAAATTTCTTTGCACCAAATTATCACATTCCGTCACACATCTTTAGCATGGTGCAAAGCGAACCCTTCTATGGAGAGCCCATGAATCACCTCATGAGCATTTGGAGACTTTAGACGATACTCTCATGACTACCCAATTTCATCCACGGGATCTCGATGCAATTCGTCTAAGAGTCTTCCACTTCTCATTAAAGGAAGGGCGACCATGTGGTACAAATCTCTACCACCCCAATCCATCACAACATGGGGACAATTGGTCGATGCCTTTTTGAGCAAATTCTTTCCACCCTCCAAAATCAATGAGCTAAGGAGCAACATTAAGGAGTTTAAGCAGGGGAATCATGAGTCCTTAGCCGAGGCATGGGCTAGATATAAAAACATGCTCCGAAAATGTCCGGATCACAACCTAAGATTGAGCGAGCAAGTATTACGATTCCATGATGGAGTCCGTTCGCGCATCCGAAATAGGCTCAATGCCGGCGCCGGTGGTGATCTCCTTGGGCTCGATTGCCAAAGTGTGTGGGACAAGATTGAGCAATTAGCCCGGGAAGATGAACTCTATCCCGATGATGAAGAAATCACATCCACTAAAAAGATTGCTTGTGTTCAAGAGTTGGGCAAAGAAGTTGCTTTGGAAACAATGGTTGGCAATGTAAACTATGTTGGAAATGCCAATCGACCTCAATTGAACTTCCATGTGCCCGAAAATTTTCCAAGGAGGCCTAATCCGGCACAAAATGCCCATCACGGCGTCTATCAAGCACCAAGGCCCCCATTCAACAATAACCAAGCTCAAAGGCAAGGTAATCCTCATGTACAAAGGCAAGTTAGGCCTCCTACAACCGATGAACGTCTTGATGAGGAAATAAAGAAATCGGATTCAGCAATCAACGAACTCCGTACTATGATGAAGGATTTAATGATGGATATGAAGGATTTGAAGACACAAATGAGTCAAATGGCAAAGACAATCAGTGAGAGAGCCCCGGGAACTTTACCAAGTGACACGGAAAAGAACCCGAAACAGCAATGCTATGGAATTACCTTGAGAAGTGGCGAACAGGTAAAAGGTGATAATGTTCGCACTGATGCGCACGAGGGCCCATCCATCCACGCCCAGGCGCCCTTGTCGCTGCGCCAAGGCGCCGATTGTCATGCCCAAGCGCCACATTCTGTATCCTCCACAGCTGGCCCTTCAACTCCAACGCATCATCCCATCGAGGTGGTCTTCCATTTCCAAATGCACAAAAAACGAAAAAAAGAAGGCTATGGATCCGATTTTCCGTAGGATTGTGGCGACTCTTTTGAGGACCCGGGGGAGGCTCACCATTCGTGCACCATGGCCCTCGTACTTTGAAAAGGTTATTTGTGATACGGGAGCAAGTATCAATCTCCTCCCGTATTCTCTCTTCAAGAAGTTGGGCCTTGGAAATCCCAAACCGACATCAATGAGCCTCCAACTCGCGATGGATCAATTAAGAGACCAAAGGGGATATAGAAGATGTTATTGTACAAGTTGACAAATTCTTTTTCCGGGTTGACTTTGTGGTCCTTGATATGGAGGAAGATGTTGAGATGCCCTTGATTCTAGGAAGACCTTTCCTAGTCACTAGCAAGCCAAGATCGACGAGGGAAAAGGTAAGTTATCATTGAGGGTTAGGAGATGTAAAAGTGATATTTGATGCTCTCTCAGAACAGGGAATCTATGGATGACTTACCTTGTTCCAATATCGCTGTTATTAAACCTTTCTGATGAGAAAATGGGCAAATGGCAAGGCTAAGGGCAACACTCGAGTTGGCGGATTGAGATTGTCAGAATTGTCATGTTAGATGTTTTGTGATGACAAATAGGACCCCCCCTTCCTGTTAGACCCAAAGAAATGTAAAGCTTTCATAGATACAATATTGTAAGCGCCTGAACGCTCGTTTTTTTTTTACTAGACTTGTTTTATAGAGTGTGACAAGAAGGTGAGAACTAAATCACTAGAAGAATCTGGCGGGAGTCTACCAAGTGATGAAGTTGAAGATCAAGCGTCTGACGAAACCAGTAAAGATAAGAGTAGTCTAAAGCGTCCATGAACGCTAAACGACTATCCCGGGTTACGAACTCACGCGCTCAAGATTTGTTATGGACCTTGGAAAAGTATTAACACGACGTCATGATAGAGAATTCTGAGGAGGTATCAAAGATAAAGTGAAAGGACCAGCGTTAAAAGATCGGGCAAAGATTGTGACCTCTTCAAGCGTCTGATTAACAAAGAAGACTACTTTCAAGAAGCCTAAAACTCCAAAGGCTCAAACGCCTAGTTCTCTAAGCGTAACCTGAAGATTCAAACCCAAGTTATCAAAGATGCATGAATCAACGGAAATTATTCCCAAACGGAAATAAAACAAGATGCCAAAAGTCGGATAAGTGCTATTAAAATATAAGCACAACAACTTATGGGCAAACCATATCTTTGACCTAGACTGTCAGATTTATGAAACCAAGACCATGCCTAACCAATTAAATATACCCAAAGTTAGGATTGTCAGAATTCATGGAATGTTTAGGGAAACGAGACTCCAACCGTGTCCAACGGACAAAATCTCATAACAATCTATAAATAACCTTTTCAGCAAAAGGACAATAAGGAATAATAGAAAAACCTGGACGTAAAAATAAAAAAAGGGTCCAAAACGTTGCTGAATTGTTTTAAAAGAGCTTATACACTCCAGAGCCGAAATCCTTTTAAGCTTTCTCAAATACATTCCTAGACAGTCACCCATATCTCAAATCTCTTTTTAAGAAGAACCTACACTACCATTGAGATATCTCCAAGTTGTTTGAACTTTCCAAAACAACAAACCCGTGACCAAAACCATCAACACCTTTCATCTGAGTGAGAAAGCTGGTTGACTTACAAGCAATATTTTTTGTGTAAAAGAAGCTTGTTGAAGTTGATCTCTATTGAGCTGAAATCTGTGTGACCAAGGAGTTCCGAGATCAAGGGTAACTTGCACCATTTCTGAGTGAAAGAAGCAAGGGGATAGAAGGTCTTTAGTGGAGCTGAAATCTGTGTGACCAAGGAGTTCCGAGATCATATCCAATCTCCCTCTATCTTGTAGAAGTCTCTGTGTGACTCTTCGATAATCATCATAGTGGAAAACCTCCCTGATAAAAGGAGAAGAAGGACGTAGCTGGGATTACATCACCCAGTGAACCTTACAAATATCTTGTGTCATTTACCTCTTTAAGCATTCATTGTTTTACTGCTTTACTATTCATATTGCATACATTCTGATAAAGTTTTAAAACAACTAAGCGACTACTTTCGATTAACAAACCGAACGCTAAGCTATAAAATACTTCCGCTGTGCTAACCCTGATTTAGTGACTAAACTCTACCCTACTTTGGTAAGCGTTGAAATCACCGAGTCTAAGTTAACGTTTCTCAAGCGCCACATCCAGCGCTTAAGCTTTCCGAGCGTTCAAATACCTCAAAGTGATACGAATTTTTAGAAGTCGAAAAAGACTTCAGGGTCTATTCACCCCCCCCCCTTCTAGACCCTTTCGTATACCACTTGGGACCAACAAGTGGTATCAGAGCGGTTGAAGTTGAAACCTAAGCGTTTCCAAGCGTAACTGCTTGTTCAGATCCATTTTTTTAATATATCGCTTTAAAATTACTTTAAATTCTTCATGGCATTCTCTAAAGTTCCCAAGTTGACCGAGTCAAATTATGACTCTTGGAAGGTCAAAGCGTTTACTTATTTGTGTTCATGTGATGATGAAATGTGTGATATCATTTCAGATGGGCCATCAAAATATACAAAGTTATCACCAGAGCGCCCGAAGCCACAGAAGAAACACCTGACGGTTATGTGGAGAAGCCCAAACAAGAATGGTCCACCGATGAGCGTCGACGAGCCAATCTAGACAACGTCGGTCGGAATGCATTATACACAGCCATTGGTGACAATGACAACTTATTCAACAAAGTCAAATCATGCAATACAACTAAAGAAATTTGGGATAAGTTGGCTACTATTTGTGGTGGTTCAGCACAAATAAAGGAAAACAATTATCAATTGCCAAAGAAAATTCAACGGCTTCAAGATGCTACCTAATGAGACGCTAGAGCAATTAGACATGAGGTTTACAGCTCTTGTCACTGAACTAACATCTCTGGTATGGAGCTACAAAATCGAGAAACAGTGGTCAAAATCTTTAGAAGTCTCCCAAGCAGATTCCTGATGAAAACAACTGCAATGAGAGAATCAAACAATCTGGACAGCCTAACTCCAGAAGATGCTTTTTCAGAACTCAAAGCATTTGAGTTTGAGCTGAATTCGGCCAGTGATGCAGTAAGTAATCCAGTGATCGAATCTGGAGCGCTAATGGCATCAATCAAAGGAAAATCTATCAAAGAAAAGGGCTCGGATATAAGTGAGGAAGAAGAACTGGCGCTTCTAAACAGATTCAGAAATTCCTGAATATGAAAAGAAGGGAAACAGTCCTAAGCACCCAGGACAAAATTCACATCAAGCGTCCCCCAAATACAACCACAACATCAAGCGCCTCACTATCCTGCGTCTCCCTCCCGAGTGCTAATTCAATATCAAACTCCCTCTCAGCAAGATCTCTCAATGCCTGCAGCGTTAAATCAGCGATCCACAAGATTAACAAACGAACAAAATGAAGACCAATCTCTGTTACAACTGCAGGAGACCAGGGCACTTCCAAGTTAATTGCCCATATCCAAATGTGTCTAAACCTACAAAGCAAGATCACACGGATAGAAATCAATTCAGGAGCAATCTAAGACAACAAGGCTTGCTAGCAGAATCAGAACCTCTCTATACTCCTGAAGAGGACTTGGAATCATCAGATGAAAGCAGCGATGATGAACCATCAAAGGATTCAGCATTCATTTGTCTCATGGCAAGAGATAATGAAGCATCTAACGACTTACCATCTGAGGTAACCACTGATCCGCATCATCCTCTTTCTTATGATGAATTACTTGACAAAGTGAAAGAATATTATAATGATTGTCAAGAAGCCGCAAAAATATTTCAAAATCACCTTTACATCATCTCAGCACTCAAAAGCGACAAAGTGACGCTCAAAGCAGAATTGCAAATTCAGCAACAGTGCATTGAGAAAAACCAAGCGCTTGAGAGTGAAATTATTCAATAAAAGGTGATATTGATATAATAGTCAAGAGAGAAGCTGAATTGATCGCTAAACTTGCTAAATCAGAGCAGCTTATCTCATCATTATCAAAAGCTTCTAGAACGCTAGATAATGTGACTAAAATAACCAGAGCATTTGGTGAAAAGACCGGTTTAGGTTGTGATAATCTGGTCACAAAATCAAAGCGTCTGCGGTTATATCAACCAACAGAGGAAAAGTGTAACCTTTGTTGGAGAAAGCTCAAACAGACAAACGCTGAATGAGACTCAGAATATTGGTATTAGACCAAATGAAAAAGCTAACACTGGCTCAGTCAAAAGAAAGACCAAAGTAAATGATTTACAAAAGAAAGTATATCCAAGCGCTCGAAGGGCTAAGGAAAAACCTTCTACAAGTAAATCAAACGCTAAGCGTCTAGCACCAAAAGTGCATCCTAAGCCAATATCAAGGAAATACCAATGTCAATATCCGCAAAGATCTAGATCATATTATCGACACTATGATAACCATGATTGACTGTAATTATTGCTATTATCAAGGATATTACCATACACCTAAAGAGCACACACACAAACCGAAACCCAAAAAGGCCAATCTTCCCAAAATGAAGACAAGGCAAATGTGGGTTCCGAAGATTCTAATTCAGACTAACGTTACTAACAAAGAAGGACCCAAAACAAATGGGTACCTAAAAAGTACTAGAACTGTCCTTTGAATGCAGGTACCTAGAGCCAACACCGATACCTCAATTTGGTACATAGATAGTGGGTCGTCGAGACACATGACTGGAACAAAGGATCTCTTGATCAACTATCGTGCAACCAATGGTCCTCAAGTTATATTCGGTGATAATTCTAAAGGTAAAACTAAAGGTATAGGTATCATGCAAAGGGGGAACATCATGATCAATGATGTATACTATGTTGAGGGTCTTAAACATAATCTCCTAAGCATAAGTCAATTCTGTGATAAAGGCTTTGAAATTAATTTTCTAGTGACTTGTGCGAGATAATCGATGATAAGACAGGATCTACTAAATTAAAAGGAAGAAGACAAACAATGTATACTTAGTAGATTGGGATTCAACATTAGATAACAACCCTACATGTTTCGTAGCTAAGAATCAAAACGAATTAGGTTGGTTATGGCACAGAAAAATGAATCACCTCAATTTCAAGACAATCTCTCAATTAATATCTCTAAATCTCGTAGAGGGATTACCTAAAGGTTCCTTTAATAAAGATCGCTTATGTGATGCTTGTCAAATGGGTAAACAAGTTAAATCATCTTTTAAGAAGAAGCTTCATCTATCGACCTCTCGAATACTTGAATTACTACATTAGATTTGTTTGGTCCTATTCAAATCATGAGCGTTAGTGGTAAAAAGTATTCACTAGTAATAGTTGATGATTTCTCACGCTATACATGGGTAGAATTTTAGCATCTAAAGATGAAACTAGTGCCAAGCTCACCTCTCTAATTCGTCAACTACAAAACTCAAAAGATCTAAAAGTGACAAGAATTAGAAGTGATAGAGGAACTGAATTTACTAACCATATTGTAGAAATTTTGTAAAGACTTTGGAATACTTCATGAGTATTCAGCACCTAGAACACCTCAACAAAATGGAGTTGCTGAGCGACGGAACAGAACGCTTAAAGAAGCCGCTAGGACTATGTTAGCCGAGTCTAAGCTGCCTCAAAGGTTTTGGGCCGAAGCTATCAACACTGCTTGCTACACTCAGAACCGGTGTATGATCAACAAGCAACATGAAAAGACTCCATATGAGTTATGGAAGGGACGTAAGCCGAATGTTTCATACTTTCATGTATTTGGTTCAAAATGTTTCATTCATAACAATGGTCCCAAAGCCTAAAGACATTTGATCCTAAAGCAGATGAAGGAATCTTTCTAGGTTACGCCAAAAATGGAAAGAGCTTTCGCATCTTAAATAAGATCAAATCGAAGGTTGAAGAATCCATTCATGTTGTGTTTGATGATGCTAACCAAGAACCGAGTAAGGTAAATATTAATGATGCAGGAATTGAAGATTTATCTCAACAAGCGTCACAAATCAATCTGTGTGATGATAGTGATATTGATGAAGATAATGAAATCATTGTACCTAATCCTAAGACTACTCGTAAAGACATCAACGATGACATTGCAAGAAACGCTGATGATCATGAAGGGAATGTTCATCAAGAGCAAACTCAAACTATAAACACTGAAGCGCCTACGCAAGGATTGGTCAAGCGCCTGCACAGTTTAATCAAACGTTAGATCAATCTCTTAACCCGTTCCAACCAGACAGAAAATGGCTCAGAGACCATCCACCAGAACTGATTATTGGAGATATTGGAGCACCTGTTAGAACAAGAGCCGCTACAATAAATGAGGCCATGTTTGCAAGCTTCCTATCTCAAATGGAACCAAAGAAAGTGGATGAAGCGCTTAACGATCCAAGTTGGATAGAAGCCATGCAAGAAGAGCTAAACCAATTTGAAAGAAATGAGGTATGGACGCTAGTACCAAGACCAACCCACCAAGGGGTCATTGGAACTAGATGGGTCTATAGAAACAAAATGGATGAGAATGGGATTGTGATTAGAAACAAAGCCAGACTCGTAGCTCAGGGATACTGTCAAGAAGAGGGCATCGACTTTGATGAAACATACGCTCCAGTTGCCCGTCTTGAAGCAATCCGCATGTTTCTAGCGTTTGCAGCATTTAACAAATTTACAGTGTATCAAATGGACGTAAAGAGTGCATTTCTGAATGGTAAACTCCAAGAAGAAGTATATGTGGAGCAACCACCAGGATTCATCAACAACCATGGGAAAAGCATGGTTTACAAATTGGACAAGGCACTTTATGGTCTTAAACAAGCACCAAGAGCATGGTATGACACTCTTTCTATCTTCCTTATAGGTAAAGGCTTTTCAAAAGGCAGCGTTGACACAACGTTATTCAAAATTACCCATAATGGAGATATTCTCCTAGTTCAAATTTATGTTGATGATATTATATTTGGATCTACCAATAAGCGTCTATGTGAGAAATTTTCGAAGATGATGCAAGATCAATTTGAAATGAGCATGATGGAATTAACTTTCTTCCTAGGATTACAAGTTAAACAACTCCCTAATGGCATATTCATAAACCAAACTAAATATACTAGAGATATGATCAAAAAATTTGGTATGGAAAATGCATCACCTTCAAAAATTCCAATGAGCCAAACGCTTAAGCTAGATAGAGATGATAATGGAAAGAATTGATATCACTAACTATAGAGGTATTATTGGATCACTTCTTTATCTTACAGCTAGTAGACCTGATATTATGTTCTCAGTATGCATGTGTGCACGATTTCAAGCTGATCCTAGAGAATCACACTTAATTGCTGCTAAAAGGATCCTTAAGTACCTAAAAGGCACACAAAATGTGGGCTTATGGTATCCTAGGGATTCTCCTTTTGAACTAATTGGTTATTCAGATGCAGATTTTGCAGGATGCAAAATAGATAGAAAAGTACTAGTGGAACATGTCAATTTCTAGGTGATAGACTAATTTCATGGCATAGTAAGAAGCAACAGTCCATCGCTACTTCCACCGCTGAAGCTGAGTATGTAGCCGCTGGAAGCTGTTGTGCACAGATCCTTTGGATGAGGCAACAACTTAGAGATGGAATACCTAGATCCAACTCCTATCCATTGTGACAATCAAAGCGCCTTAGCAATGACTCAAAATCCAGTTCTTCACTCTAGAACCAAACACATTGACATTCGCTATCACTTTCTACGTGACCACGTTCAAAAGAAAGATATCTCCATGCACTTCATTGGTACAGAAAAAGCAACTGCAGATATCTTCACCAAAGCGCTTAACGAACACGTTTTCTCACTTTAAGAAGTGAACTAGGTATGATTGATCTAAATGCTTAATCATTCGAAACATCATACTTTTGTTAGGCATGAAATTTAGGGGGAATTCACTTTATGTTATGTAATTTATGGGGAACCTACATAGGGGGAACCTTAAAAGAGCTAACTATACTTAAGTGAATATGACCAAAAATGTTTTCCCTTGCATCGGTCATACGCACTTAGCACCATACACTTAAATCATTTTGACGCTTATTACACAAATCTTTCTTAGCGTCTGCACTTCTTTCAAATAAACTAACGCTTAGCTTTATTCCCAGCTAAAGCGCTTAGTAAAAAGATCCTTTAAAAGCAAGCGTACATTACCCTACGCTAAAACGAGAAAGTGGATTAGTCAATCAATGCAATTAATGCTGACTTGACATTCCTCACCTTTCGCTCAAGAAAACCCATGGGTACTCATCACGTTTTTCAAAGATGGTTCAGCACATGTACACGCGTCAGTACAATTACCATGTATCTTAGACGAATACAACCAGCGCTGAATATTTTAAACCAAAGTAAACACTACTACCAAGACATAATGATAAGTACTGGGAAACTGTGTCCTCATACACACCCTGAAAAGAATAATTCTATATGTTACGATGACCGCTAAAGCACAAAATGTTACTGAAAGAGAACCTCAAGATTCTCAAGCGTCAACATAACACTGAATTGTTTCAAGCGTCATTCTGAATAGGTCCGGACGCTTTAACAATTTTTTGGCGGGTATTTGAATAGTTGTTCAAAATTATGGTTCCCGAACAGTTTTCATAAAATACGTGTCCGCTTTTCATGGGCACACGTATCACTCTCAGTATATCAAAAGTCACTGTTTCAAACTTTTGATCGGACGTCAAAATAGTATGTGGTTGTTACTAAAAGTAACCGTGCTTATTAAATCTAAATTCACGTCCACAGTCGTATTTTAATGGCTGAGATTTATACTCCTCCACGTGTCAACATCTCAACCTTCAAACACAAAAAATTTTCAAATTGTAATATTTCAAAACACACTCTCTGCAGAACATAATCTCTCTTATACTCTCTTTCATTCGTACAAGAAAAATCTCTCTCTCTCAAAAACAAAATTTTCATTCTTAATCTCTGTCTACTTCTCACTAATGGCACCCAAGAAAGCTACTGCTAGAACCACTGAAGTAGTTGTTAAGGTCACTGAAGGCCTTATAATCGATTGGAAGTTTCTCTATGAAAACCCCCAAATTGATTTAACGGAAGTGATGGATTCTGTACCAGAGACTGGGCTTCAGAAATTTCTCACCAAACACTTGTACATGTTTCCTGAAGAACTAGAATTTTTCTGGCGAAATGCTAATTGTCTGACGATGAGACTACTATCACCTGTTTGTTTCCCGTCCCCAAGACGGAATCAAAGACGTTCACTCTCTCTGCGGCCTCTATTGCCCAGAATTTCTCTCTACCTAATGACGGAGCGACTTTAGACACTATCACTGAGGAACAAATTCAAGAAGTCTGGACTCAGATTAGCGCCTACGATGGTGTTCCATACAAACCGTACTTTGAGAAGAAAGATATAGTGAACAGGTATCGAGTCCTAGCTGACTTCTGTAGTAAAAACATTGAATGCAGAGTGGGAACCTTTGACAAAATCAACCCAACCCAGTTCCAGATGATGACTGCTATCTTGCTCAAGATAAAAATCAACTGGAGCGCCTACATATTCAGCAGATTCAGAGACAGTCTACGCACTCCAAACAGACCTTATGGCCTAGTTTTGAGTGATCTAATTTTCCGAGCAAAGTGCACCTCTTCAGCAGGAGTCACCGTGGCCAAGCATAAGTTCTATGGGCCAAGAATCATCAACAATCTCTTCAATCCACCCAAAGTTGGAGGTGCTGCTAGACCTCTCTCTGAGCGCCAAGGTGTACGTGCAGCATCAGATGAGGAGGCTGAGCGCCCAGATCAGGAGAAGGCTAAACGTAATATGAAGCGTCCCACTGTCACAAAGAAACGGGCTCCTCGAAAGCCCAAGGCTCAACCTATCAAAAGTGATGAAGAAGACGAGGACTCTATACCCCTCATTAGTCGGAAGGATCTGGAAAAGGTCCTCAAAAATATCGACTTTGGGGAACCAGCAGTTCCACAGACTCAAGCGTCCCCAGCCGAAGGGTAAATGTGAAGCGTATCTTCAAGAGACGTAAGCGTCCAACTGCTGCCATTTCTTCTGAGGCTACACAACGACACTAAGCGACCAAGCCATAGCTGCTATTCCGATATCATCCTTTGAACCACCAGTTGATGTCCATCTGGATGTTGATATGGCCCACATTGTGGCCATCGCACATGAAGCTGCCATCGAATCTACAAATCTCGAGCCTGATGAACCTGAAATCCCAGGGGTTCAACCATTGCTTGCATTACCAAGTACAACAGAGGCACGCTCAGAAGGTCAGAGCGATGCTAACGACGTTGTGATTCATCGACATTTCTTCAAGCTGGATCCCTTAAAGACCATCGATCACTCCGTCGATTATTTCCCTCCAGCGCCCGCAGAACCTTCATACCTACAGGATATAATGAAGAAAGTCTTATCAATGCTGAGAATGATATCGCCAAGCTCATAAAGTTTGATCTGGCTGTACGCAACACTCTATTTAACACAGCATTGACCCCAGCTGATAAAGCTTATTACACAGCCCTTGAACTCAGGAAGACTCCCAACACATCCCGGCTTCCGTGACTCTCCAAGCACAGAGGCAAGGAGGCAAGACTCCCAGAGCTGATGTTGATTTAGCTTATTATCTGGACTGTGGGACAAGCAAACCCACTGGCTTCGCTCTCAGAGACTACAACATCAGAGTCTATGAGCGTCAGGATAAGCTTGTGAACCCAACGGAAGGCTACTAAACAGAGAAGGCTATTCTCACTCCCCAACACTGGTAAATAGCATGGAAAACAAGCGCTCAGCTAATCCTCTCCTCTTGTGGAGAATAAAGGAGTACATGCCGGTGAGCGTCCAGCTTCACTGACCGAGATGATTCAACTAGAAGCCGATGCCTATTTTGACTGCGTCTGGAACGCTAACTACCAACCCGACAGGTATCGTTTTGAGTCCATCTGTGATATTCATCACCAAGGATTTCGTGCTATACTTAATGCAGGAACTGAGTACTGCATGACTGAGGTGAAATGGGCTGAAGCTTACATGGGTGACACGTATAAATTGAAGAATTGGTTAGCACTCCCCATCTGTTCAGAATAGGGATTCATGATAAAAAGACCAAATTTGCACGCTACATGCTAAAGCAGCGCCAACATAGACTTGGACCAGTTCTGAAGCTGCCTCTGATCCGCCACCAACCTGAACACCGCTTAAGACAAGCGTTGCACAAACTGGCTAACTCTCTCTACGCTTTGCTGATCAAGCGTCCACCAGCGGTTCTTCTCCCCTGTCCTGTCTGAACTTCACCCCTAGCCACTGTGAAGACAACTTTTCTCTCATGATGACAATTATGCCTCCAGTCTCCCTATTCGACAAAATCTTCACAGAAAATCTGCGACAGTGGAATGGCTCTCGGATCAATCCTTTCAGAGGATATCCACTTCTTCCGTCTATTCGACAAGAAGTCTTAAGTCACTATGATTTTGTTTTGTCGCTGCTGGAAAGAACTCAAGCGCTTGCTTCAGCCATCTACCCATACTTGGAAGAGTATTACAGGCTCTACGTTCCCGACTCTCGGAAACCGAAGACTCTCCCAACAGATCGGCTAATTGGCTTCTCACAACACTATTGCCCAGATGCCTTATTCTCCATCTGCCAAGCGCCCTCCAAAATCTTTCCCACTCATGTGCTGGATATCCTCGGGCCAATGTATATCAGGGCCCTGGATAGTCCTATCAGAACGTTCATTCAAGGTACTTATCTCCCCACTCTACATTTGAATGAACTTCTACAGACTGCTACGTATCCATATGCAGATGAGCCGTTTGCCAGCTTGGACTTTCGGTTTACGGACTTTAGCCGTATAGAATCAGAATTTACTGCAGCACCAGCTGACACGTTACCTGCTCCTGAGCGCTTATTAGAATTACCTCAAGCGCCTAATTCCCCAGTCCAACTGAATCCGACTCTACTGCATCCACCGAGTCCAACAGTGCCCCAGCGCTTCGAGGAACAGTATTTGATCCTAATTATCAAGTACCTATTGAATCTCTCAAACACACATCCCGTTTTAAGCCTCACGTTAGCACTGCGGGTCCCGACGCTCAAACGTCCATGACTGAATGCCTCACTCAAATACAGCAACTATCTACAGCTACTCAGGCAAGTCATGTGGCTTTAACAAATGATCTAAACCACCGTTTCACGGCTCTTGAGACCTCTCTTCAGACGCTCATCACGCTCAACTACTGGTCATGAAAGAACACTTCGACCAGCGTCTGACCACTCTTGAAGCCTCTGTCGCTCAGATTGCTACTCAAGTCAGTCTTCTTACTCAACATTTCATACAGACTGATGATGGCAATAAGGGGGAAAAGAAGGGAGAAAAGAGGAAATCTTCAACATCTAAAGATCAAAAAGATCCTCCTCCACCATCCAAGCGTCAACATATTGATACTTCCCTCACACTAAGTACAGAGCCAAGTATCCCTATCCTTCTTGGGTACCTACCTCGGTGGAGCGTCCATAAAAAGGAAACCCCAAGAGTGCTCTATCCAAATCTTCCATTACCTTCAAGAGCACTGCTTGAACAATTTGATATTCCTCTTCTCAGAGCGTCAATTCCAGAACCATCTGATCCAGCAGTCCTAGCCTTAGAGCGAAAAATGTCTGACTTTGACCAAACCTTTAGAATTTGCTTACGATACATAGGCATCAGTCCAGAGGAATGGGATAAGCAGCTCATTACCTTCAAGGCACGACAAGTAAAAGAAAACAAACATATAATCAGTAAAGATCATGCAGCGATGATGACGCTAGAAGATCAGATAACTGAAGCAATCCGTGCTGAAATGACTAAGAGATACAAGATCAAATCACGATCTTGATTTGTTTACTTATGATTTTTCACTTCAGTTGTAAAATGCTTGTACTATGAAAGATATATATAAAATGCATTTTACAGCTGAAACATCTCGTTGAAGCTCAAACTAACTTACTAACCTACGCTAACTCATACTTTAGGTATCTAACGCTTGAACTAAATAGGTATTGCCATCATCAAAAAGGGGGAAATTGTTAGGAATTTCATGTTAGATGTTTTGATGATGACAAATAGGACTTCATGTTAGACCCCAAGAAATGTAAAGCTTTCATAGAACAAAATGTAAGCGCCTGAAAGCTCGTGTTTTTACTAGACTTGTATTTTTATAGAGTTTAGACTAAGAATGTGATACTAAATCACTAGAAGAATTCTGCGTGAGTCTACCAAGTGATGAAGTTGAAGATCAAGCGTCTGAAGAAACAGTAAAGATAAAGATTAGTCTCAAGCGTCCATCAAACGCTAAACGACTATCCCGGGTTACGAACTCAGCGCTCAAGATTTGTTATGGACCTTAGACCAAGTACTTAACACTAAGTCAATGATAGAATTCTGAGTGAGTCTATCAAAGATAAAGTGAAAGGACAAGCGTCTAAAAGATCGGGCAAAGATTGTGACCTCTTCAAGCGTCTGATTAAAAGAAGACTACTTCCAAGAAGCCTAAAACTTCAAAGGCTCAAACGCCTAGTTCTCTAAGCGTAACCTGAAGATTCAAACCCAAGTTATCAAAGATGCATGAATCAACGGAAATTATTCCCAAACGGAAATAAAACAAGATGCATCAAAAGTCGGATAAGTGCTATTAAAATATAAGCACAACAACTTATGGGCAAACCATATCTTTGACCTAGACTGTCAGATTTATGAAACCAAGACCATGCCTAACCAATTAAATATACCCAAAGTTAGGATTGTCAGAATTCATGGAATGTTTAGGAAAACGAGACTCCAACCGTGTCCAACGGACAAAATCTCATAACAATCTATAAATAACCTTTTCAGCAAAAGGGACAACAGGATAGATATAGAAAAACATCTGGACGTAAAAATAAAAAAAGGGTCCAAAACGTTGCTGAATTGTTTTAAAAAGAGCTTATACACTCCAGAGCCGAAATCCTTTAAGCTTTCTCAAATACATTCCTAGACAGTCACCCATATCTCAAATCTCTTTTTAAGAAGAACCTACACCCATTGAGATATCTCCAAGTTGTTTGAACTTTCCAAAAACAAACAAACCCGTGACCAAAACCATCAACACCTTTCATCTGAGTGAGAAAGCTGGTTGACTTACAAGCAATTTTTTTGTGTAAAAGAAGCTTGTTGAAGTTGATCTCTATTGGAGCTGAAATCTGTGTGACCAAGGAGTTCCGAGATCAAGGTAACTTGCACCATTTCTGAGTGAAAGAAGCAAGGGGATAGAAGGTCTTTAGTGGAGCTGAAATCTGTGTGACCAAGGAGTTCCGAGATCATATCCAATCTCCTCTATCTTGTAGAAGTCTCTGTGTGACTCTTCGATAATCATCATAGTGGAAAACCTCCCTGATAAAAGGAGAAGAAGGACGTAGCTGGGATTACATCACCCAGTGAACCTTACAATATCTTGTGTCATTTACCTCTTTAAGCATTCATTGTTTTACTGCTTTACTATTCATATTGCATACATTCTGATAAAGTTTTAAAACAACTAAGCGACTACTTTCGATTAACAAACCGAACGCTAAGCTATAAAATACTTCCGCTGTGCTAACCCTGATTTAGTGACTAAACTCTACCGTACTTTGGTAAGCGTTGAAATCACCGAGTCTAAGTTAACGTTTCTCAAGCGCCACATCCAGCGCTTAAAGCTTTCCGAGCGTTCAAATACCTCAAAGTGATACGAATTTTTAGAAGTCGAAAAAGACTTCAGGGTCTTTTCAACCCCCCCTTCTAGACCCTTTCATATACCACTTGGGACCAACAGAGATTCCCTATGATAAACATAACAAAGAGGGAAAAGAAGATTTATGCATGTACTACATTCCACCCCATCGCCGTGCTCGTAAGATTGAAAAGACTCATCCAATACAAAGGGCTTATTGCAAAATCCCGCGATATGAGTGGAAGCAAGTAGACCATGGAGCTAAAAGGAGGCATGACAAGGATTTGATCGTGTTAAATGGACCACCTATTTGAATCTCAAAGAGCACAAAGTCGAGCTACCGACTCTAAACTAGCGCTTCTTGGGAGGCAACCCAAGTTTGTAAGTTTGTTTTTCTTTTTGATTTTGTTTTTGTTTTGTTTAGTTTGTTTCTTTATGTTGTGTTCAAACATGCACTTTTGGCATGTATGTTTTCTTATGCTTGATGGTTTGAAAAGTTGAAGTGTTAGATATGATGCAAATTTGGACCATGCTCATTTTACTCGAGAGGAGGAGAAGCTATAGGATTATGTATTGGAAGTTTAAGGATGTTTTTCAACATCCTTGGTTGTAAGTGTTCTTTTACTGTTGTGTATGCTTGTTGACACGACAAAATCCTAGCAAGAGAACTAGGTCGCGTAAGTAGTAAAGTGGATTTCTAGGTCCGGGGTTATCGTATCCGCAGGGACAACTATAATCTAAGTACCAAAACTACTATATTACTCAATTCTAAGTTAAATCGGTCGATAGAAAGGTTGATTAACTAATTAATAAATACTAGAGAATAAACTAAGGCAACGTCACACCAAATAAAGGGAGGAAACAATAGAGAGAAGCGATCAAGGCACATGGTTCAACCGATTATGCATTTAGATTGTGATTTAGGTTCTATTGGATTATTAGATTGATTTAGCTAAGGCGAAATTCCCTAACGTACGTACTACCCAATCTCTTGGCATAGCAACCCTACCCTTGGTAACGATTTCCTATATATCTCTATATGAAAACCCGATTAACGAGGATGCATTTAAGGTCTAGGAATTCCCCACGTGAATGGAAAGCCACCTAAAGAAACCGAGTCTATCTCTAGTCGGTTAACTATAGGGTATTCAATGTTTATATCTTCCCTAGGTTATTATCTCTCGATCTCTAACCTAGGCATTTTATCAAACACTTGTGATCAAGCAAATGTAGCATTGAGATCAAATATTGAATACATAGCTAAAACCAAAATTAATCCAATAAACACCAACAATCAACAATCAAAATAACATAAATGGCCTATCCATGGCCTCAATCAAACAAGTTTAGCTCATATTCATGTCAAAAGTGCAAATATAAATCATACAAGTCATAGGAGATTTGAACAAATTCAAGAAACAAATATGTAAAAACTCCCTAATTCTTGTAGAGATGTGGATTCCTTGTTGAATTCTCCATGTTTTGACCTTTAATCTTCTCTTCTAAGATCTCTCTCTCTCTCTATTTTCGTGTGGTTGCTGATATCCAAGGTGAGTTAGGGTAAAAAATGGCTAAAAGGGGTATTTATAGACCAACCCGCTGCCTCGAACGCCGCGGCGTTCGCTTGTTGAACGCCGCGGCGTTGGCTACTGCATGTGAACGCCGCGGCGTTCGTGGATGAACGCCTCGGCGTTCGTCCCCTGCTGCTCCAGCCAGTTTTGGTAAACTTCGCATAACTTTCTCTACCAATGTCGGAATTCACTGATTCAAGTTGCTGTAGAATCCTAAAACAAAGATCTACAACTCTCCAGAAGACACTAGGGCCGAAATCAAACTTTAAATATGAAAAAATTGTTTCACAAGTCACTGAATGAGAAAACTCCATCGTAAGACGTCTCTTCCGATGACGTTTTCACCTCCTTCCCTACATATCTGATCTTTGTATTCAACATAAGAAATGTACCTTTGCCTCTTATCTTTCCATTGGTAAATCAAGTGTGTAATTTGGACATGGGTAGAGAACTCTATTCAATAAACTCTATCACTGCGCAGACAGTTTGTATCTTTATGCATGATTTACCTTCAATCCTTGTTCTTTTCCTCCAAATGTTATGTTATTCTATAAAATATGAGAATACAAGGATCAAAGCATCATATGTGATCAAATTATAAAGAAAACAATCAAAACTAAGTCGATAAACGGGGGAAAACTAGTGTAAAAATAACATATATAACTTGTTGTAACAACATTGGGGACAATGTTGGATTTAAGTTTGGGGGTGTTTAGAAGAGTACTTATTTTGAACTTTGATGGTGCAATCCTAATTTTTAGCTTAATTTTAGGGAAAGTTTGTTTGATATCATGTTTATATGCTTCTTTGTTGAGAAAATCAAGCATGAAAATTTTTTAGTCCTTCCAATTGATGCATTGAAATTGATTGACTTGGAAAAATGGCATGAATTCTTGAAATAATTTGAATTTAATGGAATATATATCTTTGAAATTGCTCGTGGAGACCTTAGACTAGAATTGATTCTTTAGATGATTCACAATGCACTTAAATCGAAGGTAGAGGAGTTGAGAGGATAACCATCTTGAGACACTTAAGGAATTATTCCCAGAAATATTAACTTAGATTTCTCATAAAGTTATAAGTTGAGTAGTAATTTTATATGCTAACAATGAATTGTAAAGGTTGAATTTTGGTATGACCAAAAGTGGTCAGGCTAATACGTACCGGAGGTGAAAAGTTTCATACCTATATACTGTACTATTATGCTAATTTGAGCTATGCTCAAGCTAAAAGAAGTGAATTGTTTAAAAGATCTAGTTTTATTTCGTGGCCTTTGATACTCGAGTGATTAAATCCTCAGGAGTGTCTCTACACTTAATGCCCCAAAACTATCTAGTTTGGGAGTCATTGATCTAAAACTTGTTACATGGGTGTCATAGAAAGCCTAATGGAATAAAACATTGCACATGATCTAGCCTTAATGAAGTTTAATGGAAATTCCATATGAATTGAATGTTGAATATTTGAGATAATGAAATTTAAATGGCTATGAGATTATCTATAATTATTGTGCCTTGTTTTTGATCAAAAGTTGATAGATATGGGGTTAATGTCCAAATTTTGGTAAGGATGCCTCTCGACTATAATACCCTAGATTTATTTTTCACTACACCCTAGGGAGTCGTTTCAAGTATTGGTGTCACATGAGCAAAAGTAGTTGATATGTATATATATATTTGTGAACTTTAAAGGTTGATTTTATGCCATTCATTCTGTTGATCATATTGAGATGGTGTGGATTTGGTTGGGATTGAAAATTGTTAGATTTTGTGGGTATATCGTATGCAAACCCTCCGAGACTATAACAACTCTCTTTGAGGTAACTCAAGGGTTAAAGGCTTGTTGCACCCCTAAGTGCAATCGTTTACTCCACGAAAGTGATTAGTTAGTTGTTTTGTTTTCTCCCATTGAATGATTTTGGTCTTGCCTTATAGCTCTTATTGCTCGAGGTCGAGCAATTGATAGTTTGGGGGTGTTGATAAGAGGTGTTTTACGTGTTTTAAGACCGTAATTCTTATGATTTGATTCACTTATTGCTTAAATCATGTCACATTTGCATTTATAGATGTGTTAAGTGAATACAGGTAATAAGAGAATACATGAAGAAAAGGGAAAAAAACGATGTACAAAACAAGTTCAAGCATGTTTTCAAACCAGGCGGTTTATGCATCTCCTACCACATTCGAGCGATACTTACGTACATTTCGAGACCGAATTAGACAAGTTTCCTTCTACAAAGTTTTATATGTATGTCTTAGCTCCAAATGGGAACTTGAAACATCCAAATCGGAGGTCTATAGAGATAATTGTGAAGGAAATACGATTGCTGCGCCGAAACGAGAAGTACATGTGCCAGGATACACGCCCCAACGCGCTCCTAGTCCATGCTAGGCATGGATATCCGAATGTTACTCCTTTTCAGCCTAAATTCCAGCATTAATATGATGGGTAAGAATCACTTTGGCCATAATTCAGCACATGTGTTGAGGGGTTGTCATAAGTGTGTTTCTTGGTAGATTTACTTTATGGGCGCCAAATCAGAAACAACCTCCATGTTGAACGTAATTTAGGTATACTTAGCGACCTAATGGACAAAATGTCCTTCTGTAAACGTGTAGATCTATGTTTTATCTGAACATGGGGACTTGAATCATCCAATTTGGAGATCTGTGAGAATTGATGAGGAAAACTATTAAGACTGCGCTGAAAGCAAGAAAATGGCAGCATGCATGTTGTTTTGTTGAAGTTTTCACTGGTTATTTGGTGGAATTCTTAAGGGCCGAAAGTTTAACATTTTTTAGCTGGTTGAAATTTTAAAAGCCAAACTTTAAGCATCACCTTAGGTGGAATTCTCATTGGGGAACTTTAATGGGAATTCTTAATGCATACTTTAGTGGAATTTTGACTATAAAAGGAGGGGGAACCCATACTCTTCATCATTCACTATCAATTTCAGATTTTTGGAGAAGAGGGAGAGGAAGTGACCGATCCATAGAGAAGAAAAGAGGGGAGAGAGAAGGATTCTTGATTCATCATCATCATTGGAGAAGGAAGATTCATTGAAGTTCCATCATTATTCACTTTGAGGGAGTTTTATAGCTTTTCATTTCAATTATGTCTATGAACATGTGTATTAATTCATTTATGTTTTTCATATTATCCATTAGAACTAAATTCATAAGACTAGGGTCATGTAAGGCCAATTGTGATATATGCTTATAATAGATGATTGTTGAGGTTGTTCTTATATTGTTATGTGATGTGAATTTGTGTTTTTGCCTATCTTGCATATACTTGATCACTATATGTTAGAATCTTATGCCTAGGTTAATATTTCGGGAGAAAATTGACTTAGGGTGCAAGAAATTCACATCATGACCCGTAACTAATGAGGAATTGCCCTAGATATAGGTAAAGATTCCCGGGTGAAGTTGTTCGATTCAAATAGAGTGAACTTCAGTACGTTAATGCATGTTAGGGGTTAGATTTTGGATAGGAATATTTGGAAAATCACGATCTAAGCATAGGAGTTTATACGCGAGACATCGGTTATTCTCTATCCTCGGAGTTCTCACCATAACAATATAAGCGTAATCCTTCAACTAGAATCTTTATAAGTATAATTGATCAAGTTGAACCTAGCATGTGCCTTAGTCTCCCTTTATACTTTGTGTAAAATCAATTGTGTAATCTTGTTCTTATTGTATGCATTTTACCTATAATTTACTTTAATTATATTTGTTATTTTTTCGTTAAAATCATAAACTAAAATTCAAGTCTCCGTGGTTCGACAACCCGGACTTTTAGTCCACTTATTACTACACACGACTAGTGCACTTGCTACAATAGCACGTTAGCTTTTAACGTGTCAAGAATCTTGAAGCAAAAATTGATCTGGTAGTGGGAGCAACAAAGAATCTGGAATTACAAGTTGGACAATTGGCAAGTTCTATGAATTCAAGGTCAAAGGGTACACTGCCTAGCCAAACAGAGGAGAATCCGAGAGGACAGTGTAATGCAGTGACTCTGATAAACGAAAAGACAATTGAAAAATTTGAGCCACATGCTGTACACAGAGATGAACTTGGGACGGAAGATAATTCAGTCTTTGAACCTTCACACAAGGTTCAACCGGAAAAGGTTATCCCGAAGCCATATGTGAAGCCGTATGTTCCTCCAATTCCATTTCCCCAGAGGTTGCAACACAAGAGGTTGGACAAAAGAAATTTCTCCAAGTATTTAGATAGTTGCACATAAACATTCCATTCGCAGATGCTCGAGCTCAATTTCCTGTTTATATGAAGTTTTTCAAAGAGCAGTTGAGCAATAGAAAGAAATTGGAAGACGTGGAAACAATCTCTTTGAATGAAGAATGTAGTGCTATAATCCAACGAAACATTCCTCCAAAGCTAAAAGATCCAGGGAGTTTTTCACTTCCTTGCACTATTGACAAATTTCAATTTGATAAGGCACTTTGTGATTTAGGAGCTAGTGTTAGTCTAATGCCTTATTCAATTTGCAGGAAATTAGGCTTTCAAAAGCTTAAAAACACAAAGATGACACTTCAATTGGCGGACAGGAGCATAGAGCACCCTATGGGAATATTAGAAGATGTGTTTGTGAAAGTGGACAAGTTCTACATCCCATGTGACTTCGTGGTGCTTGAGATGGATGAAGATTCGAAAACACCAATCATCCTTGGAAGACCATTTCTTGCAACCGCAGGAACCGTCATCGACGTGCGTGCTGACAAGCTAGCGTTGAACATCGGAGAGGAGAAGGTGGAGTTCAACTTAAATAAAGTGATGCAATCTCCATCTTTTGAAGAAAAATGCTATTCGGTGGATGTGTGTGGAGAGGCCATCAAAGAAGAAATTTCGCAAGGTACTAGAGATCCATCAGAGTCATATCCCGAAATATCCTATACACCGAAGGTAAAACTTAAACCTCTCTCCCTCCATATCTCAGGTACGCTCTTCTTGGCAACAATGAATTTTTATATGTTATCGTACATTCTACTCTATGTACACCTGAATTGGACCGATGGTTAAGTGATTTGCAATGGAAGAAAGACGGAATAGGTTGGAATATATCTGATATGAAAAGAATTAATTGTGCTTTGTATTTTTCAGGCGATGATATTCCTCGAGGGAAAGCAATTTCGCTCGCCAAAACTCAACAATAATTTTGTCTAAGTCGAGCTAATGACTTTAAACAAGCGCTGCTTGGGAGGCAACCCAAGAGTTTTCGCTGTTTTTGTCATTATCGTTTTCTTCTTTCTGCTTATTTTGTTTTCAGTATTTTATGTTTGAAATTTTTATTTTATTTTATTTTATTTTTATTTTTCGGTGCTCAAATGCTTTATTAATGCAAGCTATTATTGTTGTAGGTAAAAAAAAAAAATGAAAAACGAGGTGCATGGGGCATTATACAATGTAAATCAGGTGCACAATTGTGCTAATGTTAGCACCACTGTGCACAATTTTCGCACTTAGAAGAATTTTTAGGTGCACAGTTGTGCAAAATTTTCGCACAAGATTAAACTCGCCGTGCACCACTGTGCAATTTTCGTGCACAATTGTGCAAAAAGTTCGCACTTTTGCACTCTAAAAATTTTTCAAAAAAAAAAACAAAAAAAACAAAATAAAATTTTCGAAAATGGGTCAAAATCCCCAATTCAGTCAACACAAATTCACCATCCTCAATTTCAGCCAAACCTCTCTCTCTCTCTCTCCCGTTTTCTCCCACAGCCACCACACCTCCCGTCGAGTTCCGCCGCTGTTGTCACCATCTAGAACCAGCGTCGGCGCCGCTTCTATCTACCAAAGTCGCGCCACCGCTTCTCCACCGCAACTCGCCGCGCTGCTGCCATCGTCTCAACCTTCGCCGTCTCTCGATCTGTCTCACATCTCCGCCGCTGTCGTGTCAGTCACCGCCATCTCCGCCGCTGTCTTGTCAGTCACTGCCACCGTCACGTCAATCGCCGCTCAACCACCGCGCCACCATCTCAAAGTCAGAATCACCGCGCACTGGTCACGACCCACTCCACCACGCCGCCGCAGTCGCGTTTCGCCGACATCTCCACCTCCGCGTGACATCAACTCACCGCGCCGCCGCTGCTCGACTCACATCATCAAACCCACCACCGTCTAGTACATCCCACACCACTGCTGCCACAATTCTTCTCCTGGGGGCGATTATTATTCTTCAAAAATCAGAATATCTCCAACACCAGTCGGCCTATTAATCACTGTCAAGATGCCAAAAAGAGCTCGGAATGATTCCGGGTCTTCCAGTGACCGTGCTCTGGAGCTTATCCCCTTGGATACTACAGCGAGAGATCGATTGATAGAAAAAGGGTTTGACAAAATATCCAAAAGTCTCCAACCCTTCACCGACTTATACAATACTGATAGAGTATGTTGATGAGTTATTGAAGTTTAGCATTGACAATGTTCCATATTCGCTCACGAAACTGGAATTAGCTAGTATTTTTGGATGACCTACTAGTGGGCCGGATGAGTTGATCCAAGAGCAACAAACTGATTTTGGCGAGAGACCATCACACTACCGACTCCCAAACCTATCCATAGGGGAGTATTTTTTTCACTCTTATTTTAATTTCATTATGCTTTTGTCCATGCATTTCGATTCACTTCAGTACATTGAGGACAATGTTTTGTTTAAGTGTGGGGTGGTTGCTTGCATGCTGTGATTGAGTATATTGAATTGCTTAAGTGTGGGGTAATGTGATGAATTGGTGAAAGAATTGGGCATACGTCAATGTTTGTTGAGTTGTTGCTGAAATTTGGTTGACTTGTTCATAATATTTGTGTTCCCATATTTGAGCTCTTGACTATATAAACATATGAATTTGATTTCTGTACATGGATACTCTTTTTATTAAGTTCGATCACTGAGCCTGAAATTTGTGAAATTTTTATGCATCTTTACACACTACACACGAGTTCTAGTAAAGGGGATTGATCGAGGAGATAAAAGCAATTACATATTTTTTTGATACATGGTGATATTGGAGGAAAGTCGAGAAAATAGAAAAAAGAAAAAAAAATCGATGAAAAAAAGAAAGAAAGAAAGTTGATTCAGTGGTTAATGAAAGCTAAAATCACCCAGTTTCGTTTCTAGCCTTTGTCACTCGAGTGATTAAGTCCGTTGGGGTATCTTGACACCTAATGCCTTAAAACCGACTGGTTTGAGAGTCATTGACCCAAAACTCGTTACAAGGGTGACATAGAAAGCTTGACTAGCGAGACATTGCACGGGTTGATAAATTTTGAATGAAGGGAAGTGAACGAGGATGAAATATGATAGATGTTGTGTTCTTGCTTGAAATATCTGAAATGTTCCCTTGCTAGAATTCATAAATCAAGCACGAATGGATGTAATGAAATTGAACTTGTTTGGGATTAGTGTGATGATTTGAGAGTAAAGATGTTCATATGTGGAAAAATAATGATTCTATGTGTTTATTGGTTTATGTGTGATGATTGTGGGGAGTCATAAATGTTGTGACTAGTTGCTGATTTGATGCACGATGAGACAGATAGACGATTGTCATGAATTTTGTGGGTATATTCTCTGCAAACCCTCATGAGACAAAACTCGTCCACTAGGGGTAATCTAGGGGTTTAACGGCTTGTTGCATGTGCTAAGTGCAATCGTGTTCCCTACGAAAGTGGTGTTATCTTTAGTTTTGTTTTTAAGTTGTTTTATTTAGAGTTACTCGAGGACGAGTAAAGGTTAAGTGTGGGGTGTTTGTTAGGTTGCATATTTTACATATTTTCATCATGTTTTACCTCACATTTATCTTTATTTTATGCCTTGTAGTTAGTCTTTTTCATTAGTTTTAGCCTAATTTATGTATTTTGATTTCTAAGCAGTTTCATTGATTTTGTGGGCACAAAAATGATTGATTTGATGAATGGAAGGAGTGTTTCTTACGAGAATAATGAAGGCTAACCAAGAGGAAGTGAAAAAATGCATCAGAGAGGCCACGAGAAAGTTTCGTTGAAGAAATATTAAGAGAAAAAATTCTGCACAGGCAGACTGCACAGTTGTGCAGATATTCTGCTCAGTTGTGCAGCTGCGGGTTTTTATAATTTTCATGGGCCGATTTTATGACTTGGTTGGGCCTATTTGATGTATCTAAGACTCCTTTTAAGTTAAGGAAAGAGGAAAAAACGTTTTTTAGGCTATAGTATAGGTTAGAGAGTCATATTCTTGAGTTAGAAGACTTGGAGAGAAAGTAAAGGAAGGCTTGAAGGAGATTTCTTGTAGTGGAAAGCTTTTCATCTTCTCAAGTTGGATTTATCTATTCTTCCATTGTTGAACATGAGTATTTTTATGTTTATGCAATTTATTTCTTGTTTTTCTTTAACTATGCGTAGCTAAATTATTTTTAGGGTTTAAGATGTAGTCTTGAGTATTAAATTGGATTATTGATGATTTATGGATTTGATTCTTGTTTTGTTTATCTATTATTGAGTGTTTAATACTTGTAATTGCTTGATCACCAATTGCATGATTTAAGATAAATTAAGAAGTACCGGGAGGTGAATTAGTTTATCGGTTCAGATTTAATAGACATGTGTAAATTGCTTAATAGGGATATTGGTAATTTTGCATGAGACTAGTTAAACAATATTCATAGAACTTAATGGATTCATTTAAATTAGTTTCTGATCATGGGAGTGACGTGAATTAATTTAGGTGGGTACTCATGAAGATCTTGGGAGAGTATTCGTGTATTTAAGGAAATGGGGTCTTTAATTTAAGCAAGAATAATAATCCATTGAAAGTCTATAATCCATATAAATACCTTGATGAAATCTTAATCCCTAAACTTTTCGTTAATTGATTATTCGTTTTAATTATTTCTGTTTTAATTATTTCTAATTAATTCTGCTTTTATTAATTTTTGCTTTTAATTAGTTTAAAAATCACATTTTTGATAATCGATAGTCTAAATAATAGGATAAACTTCGTTTGGTACTTGATAACCTTCCCTGTGGAGACGATCTTACTTTCCCTATATTATTTGTTTGATTCCATGTTGTTACGGACGGTTAACAATATCATTGGATCACTTCTTTATCTTACTGCTAGTAGACCTGATATTATGTTTTCGCTATGCATGTGTGCACGATTTCAAGCTGATCCTAAAGAGTCACACTTAATTGCTGCCAAGAAGATCCTTAAATACCTGAAAGACACACAAAATGTGGGCTTATGGTATCCTAGGGATTCTCCTTTTGAACTAATTGGTTACTCAGATGCAGATTTTGCAGGTTGCAAAATAGATCGTAAAAGTACTAGTGGTACTTGTCAATTTCTAGGTAATAGGTTAGTTTCATGGCATAGCAAGAAACAACAATCCATAGCTACCTCCACAACCGAAGCTGAGTATGTAGCTGCAGGAAGTTGTTGTGCACAAGTATTATGGATGAGACAACAACTTAGAGATTATGGAACAATCCTAGGTCCAACCCCCATTCATTGTGATAATCAAAGCGCTCTAACCATGACTCAAAACCTTGTTCTTCATTCCAGAACCAAACACATTGACATTAGATACCATTTTCTTCGTGACCACGTTCAAAAGAAAGATATCTCCATGCACTTTATTGGAACTGACAAACAATTGGCAGATATCTTCACCAAAGCGCTCAACGAACAACGTTTTCTCACTTTGAGAAGTGAATTAGGTATGATTGATTTAAATGCTTAATCATTTTGCATCATATTTTATTAGACATATAATTTAGGGGAAATCCACTTAATTTGTGTCTAAAAGATTTTCCTAACTGGTACAAGTTATCAAATTTAGGGGGAACCTTAAAGTTGTACTTGACCATAACTATAAACGTCAATGATCAAAATTCTCAGATGCATGATCATCAACGCTCAGTATTACTTATGCATAAAATATTGGACGCTCAAACATAAAAGTCTTTTCAATCCTAAGCGTCTAATTTTCATATACCAACAAGTGGTATCAGTTAAGCGTTGAACCAATTCCATTCAACTCTTAATATACAAATATATTTTTACAAGTCATGCATAAAGTTTACAAGCTTTTTGAAGTAGTGGGTAGACTCAAAAGTTTATTTTGTACTCTTCTTGCACGCTTCTATCACATCAAACTGGCGGGTAATCAAAACTTTTTCAAAATGAAGGTTCAGAGATAGCACGTGTTAGTGTACGTGTTAGTGTCCAAACAGGCGTGTGCGTTACACTCTTAAAATGCCAAACGTTTTCTTTATATATGAGAATTACCAAATGTAACTTCTCTCTATTACACAAAACTCGCGTTCGTAGTTAATGAATTCATGGCTGAGATTAAAACTCTTTACACGTGTTTGAATCCTACAGAGACAAGAGAACACAAGTTTTAAAAAAAATTAACTGCTGTGTCATTTAAAACACAATTTCTGCAGAAAAATCATTTACTCTTACTCAAACATATCTGCAAAATTTATTCTCTCTCTCTCAAAGCAAAAGAAAATCTCAGTTCATCTCTTTCACTAAAAATGGCACCAAAGAAATCTTCGTCTACTTCTGCCGAACTTACCATCAAGGTTACTGAAGGCCTTGTTGTCGATTGGAAATTCCTTTATGAACAACCTCAGATCAATCTAACAGACATGATGGACATGGTAGTCAAAGCTGAGCTTAAACCTTTCTTGACCCAATACTCCTATCTGTTTCCGACTGAAGTGGACACCTTCTGGAAGACTGCTAAACTTTCAGAGGACAAGAAGTCTATCTCTTGTCTAATTCCTCTATCCAAGAAGGAGCCTCCCAAGGAATTTATTTTGTCTGCTGCCTCCATTGCCGAGAACTTCAATCTTCCAAATGAGGGCGAGGCATTGGATTGTGTTACTTTAAAACAAATCAAGGAAGCATGGACAACCATGAGTGCGTACGACGGTGTACCCTACACTCAGTACTTTGAAAAGAAAGAACTGGTATCCAAATATTGACTGTTGGCTGATTTCTGCAGCAAGATCATAGAATGCCGAGTGGGAACCTTTGATAAGGTGAACCCAGTACAATTTCAGATGATGACTGCTATACTCCTCAACATCAAGATCAACTGGAGTGAGTACATTTTTGGAAGGTTTCGGGACTGTTTAAGCGCCTCAAATAAACCTTATGGGCTTGTTCTAAGTGACCTGCTGTACAAATCACAGTGTGTATACTCGTCTGGTCTCCCGTTAAATAAGACCAAGTTGCTGGGAAGAAGGATTCTGAATAATCTCTTCAATCCTCCCAAAATTGGTGGTGCTGCTAAACCACTATCTGAGCGTCTGGAAGTACATCAAGCGTCCGATGAGGAAGCGGAGCGTCCAGTGCCAGAAGAAGCCGTTAAACGTCCGGCTGTAACAAAGAAGAGGGCTCCCAGAAAGCCCAAGGCTCAATTTGTCCCTTCTCCTCAAAAGGATGATGAGGATGCTGAGGACAAGTTACCTCTCAAGAGGAGGAAGCTGGAAGGGATCATCAAACAAATAGACTTTGAAGAACTAGCTGTTGATCCTCCCGCTTCACCGCTTAAGCTCGTTGAAGGAGTCAACGTGAAGAAAATCTTCAAGCGTTCCAGGACTAGCAAGCTTCGAGTTGCTCCTGTTCCTGAAGAGCCTGAGACTGTAGAGCCAAGCGCTTAAGTTGCGGTTGAGCCAATCGCTCAAAGTATTGCTGTTGAGACAAGTTCTCAGGGTAAGTTTATTTCTTCCCACAACATTTCTATTCCTACATCTGTAGAAGATCCAACTCTTATAGAGGATAGTTCTTGTATTACAGCTATAGTTCCAGCCGCTACTGAAGCATCAACAGATGTCCTCCTAGATGTTGAGATGACAGAAGTTGTGGCTGTTGATAAAGAGGTTGCCGCAGAAGTTTCTGCAATTGAAGCTGAGGAACCTGCTACTAAAGAGGTTCAGACATCAATCCCTGTTCAAGTTATAACAGAGGCACGCTCAAAAGGTCAGAGCGTTGCTGAAGACGTTCCAGCGCTTAGGCACTTCTTCAAACTCGACACACTGAAGACAATTGATCATTCAATCAACTATATGCCCCCAGCGCTCGAAGAAGATTTCATTCCTGCAGGATACAATGAAGAAAAATATATTGTTGCTGAGAATGACATTGCCCTGTTGATTGATTCTGACCGTCAAATCAGGGATACAGTGTTTAACGCTGCACTAACAGAAATTGAGAGAAAGTATTATAGAGCCATTGAACTGGGAAAAACTCCTGGTCAAATACCATCCTCTCTCATTCTTCAACAAGACAGACAAGGAGGTCGAACTCTTAGATGTGATGTGGATCTGGCATATTACTTCGACTATGGCCACAACAAGAGTACAGGTTTTGCTCTCAGAGACTATAATATTCGTGTATACGAGCCTCTTCGCCCTAGTTTTCTCAATCCATCAGAGGCAGTATTGAACCGAGAAGGTTACACACACTTTGCTCATATTGCGAATAGTCCTGAAAACCTAGCCCTGGTTAATCCACTTCGCTTATGGAAAAATAAAGCAGTTCATGCCGGTGAGCATCTAGAATCTCTCACAGATTTGATCCAGACTGAAGCTGATGCATATTTTGACAGCGTCTGGAATGCCAACTATCAGACTGATAGATATCGCTTTGAATCTATCAGAGATATTCATCATGAAGGCATTCGCGCTATGGTCAATGCTGGAACAGATTACTGCATGAATGAAGTTAACTGGGTTGAAGCGCATGTGGGAAACAAATATACATTCTCAGAGTTAGTCCAAGCTCCCCATTATTTGGCATAGGCATGCATGACAAGAAGCGTCAGTTCGCCAAGTATTGCCTAAAGCAGCGTTTACAGAGAGTTGGACCTGTTCTAAAGCTCCCACTCGTTAGACATCAAATTGAGCAGTGTCTGTGTTAAGAGCTTCACCGATTGTCCATTACTCCTCTACTTTTCAACGCTCAAACATCTTCCAGTGGTACCTCTTTTGCATCGTGCTTGAATTTCGCTCCGAGCCACTGCGAGGATAATTTCAATTTGATGATGAAGATTATGACTCCCTTATCTCTGTTGGACAAAATCTTCACTGCCAATCTCCGACAATGGAACGGCTTCGTCATCATCTTTTTTTGAGGATATCCTCTGCTCCCTTCTATCCGCAAAGAGGTACTCAATCATTATGAGTTTGTCCTCTCACTGCTTGAAAGAAATCAGGGACTAGTGACACGACAAAATCCTAGCAAGAGAACTAGATCGTGTAAGTAGTAAAGTGGATGTTCAAGTCCGGGGTTATCGTATCCGTAGGGACAACTATAATCTAAGTACCAAGACTACTGTATTACCCAATTCTAAGTTAGATCGGTCGATAAAAGGTTTGATTTAAACTAATTTAACTAAGTTAAGCACTAAAATAAGTTATAACCAAATAAGTGGAAGAAACGATAGAAGAGAAGCGATTAAGGCACATGGTTCAACCATTTATGTATTTCGATTGTGATTAAGGTTCTATTGGATTATTAGATGGATTTAGCCAAGGCGAAATTCCCTAACATACGTACTACCCAATCTCTTGGCATAGCAACCCTACCTTAGTTAACGATTTCCTATATATCTCTATATGAAAATCCGGCTTAACAAAGATGCATTTAAGGTCTAAGAATTCCCCATGTGAATGGAAAGCCACCTAAAGAAATGACACGCTAAAAGCTAACGTGCTATGATAGCAAGTGCACTAGACGTGTGTAGTAATAAGTGGACAAAAAGTCCGGGTTGTCGAACCACAAGGACTTGAATTCTAGTTCATGATTTTCGATAAAAGATAAGACAATTAAAGTAAAGTGCAAGAAAAAGATTAAGCAATTAACGAACCAAAGAGAAACGTACTATAGATTTAATCTCACGTATGATAAAATGACTAAGGCACATGCTACAACCGAATCTACTCGTCAATATATATGAGCTACTCTTCGAATTATTAGACTCCTATTGCTTTGGTGGAAACTCCTAAATTAACTATTACCCGATGTCTCGGCACATAATAATCCTATGATTAATTGACGGTTCTCTAAATATGTCTATCCGAGAATCTAATCAAAAAACACGCATTAACGTTCTAGAGCTTCCCCGAACGAATCCGGCTAACAACACCCGGGAATCTTTACCTATTTCTAGGGCAATCCCTCATTTGTTTCGGATGATGTGTTAATTTCCTTGCACCCTAATCTATTTTCTCTCGAACAACTAGATTAGGCAAGATAGCAAGCATATGGTGATCAAACACATGATTGGAATAAAAGCATAGAATTAACACACAAAGCAATAGGAGAATTAATACAAAGAGCAACTTCACCTATATTGATTCATAAATTTGGCCTTCACATGGCCTTAGTTCTACAATATTAGCCTCTCATCAAAGCCTTAAGAAAATCTAATACAAACATATACATACTCATGGAAATAAACATGTAAATGCAAATAATTAAAACTCCCTCAATTGATTGATGATGGATCTTTGCTCTCTTGATCTTCAATCCTTAGCTCCTCTCTCTTTGTTCCCCTCCAAAAGTGATGAAGAAATGGTGATGAATGATGATGAGTGAAAAGTGATGGCCAAAAATGCCTCTCTCTCTCTCTCCTCCTCTAGATGATCGGTCAATTGTGCTAAAATATCCTTAAGAAGACCACCACAAATCAGCTCCTCATGTGTATGTCCCCCCTAGTGTCCCCTCCACTACTCTTAAAGTGAGTAGTATATAATTCCCTAAAGTAGATCTAGTAAGAAACATACTTATGACATCCCTCCCATACATGTGATGACCTCTTGGCTTTAAATGTTCCATTCCCCCATCAAATGATGATCTTTTGGCTGAAAGGAATCAAATCTCGGATGTGGCCACGCCTAGGCGCGGGAATTATGGCGCTCGGGCGCCCAAATCAGAATGTTGGGAGTATTTGCCTCTGTCTGGCGCAGTAATTGTATTTCCTTCATAACTCTCTCCACAAAACTCCGATTTGGATGATTCAAGTCCTCATTTGAAGCTAACACATAGTTCTACAACTTTGTAGAAGGAAACTTCATCCAATTCGGTCTCTAAAAATAAGAAAATATCACTCGAACGTGGAAACTGGTGCAGATACGGCGCCCAGGCGTGGACAGAACGGCGCCTAGGCGCGGAAAGCAGAATGTTGACGTTATTTGCATCTTTTCCGGCGCCTAGGCGTGGTAATACTGGCGCCTGGGCGTGGACAACAGAAGCAAATTGGCCTAAACTTGTTTTATACGTCGTTTTTCATCCCGTTCTTCGATTGTATCCATTTAAGACCTGAAATCACTTAATGCACGAATTAAACGTACATGTAGCAAGAATTAAGCGATAAATGAACCTAAAACATAAACGCAAAGGGGCTTAAAAACACGTAAAAATGCCTCTTATCAACACCCCCACACTTATCAATTGCTCGTCCTCGAGCAATAAGAGTTCTAAGATAAGGAAACACATCAATCAAAGAGAGAAACAAAAAGAAAACTACCTAACTCACTTTCGTGGAGTAAACGGTTGCATTTAGCGAATGCAACAAGCCTTTGAACCTTTGAGTCACCTCAAAGGACGAGTTATAGTCTCGTGAGGGTTTGCATATGATATACCCACAAAATCTAGTAAATTTTCAATCATAACCAAATCAATACATCTCAACATAATCAACAAGAATGAATGGCATAAAATCAACCTTTTAAAGCTCACAAGTATATATATACATATCAACTACTTTTGCTCATGTGACACTAATACTTGAAAAGACTCCTTAGGGTGTAGTGAAAAATAAATCTAAGGCATTATAGTCGAGAGGCATCCTTACCAAATTTTGGACATTAATCCCATATCTATAAACTTTTGATCAAACACAAAGCACAAGAATCATAGAAAATCTCATAGCCATTTAAATTTCATTATGTCAAACATTCAACTTTCAATTCGTATGAAACTTCCATTAAATTCATTAAGGCTAGATCATGTGCAATGTTTTATTCCATTAGGCTTTCTATGACGCCCATGTAACAAGTTTTAGATCAATGACTCCCAAACTAGATAGTTTTGGGGCATTAAGTGTAGAGACACTCCTACGGATTTAATCACTCGAGTGTCAAAGGCCACGAAATAAAACTAGATCTTTTAAACAAATCACTTCTTTTTAGCTTGAGCTTAGCTCAAATTAGCATAATAGTACAGTATATAGGCATGAAACTTATCACCTCCGGTACGTATTAGCCTGACCACTTTTGGTCATACCAAAATTCAACCTTTTCAATTCATTGTTTAGCATATAAAATTACTACTTAACTTATAACCTTATGAGAAATCTAAGTTAATATTTCTGGGAAAAACTCCTTAAGTGTCTCAAGATGGTTATCCTCTCAACTCCTCTACCCTCGATTCATTGTGCAATGTGAATCATCTAAAGAATCAATCCTAGTCTAGTGTCTCCACGAGCAATTTCAAAGATATATATATTCCATTAAATTCAAATTATTTCAAGAGATCATGCCATTTCTCCAAGTCAATCAATTTCAATGCATCAATTGGAAGGACTAAATTTTTTTTTTTTTTTTCATACTTGATTTTCTCAACAAAGAAGCATATAAATATGATAGCAAACAACTTTCCCCCAAACTCAAGCTACAAATTAGGATTGCATCATCAAAGTTCAAAATAAGTACTCTTCTACCCCCAAACTTAAATCCAACATTGTCCCCAATGTTGTTATGACAAGCATACACAACGGTACAAGAACACTTACAACCAAGGATATTGAACAACATCCTTAAAATTCCAATACATAATCCTATAGCTTCCTCTCCTCTCGAGTACAATACGCATCTCTTAAACATGGGGTCCAAATGTGCATTATATCTAACACTTCAACTCTTTAAACCATCAAGCATAAGACACATACATGCTAAAAGTGCATGCTTGAACACAACAAAAAGAAACAAATTAAACAAAACAAAAACAAAAGCAAAAAGAAAAAGAAAAGAAAACTTACAAACTTGGGTTGCCTCCCAAGAAGCGCTCTTTTAAAGTCATTAGCTTGACTTTACCGAGTTATTTTAAGGCGGTTTCCGAATGAATGCCTTGTTCATTCTCCAAGTAGGGATGAATTTCGGCCCGGTGTTAATAGAAAATACGATGAGTAGTGACCAAGCAATCATCCACTCACATATTTTCTCATAGTCCATCACCACTTCCATCACTCTTTCTTCCCACTGCACCGAGTGATGACTTGGACTATTCTCCAAGTTATAAGTAGATGGCCATTTTTCTTCACCCATCGAGATGGAAAACTTGGAGTTTGTGATGTAGAACTCGAGGAGGTTATTGGTTCTTCTTTCCTGAAAAAGCTCAACACTAAAAGGATCAAAAGCATCAATGCGTAAAGATAATGTAGAATCAATTGGATGCTTAAAAACCTCATAGTTATCACAAATAACCATGTCATCTCCTACACTAGAGGACAACTTACTATCATGGGCACTAATGACCTCTATACCCGTGGAGAGGGAAGAAGATACCAAAGAATCTGGTAAAGGCTCGAGTGTCCTTTCCTTCAACGTCGGCTTCTTTGATATCAATTCTTCGATAAAAATGGGGCCGGGTATCGCTTGAATGTTAGGCGGGCGACGCTGAGGCGATGACACCTTCATAGAAATCCTCTCATTTTTCATTTCCTCAATGATCATTAGAGCCTCCTTAATTGGTCCTTCATACAAAGCATCAATGGCTTTGTGTACCAATTTCATACTTTTCGGCTGATCCAAATCATCTAGTGTGAGTTGTAAGCCGTATAGGAGTTGTCGAACCCATTCTCGTTCCTCCAGAGTCGGGGATAAATGATATCCCTCCTGTATGGTAAAGACGCTAGATGGTAGACAATCCCGGACCGACTGAAGTGGTTGAGAAGGAGGCGGTTGCATAGCTTGGAGAATGCCTTGTAACCACTCCTGATCCTTCGGTAAATTCATATCCGGGAAACGTGCATTCGGATTTGGTTGATAGATATTGTCCGCCATCTCTCGAACTCATCTACAAACCCGGAGCACATGTTCAAAATAAAAATAACAAAATCAAGCAAAGGCTCATTTGAGGAGCGGGTCATGCACCACAAATCGAACCTAACAATTAAGCACAAGAAACAAAATTAGACTAAACACGAAAATAAAAGAAAATCAAGAAATAAACGAAAACTAAGAATTATGAAAAATGTAAACAAAAATCAAAAACTAAAATAAACAAGTCCCCGGCAACGGCGCCAAAAACTTGACACGCTAAAAGGTAACGTGCTATGATAGCAAGTGCACTAGACGTGTGTAGTAATAAGTGGACAAAAAGTCCGGGTTGTCGAACCACAAGGACTTGAATTCTAGTTCATGATTTTCGATAAAAGATAAGACAATTAAAGTAAAGTGCAAGAAAAAGATTAAGCAATTAACGAACCAAAGAGAAACGTACTATAGATTTAATCTCACGTATGATAAAATGACTAAGGCACATGCTACGACCGAATCTACTCGTCAATATATATGAGCTACTCTTCAAATTATTAAACTCCTATTGCTTTGGTGGAAACTCCTAAATTAACTATTACCCGATGTCTCGGCACATAATAATCCTATGATTAATTGACGGTTCTCTAAATATGTCTATCCGAGAATCTAATCAAAAATCACGCATTAACGTTCTAGAGCTTCCCCGAACGAATCCGGCTAACAACACCCGGGAATCTTTACCTATTTCTAGGGCAATCCCTCATTTGTTTCGGATGATGTGTTAATTCCCTTGCACCCTAATCTATTTTCTCTCGAACAACTAGATTAGGCAAGATAGCAAGCATATGGTGATCAAACACATGATTGGAATAAAAGCATAGAATTAACACACAAAGCAATAGGAGAATTAATACAAAGAGCAATTTCACATATATTGATTCATAAATTTGGCCTTCACATGGCCTTAGTTCTACAATATTAGCCTCTCATCAAAGCCTTAAGAAAATCTAATACAAACATATACATACTCATGGAAATAAACATGTAAATGCAAATAATTAAAACTCCCTCAATTGATTGATGATGGATCTTTGCTCTCTTGATCTTCAATCCTTAGCTCCTCTCTCTTTGTTCCCCTCCAAAAGTGATGAAGAAATGGTGATGAATGATGATGAGTGAAAAGTGATGGCCAAAAATGCCTCTCTCTCTCTCCTCCTCTAGATGATCGGTCAATTGTGCTAAAATATCCTTAAGAAGACCACCACAAATCAGCTCCTCATGTGTATGTCCCCCCTAGTGTCCCCTCCACTACTCTTAAAGTGAGTAGTATATAATTCCCTAAAGTAGATCTAGTAAGAAACATACTTATGACATCCCTCCCATACATGTGATGACCTCTTGGCTTTAAATGTTCCATTCCCCCATCAAATGATGATCTTTTGGCTGAAAGGAATCAAATCTCGGATGTGGCCATGCCTAGGCGCGGGAATTATGGCGCTCGGGCGCCCAAATCAGAATGTTGGGAGTATTTGCCTCTGTCTGGCGCAGTAATTGTATTTCATTCATAACTCTCTCCACAAAACTTCGATTTGGATGATTCAAGTCCTCATTTGAAGCTAACACATAGTTCTACAACTTGGTAGAAGGAAACTTCATCCAATTCGGTCTCTAAAAATAAGAAAATATCGCTCGAACGTGGAAACTGGTGCAGATACGGCGCCCAGGCGTGGACAGAACGGCGCCTAGGCGCGGAAAGCAGAATGTTGACGTTATTTGCATCTTTTCCGGCGCCTAGGCGTGGTAATACTGGCGCCTGGGCGTGGACAACAGAAGCAAATTGGCCTGAACTTGTTTTATACGTCGTTTTTCGTCCCGTTCTTCGATTGTATCCATTTAAGACCTGAAATCACTTAATGCACGAATTAAATGCACATGTAGCAAGAATTAAGCGATAAATGAACCTAAAACATAAACGCAAAGGGGATTAAAAACACGTAAAAATGCCTCTTATCAACAACCGAGTCTATCTCTAGTCGGTTTAACTATAGGGTATTCAATGTTTATATCTTCCCTAGGTTATTATCTCTCGATCTCTAACCTAGGCATTTTATCGAATACTTGGTGATCAAACAAGCAAAGCATTGAGCTCAACTATTGAATACATAGCCAAAACCAACATTAATCCAATAAATACCAAAACAACAACAATCAAAATAACATAAACGGCCTAGCCACGGCCTTAATCAAATGCGTTTAGCTCATGTTCATGTCACAAATATGGATTTGAATCATACAAGTCATTGTAAAGAGTTGGACAAGTTTATGAAATAAAGATGTAAAAACTCCCGAATAACCGTGATGAAGTGGATCCCTCGATGAAATCTCCGTTGTCTTGCGAATCCGGGTTTTCAAAGAGATGTTGTGGCCTTCTATCTTCTCTCCAAGGTGTTTCTCTCCTATTTTTCTTGTTTGGCAGCTCTCAAGTGTATCCCCTGTGTTTTAACCTAAATGGTCTATTTATAGACCATTTCCGCCACCTCGAACGCCGCGGCGTTCGCATTCTGCCTCACCATCGCCGCGGTGTTGGATGGTGATCGCCACGGCGTTCACTTCTGCAGCTCATCACCGTGGCGTTTGTGGTTGAACGCCGCGGCGTTTCCTTGTTTTTCTCCAAAAGTGCTTTGTTGTGACTTCGTTTCTCGCTCTGTGCCCCGACTGTTAACGTCATCTAACAAGGTAAAGAAAACGGGGTTCAAAGCATCATATGTGATCAGATTATCAACGAAACAATCAAAATCAAATTGATAAACGGGGTGAATCGTGTGTAAAAAATAGCATATATCAACTACCCCTAAACTTAGCTTTGATCGTCCTCGATCAAATAGAATCAAACGCACCTATGGAGATTTGAAAAGTTCATTTGCCAATTCACACACAACAGCAAGTATTATACCTTTGAAGAAGTTTCGGAAGAATTACCAGATGCTTTGAACAGTCAACAATTCGAAAACCGCACAAAATTTTAGCTTCCATCCCTAATTCATGAACTCCCACTCCTATATTCATGTCAAGAGCACACTTTAGACAGAATTATGCAAACTAATTGGAGAGTACAGACATTAAGACAATGCAACATTTGTTAACTTATCGGTGTGCTTAAAGTGCAAAAGTCACAATCAAAAGGTCTTTTCGGCTTGTAACGTAAGGCCAGGTGATGGCTAGGACCGAAAGATATGGATAAAGTGACTAAGTCAAGAGAGCCTATAACTCACGATCATCGAGCTAAATTCGCATTTAAACCATATAAACTTTCACAACTTATCACTTATCACGTTTCACTCTCTTTTGCCCTTCAACGTACAACCCCCAAACTTGTTTCTTTTTATACCGGGTTGTACAACAATTCCAAAGCCAAACGATCCAAACTGGCGCCAAAATCAAAGCCTAGTCGAGAGCACATTTTTATTGTTCTTTTTTTTTTTTCAAAAAACATCTTTCTCTCAACTATTTAGCCCGTTGCTCAATTTTTCATCTCATCCCCCCTTCCTTTTTTCTTATAATACTTCAAATCTCTAACATCCTAACATAGCCAAACATCACTCTCTAATTCTTATATATTCAAATCAAGACAAAATGATCACCCACATACAAGCCAAATGATATGAAGTTCTAAGCTCTCTTGTTTGGGTGATAAAACATTGTTTTTCGTTTTAGGCTTAGAAGGTGGTTGTCGTGGTTTATGAAACAAAGGCGAATGGTGGTTTCTAGTGTGCTTAACACACTTCATTCTTATCAATACGGCTCAAATCAAGGTGAAGAGATTATGCAATATAGAGAAGGCCAAAATGTTAGGCTAATGACAATCAAAGATGGCCTAAATCATTTTATGACTTTCACAACATTAATACACACTTCATAGTCAACAAAATTGAAAGTTCAACATTTTAAAAACCGCAAGAATTCGCATAAACATGGCTAAAAAGGGCTTTCAAGTCATAACATATGACATGTTGACCACAAATAAGGGACTTTGACTTCGAGAGAGTAGAGATATTCAAACGCATTATGCTCTTATGCAAGGGTGCACCAATTCATGAATTCTAAATCATAAAGGTTGTACCCCCAAACTTAAAGTAAACATTGTCCTCAATGTTTATAAAATAAAGTGCAAGGGGAGAGGGAAAAGTGATACACCCGTAACGAGAGAGAATATGGAGGGAGAACTATAGTATCGCATATCCCAGAATGAAATCTGTATGAAAACCTGCCTGCAAGACTCTCAACGGAAACAGATCAACGTATTAAGCATAACAAAAAGCAACAAAATAGCATGATAGAAAAGCGAAAACGCGATAACTTCAAAAAGAAACGACACGAAATGAAATAAAACGACGAAATGACAAAACGAAACAAAAAACTTGGGTTGCCTCCCAAGAAGCGCTTGTTTATAGTCATTAGCTTGACTCTCCATTTCTTTTCCTTTTCACCCAATACCAACGACACCTTTAGTGAACATTGGATTAAGGCCTGGTTTAAACTTCACAGTCTTCGCATCCTCTTTAGCCATTTTTCTCAAGGACTTGTCTATAGGTACAACTTGATAAACATGATGAAAGGAAGAGGAGTTTTTCGTTTCATTTGACAAATCAAATTTCACCTCTTCTTCTCCAACCTTCAAAGTGAACTTACCATTCTTAACATCAATAATTGCTCCAGCTGTGGCTAAGAAAGGTTTTCCTAGAATAATAGGGACCTCAGCATCATTGGCTATGTCCAAAACTATGAAATCGACTGGAATGACAAGATTCTTCACCTTGACCAAAACATTCTCTAAGATGCCTACAGGTTGCATTATCGAGCGGTCCGAAAATTGCACGGAGATTGTAGTGGGTTTTAAGTCCGTGAATCCGAGCTCCCTACACATAGTTAAGGGCATGAGTGAAACACTCGCACCTAAATCACATAGAAATTTTGAAAAATTCAAATGACCAATAGTGCAAGGTATAGAAAAACTCCCTGGATCTTTTAGTTTTGGTGGAAGCATGTTTTGTAGAATTGTTGCACATTCCACCGTAGTAGGCATCGTATCATGCTCTTCCACCTTTCTTTTCTTGGAGATGATCTCTTTAAGAAATTTAGCATAGTTGGGCATTTGTGATAAAACATCTACAAGAGGAATATCAATACGCAATTGTTTAAAAATATCAAGAAACTTAGCAAATTGCTTATCTAACTTCCCTTTTTGTAATGCAAGTGGAAAAGGGGGCCTTGGTTTTTGTACAGAGGGTTCAGGTGAAGATTTTCCCAAAATAGGGGGTGATACCACGATGTTCTGTTTGGAGTTGGATGTGGCCTTGGGCTTATCTGATCGCTGTTGTGTATCATCCACTTTCTCTCCCAATTCCGGATCAACGAGGTTCTTTTGTTAGGATCGATATACCCCCACAAGCGATGCCGGCGCAACGGAAGAAATAAAGTATATAAAACACATATATATCGGCATCCCAAGCTAGGGGGTCAAAGTAATGCACAACAAAAACTAATACGAGTAAAGGGGTTTTAAACCGATTACAAGATTTGGGGTTTTATTAAAGTGAGGGTGTAAAACCACAACACAAGGAAAATCACACGAAAAACTTTGGCTCTCATTTTCGAATCCTCACCTCAACATGGAGGGGTTAGAATCAAACCACCATAAGCTCCTAAAGAAAGAAGCCTCTACAAAGACACACCTCAATTAAGTTCATACCTTAAGCAAAAGATTGGCTAGATATATGCTCTAAGGAAATGGAGTCTATGTAGTGAAAGGTGGAAGACAAGAAGAGTTACTAAAAGAAATATCTATGGAAGATAATCTTTTACAACTAATCTTCAAGAAGAAGTTCTATAGAAGAAAGTCTTCAAGAATCACAAGAGAAGCTAGAAAAATCTAGAGATGAAGAACTAAGCTCTAAGCTTTTTTTTCTTTTTAAGTTTTCATCAAGTTTTAAATGAGAGCAAGAACACCTCCTTTTATAGCCACCAATTTTCGGCCATATGGCGTTAGGTGGAGTAGAAGACTTGTTTTTCTTCACCTACCACCTCATTCTCACCTACCATTCCATTCTCAACTACCACCACATGTGTAAGAGAATATTTTTCATTTTCTTCTTCATTTAAAAAACATTACAAGTCAAACTTTGACTAGCTTTGAATTTCACTCTTGTGACTTCATTTAATTATGTCCAACTTAATTAAAATGACTCCCAAGTCTTCCAAGACTTGTTAATTAAATAATCTTCATGATTAATTAATAGTAAAATTAGTAGCTTAAATATATTCCCGGATAATAATAATTTCCGTTAATGATTAATCTCCAAGATTAATTAATAAAAAAATTATTTTCCCAAGCCTACTAATTAAAATGTCTTCCACTTAATTAATTAATCTCATTAATCAATTTCACTTTAATCCTAAACCGGATTAATATTCACATAGCAATTGAACTTTCTTGAGTAAGTGTGTAACCCCATTGTAGGTTCGTTCATGTACTAGTAGTAGGAACACAACCCCGTTGTGCCTTTGCAATTTTCATTGCTAGATTCAATTACTCCAAGTATTTTAATCCGACCAAGAATTAATTACCGATTAATTCATGGTTCCTACAAATCAAGGTTAGTACTAGCCACGCGCTAAGAAGACCTAGCCATGAACGATTATTAGGTGACCTTTCCGCATTACGATTTTCGCATAAGTAAAATCCTTCCATCAAATATCCCGATCGAATCTAGGACTTGGATGTCAGTCGAAATCCCAGTAACTCGATTCTATGTATATTGATCTAAGTGACATTGACCAATTTATCAATCAAGCGAGGAAATACTGCTCCTCCTTATTGATACTACTCCGGCCGGAGGTTCCCATGGTCAATACACTGTGAAGTACATAGGATATGCGCCGATGCTAATGATCAGTGACGGATTCTTTCTTGGCACTCACGCGCCTCCGTACATAACCAGACTGGACCCAATATGCCCCACTTTATGACTCACCTGGAATCGTGTGACAAATCTAAGTACAGTGGGCGATGCACGAGACGACCAATGGTGCCTCAAGTCATGAGGACCAATCTTATGCCTATGTAACCGAGGAGATTCCAAATTCGACATTGACTCCAATATGGAATCTCGGCGGGGTTGTTCAGTTTACTCGATCCCAACGAGAACCCACATACATGCACTGATGTACACCGTATCAGTATCCATGGAATAGGATACACTCTCTAAGAGTGTGCATTGTACGTGCAAGTCTTTACGAGTCATTGATATCCCTATCTCAATGATTCTATGACTTGGAACATTTTTAAGACCACAACCTTAGAGACGTATTCCATGATTGGCATCCCCGATACCAAACACATCTCATAGCTTAAGAGTGATCTAGGGGACTTTATCTAATTTCATAGAATGATAAGATAAAGAAGAAAATGCCATTTATTAAATTACTTGACAAGATACAATATAAGACTGTTTAAAGAGTCGGCTACTACGCCCTACAAATGGCGCACCGGGCACCTAACTCTTTCATCTTTCCTCTACGAAGTGAAACTGCTAGAACTTGTTCCTTAGGATTTTTCTCGGTATCACTGGGTAACGTGCCTTGGGTTCGTCCTGAAAGCATGTTGGCGATTTGCCCAATTTGTGTTTCTAAGTTCTTTAGTGCAATTTCTTGATTTTTTAAACTTACTTCTTGAGATTGAAACTTTTGTGTCATTTCTGCCATGAACTTTTGCAACACATCTTCCATATTGTTCTTTTTCTCGGTTTGTTGTGGTTGTTGGAACCCTCCTGTCCTTTGAAATGGAGGTTGTTGGAAACCTCCTTGGCTTTGCTGAAAACCGGGTGGTGGTGGTCTCGCCATATTCGTATTTTAGTTCTATGAGAAATTTGGATGATTCCTCTATCCCTGATTGAAAGAGTTCGAATATGGATTGTTCTGTGGACGACTTGAGTTTCCCATGAAGTTTGCACTTTCAACCGTGTTAAGTATCAAGTACTCAAGGTTCATATGATCACCTCCACAATTTTCACAAGTGGCTTTGACCTGATTCACTGTACCCTGCATGAGTCTGAAAGCGTCTAACCTTTTGTTTAAGGCTTCCAATTGAACAGCGACACCTAAACTATCTCCAATTTCACACACTCCGGCTGGCTTCTTGGGTAATGTGATTCGTTCAGTTGGCCATTGATAGTTGTTTTCAGCCATCAGCTCAATTAACGCCCAACCTTCATCGGGTGACTTGTTCATGATAGTTCCGCCTGCTGCGGCATCCAAATTCGTTCGGAGATTAGGACCCAATCCTAAGTAGAAGGTTTGCACAAGTGCCGGCACGGCTAACCCGTGGTGTGGGCATTTCCTCAGAAGTTCCTTAAAATGCTCCCATGCCTCATAAAGTGATTCCCCCTCAAATTGACGGAAGCTAGTGATTTCATTTTTTATGGCTGTTGTCTTGCCGGGTGGAAAAAACTTGGACAAAAATTTATCCACCATTTGATCCCAAGTATGAATAGAGCCGGTCGGCAAAGAGTTGAACCATTGTTTAGCTTTGTCTCTGAGGGAGAATGGGAATAACCTTAACCGTATTGCGTCATCAGTCACTCCGTTATTCCTGAAGGTATGGATAATCTCCAAGAACGTTGCTATGTGAGCGTGAGGATCATCATGGAGTAAACCGGAGAATTGAACCTGGTTCCCTATCATCTGGATATGCCCCGGCAGGATTTGAAAGGTGTTAGCCTCTACCGGTGGCAGAACAATTGGCCCGGCAGCTCCTTGAATGTTTGGCATCATATAATCCCTCAAAGGGCGTTGTGGAGGAGCCTCTGATTGGTTTAGAGGGACGCAAAGATTCGCAAGCTCCCTACGAACTTCTTCTTCTAAGATGGCGGGATCTATGTGAATAGGAGGATTCGGATCCATTGTATCTTGATGTTGTTGAGCCTCTCTTTGTAGTCTTACCCCTCTAGTAAATGTTCGTTCAATTTCAAGGTCCAACTCCGCTAGTCCAATCCGATTAGTGCGGGTCATGCACTAGACAAGATCAACCTTGCACAAAGAAAGACAAAGCAATTAGTAGAAAAAAAATGATCTAACCTCAGAAAGAATAGGTGAATCTCAATAGTAGATAAAAACAGTTGTCCCCGGCAATGGCGCCAAAAACTTGACACGACAAAATCCTAGCAAGAGAACTAGATCGTGTAAGTAGTAAAGTGGATGTTCAAGTCCGGGATTATCGTATCCGCAGGCACAACTATAATCTAAGTACCAAGACTACTGTATTACCCAATTCTAAGTTAGATCGGTCGATAAAAGGTTTGATTTAAACTAATTTAACTAAGTTAAGCACTAAAATAAGTTCTAACCAAATAAGTGGAAGAAATGATAGAAGAGAAGCGATTAAGGCACATGGTTCAACCATTTATGTATTTCGATTGTGATTAAGGTTCTATTGGATTATTAGATGGATTTAGCCAAGGAGAAATTCCCTAACATACGTACTACCCAATCTCTTGGCATAGCAAACCTACCTTAGTTAACGATTTCCTATATATCTCTATATGAAAATCCCGCTTAACAAAGATGCATTTAAGGTCTAAGAATTCCCTATGTGAATGGAAAGTCACCTAAAGAAACCGAGTCTATCTCTAGTCGGTTTAACTATAGGGTATTCAATGTTTATATCTTCCTAGGTTATTATCTCTCGATCTCTAACCTAGGCATTTTATCAAACACTTGGTGATCAAACAAGCAAAGCATTGAGCTCAACTATTGAATACATAGCCAAAACCAACATTAATCCAATAAATACCAAAAGAACAACAATCAAAATAACATAAACGGCCTAGCCACGACCTTAATCAAATGCGTTTAGCTCATGTTCATGTCACAAATATGGATTTGAATCATACAAGTCATTGTAAAGAGTTGGACAAGTTTATGAAATAAAGATGTAAAAACTCCCGAATAACCGTGATGAAGTGGATCCCTCGATGAAATCTCCGTCGTCTAGCGAATCCGGGCTTTCAAAGAGACGTTGTGGCCTTCTATCTTCTCTCCATGGTGCTTCTCTCCTATTTTTCTTGTTTGGCAGCTCTCAAGTGTATCCCCTGTGTTTTAACCTAAATGGTCTATTTATAGACCATTTCCGCCGCCTCGAACGCCGCGGCGTTGGTGGTTGAACGCCGCGGCGTTCGCATTCTGCCTCACCATCACCGCGGTGTTGGATGGTGATCGCTACGACGTTCACTTCTGTAGCTCATCACCGCGGCGTTTGTGGTTGAACGCCGCGGCGTTTCCCTGTTTTTCTCCAAAAGTGCTTCGTTGTGCCTTCATTTCTCGCTCTGTGCCGCGACTGTTAACCTAATCTAACAAGGCAAAGAAAACGGGGTTCAAAGCATCATATGTGATCAAATTATCAACGAAACAATCAAAATCAAATTGATAAACGGGGTGAATCGTGTGTAAAAAATAGCATATATCAACTAGCTCAAGCGCTCTATCCATATTTAGAAGAGTACTACGCTGCTTACGTGCCTGAGGATCAGCATCTCAAGTCTCTTCCCTCTGACTGCTTGATTGGATTTTCCAGACAATCCTGCCCAGATTCAATCTTTTCCATCTGTCAAGCGCCGTCCAAAGTCTTTCCGAATCATGTGCTAGATATCATTGGTCCAATGCACATCAGGGCCATTGATAGTTCCCTTCGCACATTCATTTCCGGTACTTGTATGACTAGAACCAGACTCACTGAACTTTTGGAAGCTGCGTCCACTTCTTATGCTGATTTAGCAAATTGGAACTTCCAATTCGATGACTTTCGTCAACCTGAGTCAGCGCTTGAGGAAGCGCCTGCTAAGTCAGTTGAAGCGTTCACGACTGAAGTCACAAGTATTCCAGCGTCTGCTGACGAACCCGTTCAAGTGTCTCCACCAGAGGATCTTCCTGACGCTCTTGAACCCATTGCTGATGATATTGCTGAGGATCTTTCTCTTGACATACGAGGTACTGTCTTTGATCCCGCATATCAAGTTCCTATTGACTCTCTCAAACACTCATCCAGGTTCAAGCGACCGGCTCCTCAAGCGGTTCATCTAGATGAGAGTCAATCTTTCGGTCCTTTGCTCAAATCCGTTTTGGAGAATATCAGTTCCCATGCTACTCAGAACGAAGAATCTCTCCACTGGATTAAAGATGATTTGGCAAAAATTGAGACTCACGTTATGAGCACTCAGATTGCTCATATGCGTAGTTCAGCTCAAGCGGCTGTTGGTGAGTGCAAACAAGACTTTCAAGAAATGCATGATGCCACTCAAGCAAACCAACTTGCCATGAAAGAAGAGCTTGAAAAGCGCCTTGAAACCCTTGAGACTTCTCTGAATGATGCTACCAGCGCCAAGCTCCTCGCCTTGCAGGAACGATTCGACAAGCGTCTGGATGACATCACAAATTCTATGTCTCAGATTGCTCATCAGGTCAGTTTACTCACAGATCATTTTCTAAAGTCTGATGATGGCAATAAGGGGGAAAAGAAGAAGAAAGGAGAAAAGAGGAAAGCGTCTAGTTCAAGAGCTCAAGAGCCTCCGTCTCCTAAGCGTCAATTTTTTCCTTCTCCTTCTGCGCTAAATCTCTCCTCTTGGATAACTGCTTCTGAGGTAAGTGCTTCTGCTGGAGCGTCTAGTAGAACGCTAAGAGAAACCCCACAAGCACTGTATCCAAATCTACCAATACGTTCTCGGGCACTGCTTGAACAATTTGACATCCCTCTTCAAAGAACATCTATTCCAGAACCTACAGATCTAAGAATCTTAGCTGAAGAAAGGAAGTTGACTGACTTCATCCAATCTTTCAGAATTTGCCGAAGGTATATTGGTATTGACCCAACTGATTGGGACAATCACTTTACTGATTTCAAGAAGAGACAGAAAGAAGAAAATAAGCTCATAATTAACAAAGATCATGAAGCGATGATGACTCTGGAAGATAATCTAACTGAAGCTATCCGAGCTGAAATGCCCAAGCGATACAAAGTTAGACCAAGACATTAAAGCCTTTTGATCTGCATTATCTATATTCTTGTCTCTTATATTTTGTTTGTCTAGTTGTAAAAAGGCTTGTAATCCTTGATATATATAAAATGCATTTTTTCAGCTGAAACATCTCGTTGAAGCGTAACTAACTTTAACTAACCGTATCTAATCAAAGCTAACTTTTATTTTGGCTGTCTAACTTTTAAACTATAAAAGAGTAAGTATTGCCATCATCAAAAAGGGGGAAATTGTTAGGAATTTCATGTTAGATGTTTTGATGATGACAATTAGGACCTTTGTTAGACACCAAAAATATGTAAGTTTGTTTTTCAGCTTTGAAGCGTTAGATTTGTAATAGGCTTTGCTTTATTCTTATTTTAGATTGTTAGGTTAAGCTGTCTTAGACTAAGAGTCTGATATGTTCTGTGTGAGTTTATCAGAATTATAGTTTGAAGACTCAAGCGCCTGAATTTTGAATGAAGATAAAGTCTCCAAGCGTCCAATTGACCAGCTATATCAAGCGTTACCTTATAGGACAGAAGTGATTTCACTTGAATTTATTTCTAAGTCCAGAAGGAGTTTTAATGCAAATATTCTCAAAACATTAAATACCAACGGGCATTTAATTCAAATGCATTAAATGCTGATAAGAGCATTAAATGTGATAAACACTTTCAGACGTATGGAGAAGCCACCCTATTGGACTGTCAACTATTCAAAGACTGCAGCACCAACTTTTGTGCAGTAGATTTTCAGGAAAAAGGACAAAAGTTGTTCACTCGCGACAGTGAGAGACACGCGCCCTTGCATGTGTCAAACGGACACTTTTTCCAAGAATGCCTATAAATAGGACTTCAACAACAAGCCAAATACAGAGAACAATTATCAAGTCGAATTGCTGTTGTATTGAAGTCTTATTCCTTACAATCTTAGAAAAGCCAAAACTTTCAAGAAAATATTCTCTTTGCTTTTCTTCGAATCCTGAGACAGTCAACCCAATATCTCAAACATTCTTTTCGGAGAAACCCACATTACTACTGAAATATTCCTAGTTGTTTGAACTTTATCAAAATCAAACAAACCTTTTAGAAAAACCCCTATCCAAGTCTCGCGATCTGTGTGAAGTCGAAGTTGGATACTTGCCATATTTCTGGGTGAAAGAAGCAAGAGGATTGAAGTGATTTGGAGCAGAAATCTGTGTGATCAAGGAGCTCAAGTCATCGACATCCATCTCTCCCTAATTTGTAGAAGATTCTGTGTGATTTTTTGAGAATCATTTTAGTGGATTGCCTCCAAGTGTTCGAGGAGAAGAAGGACGTAGTTGGGATTACACCACCCAACGAACCTTACAAATACTGTTCTTTACTTTACTTTCAGCATTCATATTGTCATATCATAAACTGATTAAGTAAAACACAATCAAACGCTAAGCAACTAAGAAACTTCTTGTGACGCTAAAGCTTTTAAAAGAAGACTACAAAAATCATTCCGCTGTGCTAACACTGATTAAAGAACTGAACGCTTAAGCCCACTCGGTTAAAGTATTCAAATCTTGAAGTCTAAGTTAACTCTCCAAAAATCAGTCTTCATCAGATGCTTAACCTAAGCGTCTATATTTCAAAGTAAACGCTCAGTCAAGTGTCTACATTTCAAGCGTCCAAAAACCATTTTAGTACGAGATCTTTTGAAGTTGAAAAAGACTTCAGGGTCTATTCAACCCCCCCTTCTAGACCCTTTCGTATGCCACTTGGGACCAATATGCTCAGCACCATGGTGCCACACTCTGGCACAGTGGTGCCATTTTGCAAAAAAATAAAAATAAAAGGACGTCAATATATTTTCCATCGTTCAATCCCACCTTACTCAACCATTAGCCACCACTTCACCTCCTTCCACATGAGTATCATCCTCTCGACTTCCGGACCATCATGTTTATTTATAGGGGAGTTTCTCTTTCACATTTTTGTTTTAATTCAATATGTGAGTGTTTATGCCTCTAATGATGCATGAGTCCATTGAGAATAATGTCATGTTTAAGTGTGGGATATTTGCATGCATGTCTTGTTAAATGATTCAAGTGTGGGGTAGTGTGATCGAAAATTGATCAAAGATTAGACATGTACATATTTTGTTGAATTGTTGATTGATTTTGGTGACATTTTTGCAACGTTCTAGTTCCCATATTATAATTATTGACTGACATGAACAAATAAACCTGTTTTTCCCTTTATGGATGCTTTTCAAGTTACTCACTTTTTCTAAATTTTGTAAAATTTGATATGCATCCTTTTACACTACACACGAGTTGTAGTAAAGAGGATTGATTGGTGAGATAAAGCAATTACAAACTATTGGATACATTATGAAAGATTGAGAAAACTTGGAAAAAAAAGGAAAAAAAAAAGAAAGAAGAAAAAAAAATGCTTCAATGGCAATGACTTGAATAAATGCCTTGGTTTCGAGTGAATAAAAACCTAGTTTTTTTTTTGTGGCCTTTGTCACTCGAGTAATTAAGTCACTTGGGGTTTTGTTGACACCTAATGCCTTAAGACTGTCTATTTTGATAGTCATTGACCTATAACTCGTTACATGGGTTTTATAAAAAGCCTAATAGAATAACAGGTCAATGAATTTTGAGTGAAAGAAAGTAAATGAAGGGTTGTGCTATGAAGAATGTTTGTGGTTGCTTGACGTAGCTGAGAAATTACCCTGCTAGAATTCATCTTTTTACATGGATGCATACTTATATTAAACTTGGTTTGAATTGGTGTGTTGACATTAAATAAAGTGTTGATATTGTGGAAAATAGTAATTTGTGTGTTTATGTTAGATCTTGTGTAATAATTGTGGGGATATCTATTTGTTATGACTTGTTGCTAGTTAAGAAACAAAGATACAAGTAAGTACATATCAAGAATTTTGTGGGTATATTTTCTACAAACCCTCACGAGCCAAAATTCATCCACTAGGGGTAACCTAGGGGTTTAACGGCTTGTTGCACGTGCTAAGTGCAATCGTGTTCCCTATGAAAGACGTGTTATCTAGTATTTTTGTTTTCTTTATCTTGTTTTTGTTGAGATTTATTCGAGGACGAGTAAAAGGCTAAGTGTGGGGTATTTGGTAGGCCTTAAAACTGATATCATTTTTATCATGTTTTTACCTCATATTTGTTCTAAATTCGTGCCTTGATTTAATTTTTTTAGTTGTTTTTATCCTTGGTTGGGCATTCTTGTTTCTAAGTCCGTTTGTTGCTTTTGTAGGCAAAAAACGATGATTTTGACAAGTGAAAAGGTGATTTTTGAAGAGAGCAAAGAAGGTTGACTAAGAGACCTAAAGAAAAGCAAGATAGAGTCCAAATTAAGTGATTTTAGTTGAAGAAAACGTGAAAAAAAATTCCGGACAGCAGCCTTGGCACAGTGGTGCCAAAACTGTGCACACATTCCACACAATGTGCAAGCTCGGATTTTGACTAATTTTTATGGGCTCGGTTTTTACGCTTATAGTTGGCCTTTTTTGGTAATTAGGAACCCCTTATAAGGTAGAGAAGTGAGTAAAAAACGCAGCTACGCAACAAAGAAAAGAGAGAACACAATTTGGAGAGAAAAGAAGTTTGGAGAGGAAGAAAAGGAGTTCCATTGAAGATAGGAGAGAGAAATCTTGATTTCTCATCAATCAAAAGGGTTTCTTCATAGATTTTCTTGCTTATTGTTCTTCTCTAATTGTATTCTTGAATTCTCCATTGTCGAACGTGAAGATTCTTGATTTTATGTAATATAATTCATCTTCTTCATTAAATATGCTTGGCTAATTTCTTTTCTAAGGTTTGAGATGTAATCTTGTGTATGTATATGGACTGTTGATATTATTTAGGTTTATTCTTGCTTGTTTAATCTATCATTGAGTATTTAATGCTTGTAATTGCTTGATCACCAATTACATGATTTAAGTTAATTTAAGAAGTACCGAGAGGTGAATTGAATTATCAGATCAGATATGATAGACATGTTAAATTGCTTAATAGGGATATTAGTAATTTTGCATGAGGCTAATAAACAATTTTCATAGAAATTAATGGATTTATCAAGATTAGTTGTTGATCATGGGAGTGACGGGAATGAATTTAGTTGGGTACTCATGAAGATCTCGGGAGAGTATTCTTGTAATTAAGGAAAACTGGGTCTTTAATTTAGGCAAGAATGACAACCCATTGAAAGTCATTAATCCATATAAATACCTTGATGAAGCCTTAGTCTCTAGTCTTTTCGTTAATTGATTTACTGTTTTAATTAATTTTTTTTTGGTAAAAAGTAATTACTTTATAAACCCAACAATCTCAAATCAAACTCATACAAATCACTCAAGGGAGATAGCTCTTATCTTGCCTTGGTGTCAACTATCATCAGCACTACTTAAGAACAATTAGTAAAACATCACAAAATCTATAACTTTACATTATTAATGAATCTCTATATGCTATATCTCTTTGCCCCCATATTTTATTGAGATCCCTGCAATCCTCAACCTCACATCCATTCTTAGCTGCTGAAAAACAGTATCACATTGCCTCTCAATTTGAGCAAAACATCTCTTGTTTCTTTCCTCCCAAATCTTGTTAATTACACCTGCAACCCCTGCTCTAATGATGCTCTGCCTACACTTCCATCTGCCAAATGCAAACTTTAGCCAATGAATCCACCGATTAAACTTATAGGGCCAATTTTCCTTTTTCAACCACTGCATTATTTTCTGCAATAACTCCTTACTCCATTCACAATCAAAATACAGATGGTAAAAAGTTTCCATCTCAGCACCACAAAGAACACATTGACAATCTATTCCTTGAATGAATCTACTCACTCTTTCCTTTGTCATTAACCATTGATGCAATACCATCCAAACAGTATACGAATGTCTTGGGACATTAATCCTATTCCAAGCAAGTCTTGCATTTCTAAATTTAATCTAATCACCTCTCAACCAATTATAACCACTAGAGATAGTGTAAATACTTGATGAAGAGTGCATCCATTTGCTTTGGTTAAACCCTTGTTTCAACTTATTCTTGACATTATTGATTTCTTTCCAAGCCCAAATACTATCGTGAGGAGGAGTATAGGTCCAGAAGTCATGTTCTTTGAGGTATATACTCCCAATCCACTTGACCCAAAGTGAGTCCTTCTTCTGAGCTAGCGCCCAAACCTGCTTTCCAATGGCTGCTACATTCCAAATTCTACAACATTTAAGATTCAACCCACCAAATTTCTTCTTTTGACAAATTTGATCCCAGTTTATAGGTATTAATTTCCTACTCTGGTCAGTGTTACCCCATAATAACTCTCTACACTTCTTCTCAATCTGTTTCATAACAGACTGGGGAATGATAAAGACAGTAGCCCAGTAAACATGCAATGACATAAGCACAAAATTAATCAACTGCACTCTCCCTGCACAAGAGAGGTGCCTAGAAGCCCAACATGTTAATCTTTTTGTAATTTTTTCTACCAAAATAAAACAATCAAGTTTATTCCATTTTGTTGGAGAAACTGGCACTCCTAATAAGAAAAGTCCCTTCAGTAAAGCCAGTCATCTGTTGAATCTCTTGCTTAACCTCCTGGGAGACCCCTCTGACAAAAACATTAGACTTCCCTTGATTTGCAAAAAGGCCAGATGTCTCAGAGAACTTTTGAAAAGCTGACCACAACACAGAAACTGAACTTGTATTTGCTTTGCAAAATAACATTAAGTCATCTGCAAAGCAAACATTAGTTAACTGCAACTGTTTACAACCCGGATGAAATCTGAAATTTGTGTGCTGAACTGCTATCTTCAAACTTCTTGTTAAATACTCCATTACCAAAACAAATAACAAAGGAGATATTGGATCTCCTTGTCTCAATCCTCTTTTCCCATGGAAAAACCCATGTCTCACCATTTAGCACAATTGAATAAGTAGTACTTGTTACACATTCTAACACCCAACTACTAAATTTCTGAGGAAACCTGAGCCCTTCCATTACCTCCTTTAGAAACTGCCATTCTACTGAGTCATAAGCCTTTCTTATGTCTATTTTCATAAGACATCTAGGAGACACGTTCTTTCTATTATACAATCGAATTAGTTCTTGACTGATTAGAATATTATCCACAATTGACCTACCCTTTGTGAAGGCCCCTTGATTTTCATTTACTAGGTGAGGGAGAACATTAGCTAATCTTTGTGTTAACATTTTAGAAATGCATTTATACACCGTATTACAACATGCAATTGGTCTAAAATCACTAGCTAGGGTAGGATTATCAATCTTAGGAATCAAACTCAGTAGTGTACAATTTACCTGTTTCAGCAATTTTCCATGATTGAAAAATCAAGAATAGCTTCTGTGATTTCTGGCCCCACAATCCTCCAAGCTGCTTTGTAAAATCCACTGCCATATCCATCTGGCCCTGGGCTCTTAGTTTCACAAATGTTAAACATTGCCTGCTTAACATTCTTTTCTGTAAATGGCTTTATGAGTTCCATTTGCATATTCAGATTCAGTCTAGGCCCTTGTTCAAACACTAGCTGCTCAGTCCCCTTCACCTTATTCTGTTCTCCAAGTAACTGCTTATAAAATTGAACAAAGTGCTCAGTAACCTCTTCATAATATGTGATAAGTCTATCCCCATCCTGAATTTTAAACACTCTTGTTCTATACTGCTTCTTTTTCATCACCATATGAAAGAACTTTGTGTTTTGGTCTCCTAAGTTTAGCCAAGCCATTTTGGCTTTTTGTTGTAAGAACTTTTCTTTAGCCAACATTTTTTCCCTGCATTCCTTTTGTTTATCCTTAACTTGGCCTTGCAATTGTTGATCAGTAGGCAATTGATTCAGTATCTGTTGAAGTTCAAGCAATTGAGTGTGTACTGTCTCTGCTTGTTGTTCAATTTCAGTGAAGCACTCCCTGTTTAACTGCTTGAGATCATTTTTGAGTAACTTTTGCTTCTGGACAACTCTGTACATCATGTTCCCCTCTTCTACACAATTCTATTTCTGTTCCATAATAGGCAAGAAGTTAGGTGAACCACTCCACATATTGTAATATTTAAATGGCTTGTTCTTACTCACCACCTTCCTATGCATTTTCAACACCATTGGGCTATGATCTGACAAACCCTCAGGTAAAAATAATGTTTCCACTGTAGGGTACTTCAGACACCACTCATGATTTATAAACACTCTATCTATTTTAGAGAATATCCTCGGGATTTCTTCATGCTTGTTGTTCCAGGTGTAATAGCAACTTGTCCACCTCATTTCCTCCAACTCACACCTGTCTACACATTCTTTAAACTCCACAATTTCATGCATACTAATAGGATTCCCTCCTATTCTATCTTGATTTGTTAAAAAGCAGTTAAAGTCTCCCATGATAGCCCACGGGTCATGAGTTACTTGAGCTATATTTTCCATCTGTTCCCATAGCTCCACTCTATCCACAACTACAATATAAGCATACACAAAAGTTGTATAAAATGTCTCCTGAGTGACTCTACTATGAATACTAGTATGTACAAACTGAGCTTCCATCTTTATCACTTGAATTTCTTAAATGTCTTTTCTTCACATTATGCAGATTCTACCTCTTGGATTCTTACTAATATTAGTGACACAACCCCAACCTTGGCAAAGCTGTTTATACACTTTTTCATAGTTCCCCTCTTTTATCTTATGCTCTAGGATACCCATTACCCCTATGTTATATTTATTACATGGGTCCTGCACTTCATTCTGTCTACTGGTATTGTTCATTCACCTCACATTCCAACATCCTATGTTTTGCATTAGTCTTCATAGTAATGGTAGCTATGCCAGATTCTACCTCAATCTCTTGATCCCCTGCCCTTGATATAAACTCACCATTTTGGTCACTTTGGCCCTCATAGTGTAATGCTTTCCTTCCATGCTTAGTAACCACTCTCCACTGTTCATCCCCACTGACTTCCACTTACTGTTCCTCTTTCTTTTTGCACCATTTGCTCTTGTATATTAGTAGTAGCCTCCTTTATTGTTTCCTTTTGTGACTGTGTTTGTGTAGGTGCCTTTGGTCTCCACTCTAACTTTCCTTTCTTCTTCCTACAATCCCTTTCCTCATGTCCATACCCCTGACAGTGAGTACATTTGATAGGCCTCCATTCATATTTCACATTTTGTTCCATGACCACTCCTTTCTTATTCTGAAAATAGACCACGTCTGGCATTTTTTTTCACATTAACATCTACCAAAACCCGTGCAAATTGCATCCTTTATTTACCCATTATCATTTTATCCGCCATGATAGGAGTGCTAATTAGACTTACTATCTTGCTAAGGGCACTAGTACTCCAATATTTAAGATCCAGTGCTTCAAGTTGGACCCCCACATTCTCAACATTTTGTTTACTATAGTTCACATTTTCATTCCAGGGACTAACTATCAAAGGTTTTTTATCAAAGTGATAAATCCCTACATCCACCACTACATCCCTATCCTCAACAGCTTGAAATTTAACCAAAAACAATCCATTAGGCATTAATAGAACTTTCTCAATCCCGTACTTACCCCATATCCTTCGAATGTAGCCATTCATAATTGCAAACGGGGGATTCGTACCAAGCACGTAGCATACCAAAGCTGTTTTCCAGTAGTCTATTTCAGGTTTCACATCTTCTTCATCAATGATTCCAACCTGTTGATCCTGAGTCATCCTCGGTGCCTTGTAATTCAATTTACAACCGGCATTGCGGAGCTTTGACACATCAAATGTATCCCATACAGTACCTGTTTGCTTCACAAGTGATGCTTCTTTCGTAGACTTCAATTCTTCAATGTCCACCACCTGTTTGTGTTTTTGCTCCTAAGGGCTTTGTTGGATTTTGCTTAAGCTGTCTTGTAGGGCTATCACAATCTCCTTTTATGTCTGCTTCCTCCTCATCATAGACTGTGCCTGAGTGATTAAGTTTGCAATCGATCCACGTTCTTGATCATTAAGGGTTTCTGCGCGCATAATTTTCCCCAACTGGTCGCCTGCTGTTAGACATTAGCAGCTCGATATCAGCTCCCCATCCAATTCCTGAGATTGAGTCGGTGTTGTTACTGTTGAATCCTTGTTCACGGTAGTGCCAACTCCCTTCTTCTTCCTAGCCATAGCCACAGTGCAAGTTAGCTCACCTAACTGGCGTCGAGAGAGAAGAGGAAGAAAGTTTTTTGATTCTAGTGCTCTACTTCATTCCTATTTTCTCTCAATCATTAATCATATATGAATACAATTTTCTTAATTAATTCTGATTTAATTAGTTTTAATTATTTATGTGCTTATTTAGTTTAAAAATTTCATATCTTTTAATCGATAGTCTAAATAATCGGATAAACTTCGTTTGGTACTTCACATCCTTCCCAGTGGAGACGATCTTACTTATTACTATATTATTTGTTCAATACCTTCTTGTTACGGATGGTTAACACGTGCCTCCGAACCTAGTGAGCGTAACCTTGAGTTGGGCATTTGAATCACGACCCAAAATGAACATCCATTGTTATCCTTGAATTCTTTGACTCACTTTATATACTATTCAAATATCTCACATTTTTCCTATGTGGGACACCCAATTTGGGGGCCTCACATGCAGGTAGCAGGGTTGGTGTTGGATATCAGTGGCAGGCTAGGGAGGTGGGTGGGAACAGGGTTAGCAATTTGCAAGTTTAGGTTTTTTATTTTTGTTTTTTTTCTTTTTTAGTGAAATTGTTGTAATTTATTAATTAAAATATTATTTGATTGTAATAATTGCAAAAATTTCAAAAATAACAGATTTGTGATTTTAGGAATTTTCCACTTAGTATTAGTTTTGCACTTATTATTTCGTGATTTGTCCACTTGTTATTGTCTGAGAATGTGACTTGTGAACAAATATATAATTATACAGAGAAATTTCTTAGTTATACTTTGTTTTTTTTTGGGTAGAAAGTGTCAAAACATATTCTTTAGGAGTGCAAAGTATAATTTTTGATATTGTGATAAATCCCAACCGTTAATAATTGGATGAAAAAACTAACAAAGGGACCAAATCAGATGAAAATGAGGTAGTATAAGAGTTAATCTGATGTGGGGTGTACGTGGGGAAGTGAAATCGAATCATGTGTATAAGTGGGAGAAAAAAAAATTAAAATTATGCATGTACAAATCAAATAGAATACAAAAAATATATTTATGATTACTCCTACTTTTCTGTAAAGAATTAATTCTCCGTACAAGAATTTTCTTAGTAGTAGTTAATTAGTTTTCATAACCAAATCTACTTCTCATATTTTTTTTTATTTGAACACAAAGTGATAATATATATTAAGCAACAACGGAGTATTCAACTACAAGGAAAGGAATAACAGACGCGGGAGGATCAACAGACCTTTCAAGGCTAAAAGTAGCCGACCTAGGGAGAGTATGAGCAACACGATTGCCCGTCCTCTTAACATTACTAAAACATACAGAATTAAAACTAGAACACAACAACATAATATCACAAACAACCGAAGAAATAAGAGAGGAATCGATATAAGGATTCCTAAGTTTAGAGATAACTTGTGCACAATCCCCTTCTAAGATAACATCTCGCCATCCACCACGGGCCACTGCTTTTGCATGTTTTGGATGCGTAACATCTGGAAAGAATTTGGAAAGCCACCCAACACAAAATCCATTAGCATCCTATACCACAACTCCAGCACCCACTCCACACTTATTACTTAATATAGCACCATCAAAGTCAACTTTAATTACACCATTTGGAGGCGGATTCCATGTTGTTGAAGAAGAGGTAGCAGATAGAATTTTCATACCAAGGCTTTGAGCATTACAGTAAGCATTTAAGAATGCCCTCGCCCGTAAGATCACACCAAGTGAATCAACCACCTCTTTATCCTAAACCACCTTGTTCCTAGTTGACCAAATAGACCATGAAATAACGAGAAACAACTGATAGTCTACAGAGTCGAGATTAAAAGCCGCATGTCTTGTCCAAGCTTCTGCCAAACTATGCCAACAAGCGATAAGCCCCCAAGGTAAGTCCGATGGTGACTAGATTTGACGAGCCATATCACATTCGAGAAGTATATGCATGTTAGATTCGATATTGTTGAAATGTATATTTATTTGTAGTTGTACTTTGTGGTTAGTTAGTTGTAACCTTCCTTTGTTAATTAGTTAGGTTTGTTAATTAGTTAGTCTGTTAGTTAGGTTCATTAGTCTAGCTGGCAGGTATTAGTATATTTGTATAAATAGATGTGTAAAGCTTCCTTTTCAAGTATAATAATAGAAATGAAATTACATTCATTCCAATTCAACATGGTATCCAGAGCTTCCGATTCTCTCACAAGCGCTGCGTAAATCTTTAAAGAAATTTCATCTTCGTCAAAGTATGATTTCTTCATATCTTCATCAATTCATCTTCGTGAGTTGATTTCTGAACCAATAATCGGATTCAATTTTAGGATAATTTCATATTTCAGCTTCGTGAATTGATTTCTGAAGCTTCAGATTCAATTCCTCTTTTGTCTTTCAAGACATTAATTCTTTGTTTTATGATTAATTTTTGTGATTTTACCCCAATTTTCTGCACTTCAATTTTACCGATTTGATCCATGGATACTCACACATTCACGTCCGGATCGCCATCTTCTTCGCACAATTCGATCACATATGATGTCAATGATCCTCTGTATGTTCACCCTTCTGATATACCATATCTTCATTTGGTGCCACATGAGCTTAAAGGCTCTGAGAACTATGGTGTTTGGTGTAAGGCAATGAGAACTCCACTCAATTGCAAGAGCAAAATGGGCTTTGTTAATGGAAAATGTGTGAAACCTGAAGCTGATGATCCTCGTTTAGAACAATGGGAGAAGTGTAATTCATTGGTTTTTTCTTGGATATTGAAGTGTGTTAGTAAAGAAATCTATAATGGCTTGGTGTATGATACGACTGAAGATGCATGGAATGACCTACATGAGCAATTTAGTAATATGAATATGGATAGAATCTTTGCTTTATTTCGTGAGATTAATTCCCATACTCAAGGTACAAACTCAGTCACTATCTATTAACCTCGGCCGAGACATATGTGGGGAGAGTTTGACTCCTTGGTGAATCTTCCACACTGTGAGTGTATAGCTTCAAAAGCACAAACTGATTATAATCAAGAGCATAAACTCATGCAGTTTTTGGTTGGCCTGAATGAATCTTATGCTTCACTGAGATCACAAATTCTCATGATGGTTCCACTTCCTACACATAAGCAGGCTTACTCAATGTTATGTAATGAAGAATCTCAGAGAACGATCAATATGCCACCACCACAACATGAAACTCCATTGGTCTTTTACTCTACTTCTCAGAATAAATAAAGAAAATCTGATGTGGTTTGTGATAATTGTAGAATACCAGGTCATTCAAGGGATTCATGCTTCAAACTAATTGGTTATCTACCCAGGGGTAGAGGCAAACCAAGTGCGAACAAATATAAGGGACATGGAAGAGGATACAATTCAAATCAAGTCAGTGTTCAATTGAATCCCTCTCACACTCCTGACTCTGATTTTCAACACTCAGAGAACTCCCATGAATCATCTTCTTCTGTCCCTCAAGCTCCTGTATTCACTCCTCAACAGTATCAACAGTTAATGAATATGCTCAACTCAACTATATCTACCTCTGATGCACAGAATACAACTCATTTTGCCTCTACTCCAGCTGCTCCACTATCAAATTCAGGTATTTTGGTTCATAATTTTGCTCTATTATCAGCCACTGCTCAACATGAATGGATCATTGATAGTGGAGACAATCAACACATGTGTTATAATCTTGATATGTTTGACACTTCAACACACAATGCACCTCCTTTTACTTCTGTTAAGTTGCCAACATGTACAGTGGTTTCAGTCACAAAAATTGGTTCAATCAGACTCCCTCATGGTTTAATCCTAAAGAATGTCCTCTATGTTCCTGAATTTCAGTTTAACCACTTCTCTATTTCAAAGCTTTCACAAGACAACAACATCTTTGTGGTTTTGTATCCTCATTTTTGCATTTTTCAGGACATTTGGAGTGGCAAGATAAAGGGGATTGGTAAAGCTCACAATGGCTTGTACCTCCTTGATCCTTTACATGCCAACTCAGATTTCAAATGCAACTTCAATGGCACATTTGCTTTTCCTTTTCCTACTTCTTCTTGTAATAAACAGTACACTAGCAACTCGATTGTTTCTTCACATCATTGTACGTCTTCTGATTTCAACAATGTTGTAACTCTTTGTAATAATGACAACATCAGTTGCTTATCTTTTGTTGAATCTCATCTGTGACATTTGAGAATGAGACACATGTCTTTTAATAGAATGAAACATTTACCAAATATTGGCCATCATATCCAATTATTCTCTAAATTCTGTTAAATTTGTCCTTTGGCCAAACATCCTCGAACTTCTTTTCCATCAAGAACCACAATTACCACATCCATATTTGAATTAATACACATGGATATATGGGGTCCATATCACACACCAACTTATTCAAATGAAAAATACTTCTTCACTATAGTAGATGATTATTCTAGAGGAACCTGGGCTTTTCTTCTTAAACAGAAATCAGATATTCTTCCCATCATTCAACATTTCTTTTCATATGTCAAGAATCAATTCCATACATCTATTAAAACAATAAGGACTGATAGAGCTTGGGACTTCTTCAAATCTGCTTGTTCTACATATTTTCACTCTTTAGGCATCATTCACCAAAGCTCTATCCCATACACTTCTCAACAAAATGGTCTAGTTGAAACAAAGCATAGACACATTCTAGATGTAGCCAGGGCCCTCATGTTCCAATCCCATGTCCCTATCCAATTATGGGGTGAATGCATCAGCACTGCCATTTATCTAATTAACAGAACCCCATCTTCCCTCTTACAAGGAAAAACCCCTTTTGAATTACTCTTTCATAAATCTCTATCTCTCACTCACTTAAAAATTTTTTGGATGTCTATGTTTTGCCGAAGTGTTACCTAGGATTGATAAATTTACTCACAAATCAAAGACATGTGCACTCATTGGTTATGCTCATACTCAAAAGGGATACAAAGTCCTTGATCTCCATACCAACTCTTTCTTTGTCTCTAGGGATATCATATTCTATTAATCCATCTTCCCTTTTGCTATTTCCAATCCTTCTCCTTCTGATCACCTTCTCATTCAAGATGACCAATCTTTCTTGAATGACTTTGTTACTCCTTATTCTTCTTCTCATCCTATTTCATCACACTCACCACCTCACATTGAACACCATATATCATCTCCTTCACCTCCTCCCCCTCACCACTCTCCTGTTGCTCTTAGAAGATCCACTAGACCCTCTAAGAATCCTCTTTGGGCTACTGATTATGTTTGTCCCACACTCACTCAAGCTAATACTTCTATTACCTATCCCCTCTCATCTCACTTATCTTATAATCATCTCTCACCATCTTTTCAAGCTCTAGTCTGCTCAATCAATTCAGTGACTAAACCTACTTCATACTAAGAAGCAATCAAGGATGTAAGATGGAAAGATGCAATACATGTTGAAATTCAAGCATTAGAGAATAGTAACGCATGGGAGATTGTTTCTTTACCTAAACACAAGCAAGCCATATGGTGTAAATGGGTGTATAAGGTGAAGCTCAAATCAGATGGTTCCATTGTGAAGTTCAAGGCCAGGTTGGTGTCCAAGGGTTACACACAATAAGAAGGCCTTGATTACCATGACACATTCAGTCCAGTGGTCAAAATTGTCATAGTTAGAACAATGTTGGCTTTGGCTGCTGCACATGATTGGCTTTTCTTTCAACTAGATGTCGCCAATGCTTTCTTGTAAGGTGACTTATCTGAAGAAGTATATATGTTGATTCCATAGGGTTTTTGCACTCCAGGGGGGACTCCTAATCCAGTGTGTAGACTGCTAAAATCCCTATATGGCCTTAAACAAGCATCCAGGCATTGGAACTTGAAATTCACTGAAGCATTGATCAAAGCTGGATATTATCAGTCAAAGAATGATTATTCATTATTCACAAAGAAGAATAATGACAAGATTGTATATGTTGATGACATTATTATAATAGGGAACTGTGAAGAAATAATATCAGAACTCAAGGATTACTTACACAAAAGCTTTCATATAAAGGACCTTGGAGAATTAAGATACTTTTTGGGCATTGAGGTGGCTAGAACAAAAGATGGAATATGCATAAATCAAAGAAAATATGTGTTGGAATTGCTAAGTGAAGCCGGAATGACAACTTGTAAACCCATAGATACTCCAGTGGAACAGAATCTCAAGGTAACAACCAAGGAATATGATGAACATGTCAAAGTTGAAACTAATGACCCTTTAGTACAGAATGTGAATGAATTTCAGAGACTGGTTGGGAAATTGATATACTTAGGAATGACTAGACTTGATATCAGTTATTCAGTACAATTGTTGACACAATTTATGAACAAACTAAAGGAATCTCACAAGAAGGCTGCTATGAGATTTTTGAGATACCTGAAAGGGACTGTTGGACTTGGAATTTTCATGTCAAAGAACAACAATTTGGAGCTGAGTACTTGTTGTGATGCTGATTGCGCATCATGTTTGATGACTAGAAGATCATTGACTGGATTCTTTGTAAAACTTGGTGACACTTCGATATCCTGGAAGACTAAGAAACAAAAGACAGTGGCTAGGTCTTCTTGTGAAGCTGAATATAGAGCTATTGTGGCTGCTCCATGTGAAATATTATGGCTACTTGGATTGTTGAAAGATTTAGGAGTTGAAATGAAGAAAGCTGTGAAGATATACAGTGACAGTAAATCAGCTATGTGCATTGCCACCAATCCCATTTTTCATGAAAGAACCAAACATATAGAGGTGGACTTGCATATGATTAGGGAATTGATACAAAAAGGGGTTGTATGTACTGAGTATGTCAAAACAGATGATCAACCGACTGATCTACTAACGAAAGGACTTGGAAGAGACAAGCACAACTACCTACTATGCAAGTTTGGAGTCTTAGACATATTCAGACAAGTCCAAACTTGAAGGAGGGGGGGGGGGAAATGTATATTTATTTGTAGTTGTATTTTGTGGTTAGTTAGTTGTAACCTTCCTTTGTTAATTAGTTAGGTTTGTTAATTAGTTAGTTTGTTAGTTAGGTTAATTAGTCCAGCTGCCAGGTATTAGTATATTTCTATAAATAGATGTGTAAAGCTTCCTTTTCAAGCATAATAATAGAAATGAAATTACATTCATTCCAATTCAACAGGTATGCATTTCACAACACGGGCAAATATCCATTATTTGACATTTACGACAGGGTAAGTTAGAAAGAGTGGGCAGGATACCCCGACACACACGCCAAGCGAAAACTCGAACTCTATATGGCACTTTAGCACCCCAAATAAAACTCCAATTACCAAGCTGAATGGACGAGCTCAAACTAATATTGGTGCCCATACTCGGAACTACATGGTAAGCACTCTTAACCGAAAAAATACCATTTTTTATATAGTGCCACACAAGAGTATTGGAACTCGGGTATCTTCCAAGAGGAATAGATAAAATGTTAGGAATTTCATATTAGATGTTTTGATGATGACAAATAGGACTTTCTGTTAGACTCCGAAAAGTGTAAAAGCTTTCATAGAATGTTATGTATAAGTACCTGAAAGCTTATTTATCTTAGGCTTATAGTATTTATCTTTGTAGAATTCCTTAGACTAAAGTATGTGACACTAAAACACTTAGGAAAATTCTGGGTGAGTCTACCAAGTGATGAAGGTGAAGATCAAGCGTCTAAAGCTACAATGGATAAAGATATCTTGAAGCGTCCGTCAAACGCTTTAGGGATTATCCCAGTGCTCAAACTACGAATGGATAACTCAGGCCGAATACTCAACATCAAGTGAAATGACGGAATTCTCAGTGAGACCATCAAGACAAGATTGAAGAGTAAGCGTCTGAAATAAAGAAAAGAAAGTCAGGATCAGTCCAAGCGTCTGTCCAATACACGAGAATAACTATTCTCTTCAGCAAGCGTCCAAAAAGGTTAAACCAACACAACCTACAAAGAACGTAACCTGAAAAGAATTCAAACCCAAAACCATCCAAAGACTTAAAAAATGCATGAATCAAACGGACGAATTATTTCCAACGGAAATAAGACAAGATGCATTAAAAGTCGGATAAGTGCTATTAAAATATAAGCACTATAACTTATGGGCAAGCCATATCTTTGACCTAGACTGTCAGATTTATGAAACCAAGACCATGCCTAACCAATTAAATATACCCAAAGTTAGAAATGTCTGAACTCAAGGAATGTTTGGGGAAACGAGACTCCAACCGAGTCAAACGGACAAAAACCACCAATACCTTATAAATAGCTCTTTCAACAAACAAGTAAAAAAATGCACACAAAAAAAAATACCTACTTTGTTGAAAGAAAAGCTTACTAAAAATCATAGCCAAATATCCATATAAGCTTTTCACAAATATTCCAGAGACAGTCACCCATATCTCAAATCCTTTTTTAGAAGAACCTATACTACCATTGAGATATCCCCAAATTGTTTGAACTTTCCAGAAACAACAAACCCGTGACCAAAACCATCAACACCTTTCATCTGAGTGAGAAAGCTGGTTGACTTGCAAGCAATATTTTTGTGTAAAAGAAGCTTGTTGAAGTTGATCTCTATTGGAGCTGAAATCTGTGTGACCAAGGAGTTCCGAGATCAAGAGTAACTTGCACCATTTCTGAGTGAAAGAAGCAAGGGGATAGAAGATCTTTAGTGGAGCTGAAATCTGTGTGACCAAGGAGTTCCAAGATCATATCCAATCTCCCTCTATCTTGTAGAAGTCTCTGTGTGACTCTTCGATAATCATCATAGTGGAAAAACCTCCCTGATAAAAGGAGAAGAAGGACGTAGCTGGGATTACATCACCCAGTGAACCTTACAAATATCTTGTGTCATTTACCTCTTTAAGCATTCATTGTTTTACTGCTTTACTATTCATACTGCATACATTCCGATAAAGTCTTACAACAACTAAGCGACTACTTTCGATTAATTAACTGAACGCTAAGCTATAAAATACTTCCGCTGTGCTAACTCTGATTTAGTGACTAAACTCTGCCCTACTTTGGTAAGCGTTGAAATCACCGAGTCTAAGTTAACGTTTCTCAAGCGTCACATCCAGCGCTTAAACTTGTCAAGCGTTCAAATACTTCAAAGTGATACGAATTTTTAAGAAGTCGAAAAAGACTTCAGGGTCTATTCAACCCCCCCCCTTCTAGACCCTTTCGTATACCACTTGGGACCAACAAGTGGTATCAGAGCGGTTGAAGTTGAAACCTAAGCGTTTCCAAGCGTAACTGCTTGTTCAGATCCATTTTTTTACAGTCGCTTTAAAATTACTTTAAATTCTTCATGGCATTCTCTAAAGTTCCCAAGTTGACCGAGTCAAATTATGACTCTTGGAAGGTCAAAGCGTTTACTTATTTGTGTTCATGTGATGATGAAATGTGTGATATCATTTCAGATGGGCCAATCAAAATATACAAAGTTATCACCAGAGCGCCCGAAGCCACAGGAGAAACACCTGACGGTTATGTGGAGAAGCCCAAACAAGAATGGTCCACCGATGAGCGTCGACGAGCCAATCTGGACAATGTCGGTCGGAATGCATTATACACAGCCATTGGTGACAATGACAACTTATTCAACAAAGTCAAATCATGCAATACAACTAAAGAAATTTGGGATAAGTTGGCTACTATTTGTGGTGGCTCAGCACAAATAAAGGAAAACAAATTATCAATTGCCAAAGAAAAATTCAACGGCTTCAAGATGCTACCTAATGAGACGCTAGAGCAATTAGACATGAGGTTTACAGCCCTTGTCACTGAACTAACATCTCTGGGTATGGAGCTACAAAATCGAGAAACAGTGGTCAAAATCTTTAGAAGTCTTCCAAGCAGATTCCTGATGAAAACAACTGCAATGAGAGAATCAAACAATCTGGACAGCCTAACTCCAGAAGATGCTTTTTCAGAACTCAAAGCATTTGAGTTTGAGCTGAATTCGGCCAGTGATGCAGTAAGTAATCCAGTGATCGAATCTGGAGCGCTAATGGCATCAATCAAAGGAAAACCTATCAAAGAAAAAGGTTCGGATATAAGTGAGGAAGAAGAACTGGCGCTTCTAAATAGATTCAGGAAATTCCTGAAATATGAAAAGAAGGGAAACAGTCCTAAGCACCCAGGACAAAGTTCATATCAAGCGCTTCCTCAAATACAACCACAATATCAAGCGCCTCACTATCCTGCGTCCTCCTCCCTAGCGCCAATTCAATATCAAACTCCTTCTCAGCAAGATCTCTCAGCGCCTGCAGCGTTAAACCAACGATCCACAAGATTAACAAACGAACAAAAGATGAAGACCAATCTTTGTTACAACTGCAGGAGACCAGGGCATTTCCAAGTTAATTGCCCATATCCAAATGTGTCTAAACCTACAAAGCAAGATCACACGGATAGAAACCAATTCAGGAGCAACCTGAGACAACAAGGCTTGCTAGCAGAATCAGAACCTCTCTATACGCCTGAAGAGGACTTGGAATCATCAGATGAAAGCAGCGATGATGAACCATCAAAGGACTCAGCATTCATTTGTCTCATGGCAAGAGAAAATGAAGCATCTAACGACGTACCATCTGAGGTAACCACTGATCTGTATCATCCTCTCTCTTATGATGAATTACTTGACAAAGTAAAGGAATATTATACAGAATTGTCAAGATGCCACCCAATTATTCCAAAATCACCATCGTATTATTTCAGCACTCAGAAGTGATAACTTAACGCTCAAAGCAGAGTTGCAAATTCAGCAACAGTGCATTGAGAAAAACCAATCACTCGAGAGTGAAATTACTCAGCTAAAAGGTGATCTTGATATAATAGTCAAAAGAGAAGCTGAAATGGTCGCTAAACTTGCCAAATCAGAGCAGCTTATCTCTTCATTATCAAAAGCGTCTAGAACGCTAGATAATGTGACTAAAGTAACCAGGGCATTTGGTGAAAAGACCGGTCTAGGTTTTGATGAATTTAGTTATAAAGCCAAAGCGTCCAATGTTACAACAATCAACAAAGGAAAAGGTGTAATCTTTGTTGAAGAAAGTTCGATCAGACAAACGCTGAATGAATCAACAAATACTGGTACAAAAGCTAATGATAAAGTCAACACTGACTCAGGCAAAGGAAAGACCAAAGCGAATGTCTCACAAAAGAAAATATATCCAAACGCTCAAAAAGCTAAGGAGATATTTTCTGCCAGTGAATCAAACGTTAAGCGTCCCGCACCAAAAGTGCATCCTAAGCCAATACCAAACAGAATCAAACGTCTATATCCAAAACAATCCAGTTCATATTATCAACACTATGATAATTGTGAATACGATTATGATTATTACTATAATCAAGGATATTTCTATACATCTAGAAAAAGTATGCAACTCAAAACGAAACCCAAGAAGGCCAATCTTTCTCCCATAGTGAAGACAAGGCAAATATGGGTTCCGAAAAATCTAATTCACGTCACTAACAAAGAAGGACCCAAAACAAAATGGGTACCTAAAGGAAATTAGATCTGCCCTTTTGAATGCAGGTACCTAGAGCCAACACCGACGCTTCAGTATGGTACATAGATAGTGGATCATCGAGACACATGACTGGATCAAAGGATCTCTTGATCAACTATCGTGCAACCAATGGTCCTCAAGTTATATTCGGTGATAATTCTAAAGGTAAAACTAAAGGTATAGGTATCATGCATAGGGGGAACATCATGATCAATGATGTATACTATGTCGAGGGTCTTAAACATAATCTCCTAAGCATAAGTCAATTCTGTGATAAAGGCTTTGAAATTAAATTTTCTAGTGACTTGTGCGAGATAATCGATGTTAAGACAGGATCTACTAAATTAAAAGGAAGAAGAACAAACAATGTATACTTAGTAGATTGGGATTCAACATTAGATAACAACTCTACATGTTTCGTAGCTAAGAATCAAAACGAATTAGGTTGGTTATGGCACAGAAAAATGAATCACCTCAATTTCAAAACAATCTCTCAATTAATATCTCTAAATCTCGTAGAGGGATTACCTAAAGGTTCCTTTAATAAAGATCGCTTATGTGATGCCTGTCAAATGGGTAAACAAGTTAAATCATCCTTTAAGAAGAAGCTTCATCTATCGACCTCTCGAATACTTGAATTACTACATTTAGATTTGTTTGGTCCTATTCAAATCATGAGCGTTAGTGGTAAAAAATATTCACTAGTAATAGTTGATGATTTTTCACGCTATACATGGGTAGAATTTCTAGCATCTAAAGATGAAACTAGTGCCAAGCTCACCTCTCTAATTCGTCAACTACAGAACTCAAAAGATCTAAAAGTAACAAGAATTAGAAGTGATAGAGGAACTGAATTTACTAACCATATTGTTGAGAAATTTTGTAAAGACTTTGGAATACTTCATGAGTATTCAGCACCTAGAACACCTCAACAAAATGGAGTTGCTGAACGACGGAACAGAACGCTTAAAGAAGCCGCTAGGACTATGTTAGCCGAGTCTAAGCTGCCTCAAAGGTTGTGGGCCGAAGCTATTAACACTGCTTGCTACACTCAGAACCGGTGTATGATCAACAAGCAACATGAAAAGACTCCATATGAGTTATGGAAGGGACGTAAGCCGAATGTTTCATACTTTCATGTATTTGGTTCAAAATGTTTCATTCATAACAATGGTTCCCAAAGCCTAAAGACATTTGATCCTAAGGCAGATGAAGGAATCTTTCTAGGTTACGCCAAAAATGGAAAGAGCTTTCGCATCTTAAATAAGGTCAAATCGAAGGTTGAAGAATCCATTCATGTTGTGTTTGATGATGCTAACCAAGAACCGAGTAAGGTTAATATTAATGATGCAGGAATTGAAGATTTATCTCAACAAGCGTCACAAATCAATCTATGTGATGATAGTGATATTGATGAAGATAATGAAATCATTGTACCTAATCCTAAGACTACTCGTAAAGACATCAACGATGACATTGCAAGAAACGCTGATGATCATGAAGGGAATGTTCATCAAGAGCAAATTCAAACTATAAACACTGAAGCGCCTACGCAAGGAATTGGTCAAGCGCCTACACAGTTTAATCAAACGTTAGATCAATCTCTTAACTCATTCCAACCAGACAGAAAATGGCTCAGAGACCATCCACCAGAACTAATTATTGGAGATATTGGAGCACCCGTTAGAACAAGAGCCGCTACAATAAATGAGGCCATGTTTGCAAGCTTCCTATCTCAAATGGAACCAAAGAAAGTGGATGAAGCGCTTAACGATCCAAGTTGGATAGAAGCCATGCAAGAAGAGCTAAACCAATTTGAAAGAAATGAGGTATGGACGCTAGTACCAAGACCAACCCACCAAGGGGTCATTGGAACTAGATGGGTCTATAGAAACAAAATGGATGAGAATGGGATTGTGATTAGAAACAAAGCCAGACTCGTAGCTCAGGGATACTGTCAAGAAGAGGGCATCGACTTTGATGAAACATACGCTCCAGTTGCCCGACTTGAAGCAATCCGCATGTTTCTAGCGTTTGCAGCATTTAACAAATTTACAGTGTATCAAATGGACGTAAAGAGTGCATTTCTGAATGGTAAACTCCAAGAAGAAGTATATGTGGAGCAACCACCAGGATTCATCAACAACCATGGGAAAAGCATGGTTTACAAATTGGACAAGGCACTCTATGGTCTTAAACAAGCACCACGAGCATGGTATGACACTCTTTCTATCTTCCTTATAGGTAAAGGCTTTTCAAAAGGCAGCGTTGACACAACGTTATTCAAAATTACCCATAATGAAGATATTCTCCTAGTTCAAATTTATGTTGATGATATTATATTTGGATCTACCAATAAGCGTCTATGTGAGAAATTTTCGAAAATGATGCAAGATCAATTTGAAATGAGCATGATGGGTGAATTAACTTTCTTCCTAGGATTACAAGTTAAACAACTCCCTAATGGCATATTCATCAACCAAACTAAATATACTAGAGATATGATCAAGAAATTTGGTATGGAAAATGCATCACCTTCAAAAATTCCAATGAGCCAAACGCTTAAGCTAGATAGAGACGATAATGGAAAGAAAATTGATATCACTAACTATAGAGGTATTATTGGATCACTTCTTTATCTTACAGCTAGTAGACCTGATATTATGTTCTCAGTATGCATGTGTGCACGATTTCAAGCTGATCCTAGAGAATCACACTTAATTGCTGCTAAAAGAATCCTTAAGTACCTAAAAGGCACACAAAATGTGGGCTTATGGTATCCTAGGGATTCTCCTTTTGAACTAATTGGTTATTCAGATGCAGATTTTGCAGGATGCAAAATAGATAGAAAAAGTACTAGTGGAACATGTCAATTTCTAGGTGATAGACTAATTTCATGGCATAGTAAGAAGCAACAGTCCATCGCTACTTCCACCGCTGAGGCTGAGTATGTAGCCGCTGGAAGCTGTTGTGCACAGATCCTTTGGATGAGGCAACAACTTAGAGATTATGGAATAATCCTAGATCCAACTCCTATCCATTGTGACAATCAAAGCGCCTTAGCAATGACTCAAAATCCAGTTCTTCACTCTAGAACCAAACACATTGACATTCGCTATCACTTTCTACGTGACCACGTTCAAAAGAAAGATATCTCCATGCACTTCATTGGTACAGAAAAGCAACTGGCAGATATCTTCACCAAAGCGCTTAACGAACAACGTTTTCTCACTTTAAGAAGTGAACTAGGTATGATTGATCTAAATGCTTAATCATTCGAAACATCATACTTTTGTTAGGCATGAAATTTAGGGGGAATTCACTGTATGTTATGAAATTTATGGGGAACCTACATAGGGGGAACCTTAAAAGAGCTAACTATACCTAAGTGAATATGACCAAAAATGTTTTCCCTTGCATCGGTCATACGCACTTAGCACCATACACTTAAAACCTTTTTGACGCTTATTACACAAATCTGTCTTAGCGTCTGCACTTCTTTCAAAATAAACTAAACGCTTAGCTTTATTCCCGGCTAAAGCAGTTAGTAAAAAGACCCTTTTAAAAGCAAGCGTACATTACCCTACGCTAAAACGAGAAAGTGGATTAGTCAATCAATGCAATTAATGCTGACTTGACATTCCTCACCTTCGCTCAAGAAAACCCATGGGTACTCATCACGTTTTTCAAAGATGGTTCAGCACATGTACACGCGTCAGTACAATTACCATGTATCTTAGACGAATACAACCAGCGCTGAATATTTTAAACCAAAAGTAAAACACTACTACCAAGACATAATGATAAGTACTGGGAAACTGTGTCCTCATATACACCCTGAAAGGAATAATTCTATATGTTACAATGACCGCTAAAGCACAAAATGTTACTTGAAAGAGACTCTCAAGATTCCCAACGTCCACATAACACTAAATTGTTTCAAGCGTCATTCTGAATAGGTCCGGACGCTTTAACAAATTTTTGGCGGGCATTTGAATAGTGTTCAAAATTATGGTTCCCGAACAGTTTTCATAAAGAACGTATCCGCTTTTCATGGGCACACGTATCACTCTCAGTCTCTGTTTCAAACTTTTAATCGGACTTCAAAATAGTATATGTGGCAGTTACTAAAAGAAACCGTGCCTATTTAATCTAAATTCACGTCCACAGTTATATTTTAATGGCTGAGATTTATATTCCTCCACGTGTCAACATCTCAAACTTCAAACACACCGAACATTCAAATTGAAGTTTCTGCAGAACACAAACACTCTTATACTCTATTACATTCGTGCAAGAACAAGTCTCTCTCTTTTTCAAAAAAAAAAAATTTTTCATTCGTAATCTCTGTCTACTGCTCACTAATGGCACCCAAGAAAGCTACTGCTGGAACCGCTGAAGTTGTTGTCAAGATCACTGAAGGCCTTATAGTTGATTGGAAGTTTCTCTATGAAAACCCCCAAATTGATTTAACGGAAATAATGGATTTTGTAGCAGAGGCTGGGCTTCAGAAATTTCTCACGAAATACTCGTATATGTTTCCTGAAGAACTAGAATTTTTCTGGAGAAATGCTCGACTGTCTGATGATGAGACTTCCATCACTTGTTTGTTTCCTGTCTCCAAGAAGGAATCAAAGACGTTCACTCTCTCTGCGGCCTCTATTGCCCAGAATTTCTCTCTACCTAATGCTGGAGCCACTTTAGACACTATCACTGAAGAACAAATTCAAGAAGTCTGGACTCAGATTAGCGCTTACGATGATGTTCCATACAAACCGTACTTTGAGAAGAAAGATATAGTGAACAGGTATCGAGTCTTGGCTGATTTCTGCAGTAAAAACATAGAATGCAGAGTGGGAACCTTCGACAAAATCAACCCAACCCAGTTCCAGATGATGACTGCCATCCTACTCAAGATAAAAATCAACTGGAGCGCCTATATATTCAGCAGGTTCAGAGACAGTCTACGCACTTCAAACAGACCTTATGGTCTAGTTTTAAGTGATCTAATTTTCCGAGCAGAGTGCACCTCTTCAGCAGGAGTCACCGTGGCCAAGCATAAGTTCTATGGGCCAAGAATCATCAATAATCTTTTCAATCCACCCAAAGTTGGAGGTGCTGCTAAGCCTCTCTCTGAGCGCCAAGTTGTCCGAGCAGCGTCAGATGAGGAGGCTGAGCGTCCAGATCAGGAGAAAGCCAAACGTAATGTGAAGCGTCCCACTGTCACAAAGAAACGGGCTCCTCGAAAGCCCAAGGCTCAACCTATCAAAAGCGATGAAGATGACGAGGATTCTATACCCCTCATTAGTCGGAAAGATCTGGAAAAGGTTCTCAAAAATATTGACTTTGAAGAACCTGCAGTTCCACAGACTCAAGCGTTCCCCGCCGAAGGTATAAATGTGAAGCGTATCTTCAAGAGACGTAAGCGTCCAACTGCTGCCATTTCTTCTGAGGCTACACAAAGTGATCAAGCCATAGCTGCTGTCCCGATATCATCCTTTGAAACACCAGTTGATGTCCATCTGGATGTTGATATGGCCCAAATTGTGGCCATCGCACATGAAGCTGCCATCGAATCTACAAATCTCGAGCCTGATGAACCTGAAATCCAAGGGCTCAACCATTGCTTGCATTACCTAGTACAACAGAGGCACGCTCAGAAGGTCAGAGCGATGCTAACGACGTTGTGATTCATCGACATTTCTTCAAGCTGGATCCCTCAAAGACTATCGATCACTCAGTCGATTATTTGCCTCCAGCGCCCGCAGAGACCTTCATACCTGCAGGATACAATGAAGAAAGTCTTATCAATGCCGAAAATGATATCGCCAAGCTCATAAAGTTTGATCTGGCTGTACGCAACACTCTCTTTAATACAGCCTCCACCCCAGCTGATGAAGCTTACTACACAGCTCTTGAACTCGGGAAGACTCCCAAACACATCCCGGCTTCCGTAACTCTCCAAGCACAGCGGCAAGGAGGCAAGACTCCTAGAGCTGATGTTGATTTAGCTTATTATCTGGACTGTGGGACAAGCAAACCCACTGGCTTCGCTCTCAGAGACTACAACATCAGAGTCTATGAGCGTCAGGATAAGCTTCTGAACCCAACGGAAGAGCTACTAAACAGAGAAGGCTATTCTCACTCTCTAACACTGGTCAAAAGCAAGGAAAACAAGCGCTCAGCTAATCCTCTCCTCCTGTGGAAGAATAAAGGAGTACATGCCGGTGAGCGTCCAGCATCCCTGACCGAGATGATTCAACTTGAAACCGATGCATATTTTGACTGCGTCTGGAACGCTAACTACCAACCCGACAGGTATCGTTTTGAATCCATCTGTGATATTCATCACCAAGGGTTTCGTGCTATACTTAATGCAGGAACTGAGTATTGTATGACTGAGATAAGATGGGCTGAAGCTTACATGGGTGACACGTATAAATTTGAAGACTTGGTTAGTGCTCCCCATCTGTTCGGAATAGGGATTCATGATAAAAAGACCAAATTTGCACGCTACATGCTGACGCAGCGCCAGCATAGACTTGGACCCGTTCTGAAGCTGCCTCTGATCCGCCATCAACCTGAACACCGCTTAAGACAAGCGTTGCACAAACTGGCCAACTCTTCTCTACGCTTTGATGATCAAGCGTCCACCAGCGGTTCTTCTCCCCTGTCCTGTCTGAACTGCACCCCTAGCCACTGTGAAGACAACTTTTCTCTCATGATGGCAATTATGCCTCCAGTCTCTCTATTCGACAAAATCTTCACAGACAATCTGCGACAATGGGATGGCTCTCGGATCAATCCTTTCAGAGGATATCCACTTCTTCCGTCTATTCGACAAGAAGTCTTCAGTCACTATGATTTTGTTTTATCGCTGCTAGAAAGATCTCAAGCGCTTGCTTCAGCCATCTACCCATACTTGGAAGAGTATTACCGGCTCCGCGTTCCCGACTCTCGGAAACCGAAGACTCTCCCAACAGATCGGCTAATTGGCTTCTCACAACACTATTGCCCAGATGCCTTATTCTCCATCTGCAAAGCGCCCTCCAAAATCTTTCCCACTCATGTGCTGGATATCCTCGGGCCACTGTATATCAGGGCACTGGATAGTCCTATCAGAACGTTCATTCAAGGTACTTATCTCCCCACTCTACATTTGAATGAACTTCTGCAGACTGCTACGTATCCATATGCAGATGAACCGTTTGCCAGCTTGGACTTTCGGTTTACGGACTTTAGCCGAATAGAATCAGAATTTACTGCAGCACCAGCTGACATGTTACCTGCTCCTGAGCGCTTATTAGAATTACCTCAAGCGCCTCATTCCCCCAGTCCAACTGAATCCGACTCTACTGCATCCACCGAGTCCAACACTGCTCCAGAGCTTCGAGGAACAGTATTTGATCCTACTAATCAAGTACCTATTGAATCTCTCAAACACACATCTCGTTTTAAGCCTCAAGTCCGCACTGCACTTCCCAACGCTCAACCGTCCATGACTGAATGCCTCACTCAAATACAGCAACTATCTACAGCTACTCAGGCAAGTCATGTGGCTTTAACCAATGATCTACAAGACCGGTTCACGGCTCTCGAGACCTCTCTCACAGACGCTAATCAAGCTCAACTCCTGGTCATGAAAGAACATTTCGACCAGCGTCTAACCACTCTTGAGGCCTCTGTCGCTCAGATTGCTGCTCAAGTCAGTCTTCTTACTCAGCATTTCATACAGACTGATGATGGCAATAAGGGGGAAAAGAAGGGAGAAAAGAGGAAATCGTCAACATCTAAAGATCAAGTTCCTCCTCCACCATCCAAGCGTCAACACATTGATACTTCTCTCACACTGAGTGCAGAACCAAGGTATCCCTATCCCTCTTGGGTAACCACATCGGTTGAAGCGTCCAATAAGAAAGAAACTCCCAGAGTGCTCTATCCAACTCTTCCATTGCCTTCAAGAGCACTGCTTGAACAGTTTGACATTCCTCTTCTCAGAGCATCAATTCCAGAACCATCTGATCCAGCAGTATTAGCCTTAGAAAGAAAAATGTCTGACTTCGACCAAACCTTCAGAATTTGCCTACGATACATAGGCATCAGTCCAGAGGAATGGGATAAACACTTCATTGCCTTTAAGGCACGACAAGTTCAAGAAAACAAGCACATAATCAGTAAAGATCATGCTGCAATGATGACGTTAGAAGATCAGATAACTGAAGCAATCCGTGCTGAAATGACTAAGAGATACAAGATCAAGCCACGATCTTGATTTTTACTTGTGCCTCTCTCTTTTTAGTTGTAAAATGCCTGTACTGTGAAATACATATATAAAATGCATTTTACAGCTGAAACATCTCGTTAAAGCTCAAACTAACTTACTAACTTACGCTAACCTTCAGGTATCTAACGCTTGAACTAAATAAGTATTGCCATCATCAAAAAGGGGGAAATTGTTAGGAATTTCATATTAGATGTTTTGATGATGACAAATAGGACTTTCTGTTAGACTCCGAAAAGTGTAAAAGCTTTCATAGAATGTTATGTATAAGTACCTGAAAGCTTATTTATCTTAGGCTTATAGTATTTATCTTTGTAGAATTCCTTAGACTAAGTATGTGACACTAAAACACTTAGGAAAATTCTGGGTGAGTCTACCAAGTGATGAAGGTGAAGATCAAGCGTCTAAAGCTACAATGGATAAAGATATCTTGAAGCGTCCGTCAAACGCTTTAGGGATTATCCCAGTGCTCAAACTACGAATGGATAACTCAGGCCGAATACTCAACATCAAGTGAAATGACGGAATTCTCAGTGAGACCATCAAGACAAGATTGAAGAGTAAGCGTCTGAAATAAAGAAAAGAAAGTCAGGATCAGTCCAAGCGTCTGTCCAATACACGAGAATAACTATTCTCTTCAGCAAGCGTCCAAAAAGGTTAAACCAACACAACCTACAAAGAACGTAACCTGAAAAGAATTCAAACCCAAAACCATCCAAAGACTTAAAAAATGCATGAATCAAACGGACGAATTATTTCCAACGGAAATAAGACAAGATGCATTAAAAGTCGGATAAGTGCTATTAAAATATAAGCACTATAACTTATGGGCAAGCCATATCTTTGACCTAGACTGTCAGATTTATGAAACCAAGACCATGCCTAACCAATTAAATATACCCAAAGTTAGAAATGTCTGAACTCAAGGAATGTTTGGGGAAACGAGACTCCAACCGAGTCAAACGGACAAAAACCACCAATACCTTATAAATAGCTCTTTCAACAAACAAGTAAAAAAATGCACACAAAAAAAAATACCTACTTTGTTGAAAGAAAAGCTTACTAAAAATCATAGCCAAATATCCATATAAGCTTTTCACAAATATTCCAGAGACAGTCACCCATATCTCAAATCCTTTTTTAGAAGAACCTATACTACCATTGAGATATCCCCAAGTTGTTTGAACTTTCCAAAAACAAACAAACCCGTGACCAAAACCATCAACACCTTTCATCTGAGTGAGAAAGCTGGTTGACTTGCAAGCAATATTTTTGTGTAAAAGAAGCTTGTTGAAGTTGATCTCTATTGGAGCTGAAATCTGTGTGACCAAGGAGTTCCGAGATCAAGAGTAACTTGCACCATTTCTGAGTGAAAGAAGCAAGGGGATAGAAGATCTTTAGTGGAGCTGAAATCTGTGTGACCAAGGAGTTCCAAGATCATATCCAATCTCCCTCTATCTTGTAGAAGTCTCTGTGTGACTCTTCGATAATCATCATAGTGGAAAAACCTCCCTGATAAAAGGAGAAGAAGGACGTAGCTGGGATTACATCACCCAGTGAACCTTACAAATATCTTGTGTCATTTACCTCTTTAAGCATTCATTGTTTTACTGCTTTACTATTCATACTGCATACATTCTGATAAAGTCTTAAAACAACTAAGCGACTACTTTCGATTAATTAACTGAACGCTAAGCTATAAAATACTTCCGTTGTGCTAACTCTGATTTAGTGACTAAACTCTGCCCTACTTTGGTAAGCGTTGAAATCACCGAGTCTAAGTTAACGTTTCTCAAGCGTCACATCCAGCGCTTAAACTTGTCAAGCGTTCAAATACTTCAAAGTGATACGAATTTTTAAGAAGTCGAAAAAGACTTCAGGGTCTATTCAACCCCCCCCCCTTCTAGACCCTTTCGTATACCACTTGGGACCAACATAAAATCATATCAACATCAGGTGGCCAAAAAATATGTCTAACCAAATATGCATTCCAAGTTCGATTGACGGGGTCAATCAAAGAAGCCACCGATGCATTGAGAGGAAAGGTATTTGGGCCTGTCATGACACGGAAAGAGACAGGTCGTGGCAGCCATCTATCAATTCAAATAGAAATTGAGTGTCCCGAGCCAATTTTCCAACACGATCCAGCACTAATAACCTCCCAAACCCACAAGATACTCGACCACGTAAGGGATGGTCGATGGCCTTTACAAGCCTCGAAAAAAGAAAAATGCGGGAAATATCTCACCTTCAAGACCCTAGATAGAAAATATTGGTCCCAAGTGGCATACGAAAGGGTCTAGAAGGGGGGGGGGGGGGTTGAATAGAACCTGAAGTCTTTTTTGACTTCAAAAGATTTCGTACTAAAATGGTTTTCGGACGCTTGAAGAAGTAGACGCTTGAAGTGTCTAACGCTTGACTTAAGCGTTCGCTTAAAATATAGGCGCTTTGGTGAAGCGTCTAACGAAGACTGTTTTTATAAAGTTAACTTAGATTTCAAGAATTGAATACTTTAACCGAGTAGGTTTGAGCGTTCACTTCTTTGGTCAGTGTTAACACAGCGGAATGATTTTTGTAGTCTTCTTTTAAAAGCTTTAGCGTCACAAGAAGTTTCTTAGTTGCTTAGATTTTGATTGTGTTTTACTTAATCAGTTTATGCAATGATATGATAGATAAAAGAATTGATTGAAAAGTAAATGACACAATGTTTGTAAGGTTCGTTGGGTGGTGTAATCCCAACTACGTCCTTCTTCTCCTGGAATACTTGGAGGCAATCCACTAAAATGATTCTCAAAGAATCACACAGAATCTTCTACAAATTAGGGAGAGATGGATGTCGATGACTTGAGCTCCTTGATCACACAGATTTCTGCTCCAAATCACTTCAATCCCCTTGCTTCTTTCACCCAGAAATATGGCAAGTATCCAACTTCGACTTCACACAGATCGCGAGGCTTGGATAGGGGTTTTTCTAAAAGGGTTTGTTTGATTTTGATGAAGTTAAAACAACTGGAAATATCTCAGTAGTAATGTAGTTTCTTCGAAAAGAATGTTTGAAATATTGGGTTGACTGTCTCAGGATTTGAAGAAAAGCAAAGAGAATAATTTCTTGAAAGTTTGGCTTTTCTGAGATTGTAAGGAATGAGACTTCAATGCAACAGCAATTCGACTTGATAATTGTTCTCTATATTTGGCTTGTTGTTGAAGTCCTATTTATAGGCATTCTTGGAAAAAGTGTCCGTTTGACACATGCAAGGGCGCGTGTCTCTCACTTCCGCGAGTGAACAACTTTTGTCCTTTTTCCGGAAAATCTGCTGCACAAAAGTTGGTGCTGCAGTCTTTGAATAGTTGACAGTCTAATAGGGTGGTTTCTCCGTACGTCTGAAAGTGCTTATCACATTTAATGCTCTTATCAGCATTTAATGCATTTGAATTAAATGCCCGTTGATATTTAATGCTTTGAGAATATTTGCATTAAAACTCCTTCTGGACTTAGAAATAAATTCAGGTGAAATTATTTCTGTCCTATAAGGTAACGCTTGATATAGCTGGTCAATTGGACGCTTGGAGACTTTATCTTCATTAAAAAATCAGGCGCTTGAGTTTTCGAACTTTTACCACTAATAAACTCACTCAGAAATTATCAGACGCTTAGCCTAAGACTACTTAGCCTAACAATCTAGAACAAACATAAAACAAAGCCTATTACAAATCTAACGCTTCAAAGCTGAAAAACAAAATTACATATTTTTGGGGTCTAAAAAAGGTCCTAATTGTCATCATCAAAACATCTAACATGAAATTCCTAACAATTTCCCCCTTTTTGATGATGGCAATACTTACTCTTTTATAGTTCAAGAGTTAGACAGCCAAAATAAAAGTTAGCTTTGATTAGATATGGTTAGTTAAAGTTAGTCACGCTTCAACGAGATGTTTTAGCTGAAAAATACATTTTATATATATCGAGAGTTACAAGCATTTTTACAACTTAAACAAAAATATGAGAGACAAGAATATAGATAATGCAAATCAAAAAGCTTTAATGACTTGATCTAACTTTGTATCGCTTGGGCATTTCAGCTCGGATAGCTTCAGTCAGATTGTCTTCCAAGGTCATCATCGCTTCATGATCTTTGTTGATTATTAGCTTGTTTTCTTCTTGTTGTCTCTTCTTGAAAGTAGTAAAGTGTTTGTCCCAATCCGTTGGATCGATACCAATATACCTTAGACAAATTCTGAAAGTTCGGACAAATTCAGACATCTGCCTCTTTTCTGCTAAAATTTTAGGATCTGAAGGTTCTTGAATGGATGTTCTTTGAAGAGGGATGTCGAACTGTTCCAACATTGCTCTTGTAGGTATTGGTAGATTTGGATATAGTGCTCTTGGAGGTTCCCTTAGTGTTCTACTAGGCGCTTCAGAGTCACTTAATTTTAAAGCAGTTATCCAGAATGGGAGACTTAGCGCTGAAGGAGAGGTTAAGACTTGACGCTTGAGAGGCGTAGGTTCTTGAGCTCTTGAACTCGACGTTTTCCTCTTTTCTCCTTTCTTCTTCTCTTCCCCCTTATTGCCATCATCAGACTTCAGAAAGTGATCTGTGAGTAAACTGACCTGATGAGCAATCTGAGACATAAAATCTATGATGTCGTCCAGACGCTTGTCGAAATGTTCCTGCAGGGCGAGGAGCTTGGCGCTGGTAGCATCATTCAGAGAAGTCTCAAGGGTTTTGAGGCCCTTTTCAAGCTCTTCTTTCATGGAAAGTTGGGTTGCTTGAGTGGCATCATGCATTTCTTGAAAATCTTGTTTGCACTCACCAACAGCCGCTTGAGCTGAACTACGCATATGAGCAATCTGAGCGCTTATAATGTGAGTCTCAATCTTTACCAAATCATCCTTAATCCAGTGAAGGGATTCTTCGTTCTGAGCAGCATGGGCACTGATATTCTCCAAAACGGATTTAAGCAAAGGACCGAAGGATTGACTCTCATCTGATTGAATCGCTTGAGGAGCCGGTCGCTTGAACCTTGATGAGTGTTTGAGAGAGTCAATAAGAACTTGATATGCAGGATCAAAGACAGTACCTCGTATGTCAAGAGAAAGATCCTCAGCAATATCATCAGCAACGGGTTCAGGGGCATCAGGAATATCCTCTGGTGGAGACACTTGAACGGGTTCTTCAGCAGACGCTGGAATATTGGTGACTTCAGAAGTGAACGCTTCAATTGACTTAGCAGGCGCTTCCTCAAGCGTTGACTCAGGTTGACGAAAGTCATCGAATTGGAAGTTCCAATTTGCTAAATCGGCATAAGAAGTGGACGCAGTTTCCAAAAGTTCAGCAAGTCTGGTTCTAGTCACACAAGTTCTGGAAATGAATGTGCGAAGAGGACTATCAATGGCCCTGATGTGCATTGGACCAATGATATCTAGCACATGATTCGGAAAAACTTTGGACGGCGCTTGACAGATGGAGAAGATTGAATCTGGGTAGTAATCTCTGGAAAATCCAATCAAACAGTCAGAAGGAAGAGACTGGAGACGCTGATCCTCAGGCACATAAGCAGCGTAGTACTCTTCTAAGTATGAATAGAGCGCTTGAGCTAGTCCCTGATTTCTTTCAAGCAGTGAGAGGACAAACTCATAATGATTGAGTACCTCTGTGCGGATAGAAGGGAGCAAAGGATATCCTCGGAAAGAGTTGATTACGGAGCCATTCCATTGTCGGAGACTTGCAGTGAAGATTTTGTCGAACAGAGATAGGGGAGTCATAATCTTCACCATCATATTGAAGTTATCCTCGTAGTGGCTTGGAGCAAAATTCAAGCACGATACAAAAGAGGTACCACTGGAAGATGTTTGAGCGTTGAAGAGTAGAGGAGTATTGGACAGTCGGTGAAGCTCTTGACGCAGACACTACTCAATTTGATGTCTAATGAGTGGGAGCTTCAGAACAGGTCCAACTCTCTGTTGACGCTTCTTCAGGCAATACTTGGCAAACTGACGCTTCTTGTCATGCATGCCTATGCCAAATAAATGGGGAGCTTGGACTAACTCTGAGAATGTGTATTTGTGTCCCACATACGCTTCAACCCAGTTGACTTCATTCATGCAGTAATCTGTTCCAGCATTGACCATAGCGCGAATGCCTTCATGATGAATATCTCTGATAGATTCAAAGTGATATCTATCAGTCTGATAGTTGGCATTCCATACGCTATCAAAGTATGCATCGGCTTCAGTCTGAATCAAATCTGTCAATGATTCTAAACGCTCACCGGCATGAACTGCTTTATTCTTCCATAGGCGAAGTGGATTGACTGAAGATAGATTTTCAATACTATTAGCAGTCTGAGGAAAGTGTGTGTAGCCTTCTCTGTTCAATACTGCCTCTGGTGGATTGAGAAACCTAGGACGAAGAGTCTCATACACCCGAATGTTGTAATCTCTTAGGGCGAAGCCTGTACTCCTGCTGTGGCCATAATCGAGATAATATGCCAAATCCTCATCACATCTAGGAGTCCTTCCTCCTTGTCTGTCTTGTTGAAGAATAAGAGAAAACGGTATTTGACCAGGGGTTTTTCCAAGTTCAATGGCTTTATAAAACTTTCTCTCAATTTCTGTCAACTCTGTGTTAAACACGATATCCCTGATTTTATTGTTGTCGTCAATCAACAGGGCAATTTCATTCTCAGCAGCAATGTATCTTTCTTCATTGTATCCTACAGGAATGAAATCTTCTTCGAGTGCTGGAGGCATGTAGTTGATCGAATGATCAATTGTCTTTAGCGGGTCCACTTGGAAGAAGTGCCTAGGCGCTAAAACGTCTTCAGCAACGCTCTGACCTTCTGAGGGTGCCTCTGTTATCGCTTGAATTGGGATTGATGTTTGAACCTCTTTAGTAGCAGGTTCCTCAACGTCAATTGCAGCAACTTCTGCGGCAACATCTTTAGCGATAGCCACAACTTTTGTCATCTCAACGTTTAGGAGGACATCTGTTGATGCTTCAGCAGCGGCTGGAACTATAGCTGTAACAAAAGAACTATCCTCTATAAAAGCAGGATCTTCTACAGATGTAGGAATAGAAATGCTGTGGGAAGAAATAAACTTACCCTGAGAACTTGTCTCAATAGCAATACTCTGAGCGCTTGGCTCAACAGTGACTTGAGCGCTTGGCTCGACAGTCTCAGGCTCTTCAAGAATAGCAGTAGCCCGACTCTTGCTAGTCCTGGAACGCTTGAATATTTTCTTCACGTTGACTCTTTCAACGAGCTTAAGCGGTGGAGCGGGAGGATCAACAGCTGATTCTTCAAAGTCTATTTGTTTGATGATCCCTTCCAGCTTCCTCCTCTTGAGAGGTAACTTGTCCTCAGCATCCTCATCGGTTTCCTCATCATCCTTTTGAGGAGAAGGGACAAATTGAGCCATGGGCTTTCTGGGAGCCCTCTTCTTTGTTACAGCCGGACGCTTAACGACTTCTTCTGGAACTGGACGCTCCGCCTCCTCATCGGACGCTTGACGTACTTCCAGACGCTCAGATAGTGGTTTAGCAGCACCACCAATTTTGGGAGGATTGAAGAGATTATTCAGAATCCTTCTTCCCAGCAACTTGGTCTTATTTAACGGGAGACCAGACGAGTATACACACTGTGATTTGTACAGCAGGTCACGTAGAACAAGCCCATAAGGTTTATTCGAGGCGCTTAAACAGTCCCGAAACCTTCCAAAAATGTACTCACTCCAGTTGATCTTGATGTTGAGGAGTATAGCGGCCATCATCTGAAATTGTACAGGGTTCACCTTATCAAAGGTTCCCACTCGGCATTCTATGATCTTGCTGCAGAAATCAGCCAACAGTCGGTATTTGGATACCAGTTCTTTCTTTTCAAAGTACTGAGTGTAGGGTACACCATCGTACACACTCATGGTTGTCCATGCTTCCTTGATTTGTTTTAAAGTAACACAATCCAATGCCTCGCCCTCATTTGGAAGATTGAAGTTCTCGGCAATGGAGGCAGCAGACAAAATAAATACCTTGGGAGGCTCCTTCTTGGATAGATGAAGTAGACAAGAGATAGACTTCTTGTCCTCTGAAAGTTTAGCAGTCTTCCAAAAGGTGTCGACTTCAGTCGAAAATAGATAGGAGTATTGGGTCAAGAAAGGTTTATGCCCAGCTTTGACTACCATGTCCATCATGTCTATTAGATTGATCTGAGGTTGTTCATAAAGGAATTTCCAACCGACAACAAGGACTTCAGCTTGAATTTCCAACCGACAACAAGGCCTTCAGCTCCTTAGGATACCATAAGCCCACATTCTGTGTTCCTTTAAGGTATTTAAGGATCTTCTTGGTTGCAATTAAATGTGACTCTTTACGATCAGCTTGAAATCGTGCACACATGCATACCGAAAACATAATATCAGGTCTACTGGCAGTAAGATTAAGAAGTGAACCGATGATACCTCTATAATTAGTCATATCAACTTTCTTTCCACTTTCATCTTTATCTAGCTTAAGCGTTTGGCTCATTGGAATTTTTGAATATGATGCATTTTCCATACCAAATTTCTTAATCATATCTCTTGTATATTTAGCTTGGTTAATAAATATTCCATTAGGGAGTTGTTTAACTTGTAATCCTAAGAAGAAAGTTAATTCACCCATCATGCTCATTTCAAATTGTTCTTGTATCATTTTCGAAAATTTCTCACACAGAGGCTTGTTAGTAGAACCAAATATAATATCATCAACATAAATTTGGACTAAGAGAATATCTTCGTTATTGGTAATTTTAATAACGTTGTATCAACGCTGCCTTTTGAAAAGCCTTTACCAATAAGAAAGATAGAGAGAGTGTCATACCATGTTCGGGGTGCTTGCTTAAGCCCATAAAGTGCTTTGTCTAGCTTGTAAACCATACCCTTACCATGATTGTTGATGAATCTTGGTGGTTGTTTACCATTCAGGAAGGCACTCTTCACGTCCATCTGATACACCATGAACTTGTTGAACGCTGCATACACTAGAAACATGCAGATTGCTTCAAGACGAGCGACAGGAGCGTATGTCTCATCAATGTCAATACCCTCCTCTTTACAATATCCTTGAGCTACGAGTCTGGCCTTGTTTCTTATCACAATGCCATTCTCATCCATCTTATTTCTATATACCTATCTAGTTCCAATAACTCCTTGGTGAGTTGGCCTTGGTACTAGCATCCAAACCTTATTTCGTTCAAATTGATTAAGCTCTTCTTGCATAGCTTCAATCCAGATTGGGTCGCTTAGCGCTTCATCCACTTTCTTAGGTTTCATTTGAGATAGAAAGCTTACGAACATAACCTCATTGAACGTAGCGGCTTTAGTCCTAACAGGCGCTTCAATATCTCCAATAATCTTCTCAGGTGGATGATCACGCAGCTATAGTCTGTCTGGTTGGAAGGGGTTAAGGGGTTGAACTGGCGCTTGATGATCATACGCTTGACTACCTTCTTGCGTAGGCGCTCCAAGTTCACAATTCCTTGTGTGCTCTTGATGATCACTCTCTTCATGATCATCAGCATTTCTTACATGATTATCCAGAGTAATCTCACGAGTAATCTTAGGAGGTGGCACTGAGATCTCATCATCGTCGTCAGTATCTTCTTCAATAGTAATCCTAGACGCTTGATGACATAGATCTTCAACTCCTACATCATTTGTATTAACCTTACTCGGTTCTTGGTTAGCATCATCCAAAACAACATGAATAGATTCCTGAACCTTCGATTTGATCTTATTGAGGACGCAAAAATTCTTTCCATTCTTGGCATAGCCTAGAAAGATTCCCTCATCCGCTTTAGGATCAAATGTCTTTAGGCTTTGGGATCCATTATTATGGATAAAACATTTAGAGCCAAAGACGTGAAAATATGAAACATTTGGCTTACGTCCCTTCCACAGTTCATATGGAGTTTTCCCATGCTGTTTGTTGATCATGCAACGGTTTTGAGTGTAACAGGCAGTGTTGATTGCTTCAGCCCAAAACCTAGGAGCGAGTTTGGATTCTGCTAACATAGTCCTAGTGGCTTCCTTAAGTGTTCGGTTTCGGCGCTCAGCAACACCATTTTGTTGGGGAGTTTTGGGAGCTAAATACTCATGATGTATTCCATTTTCTGCACAAAACTTCTCAACAATCTTGATAGTGAACTCAGTACCGTGATCGCTTCTTATTCTTGCTACCTTAAGATTTTTCAATATTTGAAGTTGCCGAATAAGCGTTGTTAACTTGTCACATGTTTCATCTTTGGAAAGAAATTCCACCCAAGTAAATCGAGAGAAATCGTCTACTATCACCAAAGTATACTTCTTACCGCTGACACGAAAAATCCTTACGTGTATTAAACAGCAAGTGGACTGGTCGTGTGTAGTAATAAAGTGGACAATAAAGTCCGGGTTGTCGAACCTCAAGGACTTGTATTTTAGTTTATGATTTTAAAGCAATTGAAGAATTTAAACTAAAACAAGAATTAACTGAAATATTATGAAAGTAAGATATAAGAAACAAGATGTTGAAATCAAGATAGCTATGGAAGAGAGCAACTAAGACACATGTGTTGGCATAAATTAATCAATTTTCACTATAAACATGTTCTCATATTATTAGACGAATGTTGCTTTGGTGGAAAAAACCTTAAATAATTACTACCCGATGTCTCGGCTGTAATAATCTTATGATTAATTGATGATTCTCTAAATATGTCTATCCGAGAATCTAACCAACAATCATGCATTCAAGTTCTAGAATTTCCCCGGATTAATCCGGCTAACTGCACCCGGGAATCTCTACCTATCTCTAGGGGCAATTCCCTATTTTTTACGGATTATGTGATGATCCTCTTTGCACCTTAAATTACCTTCTCTCGAACGAATAATTTAAGCAATAAATCATGCATATGGTAGCTAAGCATATGATGCATTCAAACAAGATCAAGACACAAAGCAACAATAGAATTAATATGAAAAACACAATTTATAACTCAATTATCATAATTTAACCTCAACATGGCCTTAGTTCGAAGAATCTATTTCATCATAAAAGATAAAAGATAGGAACTTAAATTAAGATTCATATTCATAGACAAAAATAAATCTAAATCTAAGAAACTCCCTCGTATTTTTGATGGTTGAACTTCGATCTTCATCTCTTCCATGCTTCTTGATTTCTTCACCTTCAAAGGTTCTTGATAATCTTCATAACTAATCTAAGGATGATGAAGATGATGATAGGATGTGTTTAGGCTCCCCCAATGGGGAATGTGTTTTCAAGTGTCTTTGTAAGATGGCCTCCATTCCTCCTTTTATAGCCAAAAAAATTCACCAACCAAGAACATGTGCTTCTATTCTTTTTTCTTTCCTCCTACCATTCTCTTGCTTTCCATCTACCAAGAATGTGAACTACCATTCTCTTGTTTTCCACCTACCATTCTCTTACTTTCCTCCTACCAAGAATGTGAACTACCATTCTCTTGTTTTCCACCTACTAAGATTGGGAATTGCCACTTTCGTGTTTTCCATCACAGGGATAGTTTTTTATTCATAAACATCTCCACAGACCTCCGAATTGGATGATTCAAGTTCCCATGTAAAGATAAGACATAGTTCTAAAACTTTGTAGAAGGTCACGTCATCAAATTCGGTCTCTAAATGTATTCAAATGGCGTTCCAACGTGGAAATTGTTTCTGATTTGGCGCCCAGGTGTGCGGAAATGGTACTAAAACATGATCTTGGCTAACTCCAACTTATTTCTTGCTTGTTTGGTCGTGGAGGTGTGAAGCATCTTGGCCTAAACTTGTTTTATACGTCATTTTTCAGCCCGTTCTTCGATTGTATCCATTTAAGGTCTGAAATCACTTAATACACGAATTAAATGCACATGTGGAAAGAATCAAGCGATAAATGAACCTAAAACATAAACGGAAAGGGGCTTAAAAACACGTAAAAATGACTCCTATCAACTCCCCCAAACTTATCAATTGCTCGACCTCGAGCAATAAAAGGTCTAGGGTACGAAAAATATCATTAACCAAAAGAAGAAAACAAAAACAACTAACTCACTCACTTTCGTGGAGTAAACGATTGCACTTAGCATGTGCAACAAGCCTTTAAACCTTTGAGTTACCTCAAAGGACGAGTTATAGTCTCGTGAGGGTTTGCAGATGATATACCCACAAAATCTAACAAACTTTCAATCTCAACCAGATGAATACATCTCAACATAATTAACAAGAATAAATGACACAAAATCATCCTTTTACAGCTCACAAATATATATACATATCAACTACTATTGCCATGTGACACCAATACTGGAAAAGACTCCATAGGGTGCAGTGAAAATAAATCTAAGGTATTATAGTCGAGAAGCATCCTTACCAAATTTTGGACATTAATCCCATTTCTATCAACTTTATGATCAAACACAAAGCATAAGAATCATAGAAAATTTCATAGCCATTTAAATTTCATTATCTCAAACATTCAAACTTTCAATTCAAATGAAACTTTCCAATTAATTAACTTCATTAAGGCTAGATCATGTGCAATGTTTTATTCCATTAGGCTTTCTATGGCACCCATGTAACAAGCTTTAGATCAATGACTCCTAAACTAGATAGTTTTGGGGCATTAAGTGTAAAGACACTCCTAAGGATTTAATCACTCGAGTGTCAAAGGCCACGAAATAAAACTAGATCTTTTAAACAATTCGCTTCTTTTTGGCTTGAGCTTAACTCAAATTAGCATAATAGTACAGTATATAGGCATGAAACTTTTCACCTCCAGTACGTATTAGCCTGACCAATTTTTGGTCATACCAACATTCAACCTTTTTAATTCATTTTTTAGCATACAAAATTTAGTATTCAACTTATAACCGTATGAGAAATCTAAGTTAATATTTCAGGGAAAATTCCTTAAGTGTCTCAAGGTGGTTATCCTCTCAACTCCTCTACCTTCGATTTATGTGCATTGTGAATCATCTAAGAAATCAATCCTAGTATAGGATCTCCATGAGCAATTTCAAAGATATATATGTTCATTTAAATTCAAATTATTTTAAAAAATCATGCCATTCTTACAAGTTAATCAATTTAAATGCATCAATTGGAAGGACTAAAAAAAAAAATCATGCTTGATTTTCTCAACATAAACACATATAAACATGATAGCATACAAATTCCCCCAAACTTGAGCTAAACGAGGTACACATGACATGACAAAAATAGCAAACACATGGTGATCAATCATATGAATGTATTAAAACCACAAAGTACTACCCACATATACCCCCAAACTTAAACTCAACATTGTCCCCAATGTTGTCTCACATAAACGCATGCAAAAGGTATAAGAGTACTTACAATCAAGGATTGGTGAAAAACAATCCTTCATCACAAATATGTTCCAAATCAAACCCATCTCATCAAAATAGGCCTCGCAAAACAACGGGAAATTGCTACTAACATGTTCAACATACTTATCAAACAAACCATTAAGCATATTAAAACACATGCCAAAAGTGCATGCTTAGACAAAACAAATAAAACGAAAAGCAAAAACAAAAAAAAAGAAAGCAAAAAAAATAAAAGAAAACTCACAAAGCTTGGGTGGCCTCCCAAGAAGCGCTCTTTTAAAGTCACTAGCTTGACTTTATGTAAGAGATTGGCTCAAGGTGGTTTATGTGTGAATGCCTTATTCGTTCTCCAATCCACTATTGGGTATCACTTCAACCTTTTGCACTTTGTAGTGAAGATTGACCAATTATTTGTGCTACATATCCTAGGGTTAGACCAAGCAATCATCCACTCACGAGTTTTTTTATGGTCCCTCAATACCTCTATTACCTTTTCTTCCTCATGCTCCGGATGGTGGTGCAGATTTTTCTCCAAGCTAGAGATAATGTCTCGTTTTTCTTCACCAATCACCTTGACATATTTCAGCTCCATCATGTATGGATGTTGAAGATTATTGGCTCGTTTTTCATGAAAGTGCTCAACACTAAAAGGATCAAAAACATCAATGTGTAAAGACAAATCAAAATCAATTAGATGCTCAAAAACCTCATAGTTATCGAAATTAACCATGTCATCTCCTACATTCCATAACAACTTACCATCGTCGGCATCAAATACCGATTTACCTGTGGCTAGGGAAGAAAGTAAAGAAATGTCAACACCGTCAGAAAGGATAGGAGTCGAATGCTCATCGTCGGAGGAATCTGCTTTCGAATTTTCCAACTTCATTTCATTCAACATCACGGTGTTGAATTCCTCCTTTTGATCTATCTTAGTGGTACCAAGCAATGCCCATGGTACTTTCTTAGATATGTCGCTCGTTAGTTGCTTGAGTTGATGATTCATCTCCTTCATTTCCCGCCGTGCGTCCTTCATCATAAAGTGGAGCTCTCCAATGGTGTTATCAAGTTGTTCCTCCGGAGTAGGAATTCTTTCTTGGTAATGTTGTGGAAAGAACCCTTGTGCATAACACGCTTCAATGACGCTTTGCAGCAATAATTGATTCTTCGGTAGTGTCATATCAGGAAAATTGCTATCCTTTGCGAATTGAATGACGCTTTGCAGCCATAATTGATTCTCCGGAAGGGTCATATCTGGAAAATTTCGAGCCATTGCGAGCTAAGAGCGTAAGAAAAAATAAATAAAAAATAATAATAAAAACAAATTAATAAAAATAAAATAAATACTTAAAACTTGCAATAAAATCAAAAACTAAAATTAAACAAGTCCCCGGCAACGGCGCCAAAAACTTGACACGAAAAATCCTTACGTGGATTAAACAGCAAGTGGACTGGTCGTGTGTAGTAATAAAGTGGATAATAAAGTCCGGGTTGTCGAACCTCAAGGACTTGTATTTTAGTTTATGATTTTAAAGCAATTGAAGAACTTAAACTAAAACAAGAATTAACTAAAATATTATGAAAGTAAGATATAAGAAACAAGATGTCGAAATCAAGATAGCTATGGAAGAGAGCAACTAAGACACATGTGTTGGCATAAATTAATCAATTTTCACTATACACATGTTCTCATATTATTATACGAATGTTGCTTTGGCGGAAAAAACCTTAAATAATTACTACCCGATGTCTCGCCTGTAATAATCCTATGATTAATTGATGGTTCTCTAAATATGTCTATCCGAGAATCTAACCAACAATCATGCATTCAAGTTCTAGAATTTCCCCGGATTAATCCGGCTAACTGCACCCGGGAATCTCTACCTATCTCTAGAGGCAATTCCCTATTTTTTACGGATTATGTGATGATCCTCTTTGCACCTTAAATTACCTTCTCTCGAACGAATAATTTAAGCAATAAATCATGCATATGGTAGCTAAGCATATGATGCATTCAAACAAGATCAAGACACAAAGCAACAATAGAATTAATATGAAAAACACAATTTATAACTCAATTATCATAATTTAGCCTCAACATGGCCTTAGTTCGAAGAATCTATTTCATCATAAAAGATAAAAGATAGGAACTTAAATTAAAATTCATATTCATAGACAAAAATAAATCTAAATCTAAGAAACTCCCTCGTATTTTTGATGGTTGAACTTCGATCTTCATCTCTTCCATGCTTCTTGATTTCTTCACCTTCAAAGGTTCTTGATAATCTTCATAACTAATCTAAAGATGATGAAGATGATGATATGATGTGTTTAGGCTCCCCCAATGGGGAATGTGTTTTCAAGTGTCTGTGTAAGATGGCCTCCATTCCTCCTTTTATAGCCAAAAAAATTCACCAACCAAGAACATGTGCTTCTATTCTCTTTTCTTTCCTCCTACCATTCTCTTGCTTTCCATCTACCAAAAATGTGAACTACCATTCTCTTGTTTTCCACCTACCATTCTCTTACTTTCCTCCTACCAAGAATGTGAACTACTATTCTCTTGTTTTCCACCTACTAAGATTGGGAGCTGCCACTTTCGTGTTTTTCAGTGCAGGGATAGTGTTTTATTCATAAACCTCTCCACAGACCTCCGAATTGGATGATTCAAGTTCCCATGTAAAGATAAGACATAGATCTAAAACTTTGTAGATGGACACTTCATCAAATTCGGTCTCTAAATGTATCCAAATGGCGTTCCAACGTGGAGATTGTTTCTGATTTGGCGCCCAGGTGTGCGGAAATGGTACTAAAACATGATCTTGGCTAACTCCAACTTATTTCTTGCTTGTTTGGTCGTGGAGGTGTGAAGCATCTTGGCTTAAACTTGTTTTATACGTCGTTTTTCAGCCCGTTCTTCGATTGTATCCATTTAAGGTCTGAAATCACTTAATACACGAATTAAATGCACATGTGGAAAGAATCAAGCGATAAATGAACCTAAAACATAAACGGAATGGGGCTGAAAAACACGTAAAAATGACTCCTATCAACCGCTTGCATTGATCGTTTGAACAGGTCCAAACAAATCCATGTGAAGTAGTTCAAGTATTCTAGAGGTAGATAGATGAGGGTTTCTCTTGAATGATGATTTAACTTGTTTACCCATTTGACAAGCGTCACAAAGGCGATCCTTGTGAAATGGTCCATTTGGTAATCCCTCTACAAGATTTTTTCTTATAAGCTGAGAGATTGTCTTACAGTTGAGGTGATTCATTTTTCTATGCCATAACCAACCCATTTTAGATTCATTTTTAGCAACAAAACTTGTTGGGTTGTTATCAAGTGTTGAACCCCAATCTACCAAATATACGTTGTTAGTTCTTTTTTCTTTCAATTTTGTAGACTTAGTCTTAGCGTCATTTATATAGCAACAGTCACTTAAGAATATGACTTCAAAGCCTTTATCACAAAATTGACTTATGCTTAATAAATTGTGCTTCAGACCCTCAACATAATAAACATCACTTATCATGATGTTCCCCCTATGCACAGTACCTATACCTTTGGTTTTATCTTTGGAGTTGTCACCAAATACAACCTGAGGACCATTGGCAGCTTGATAGTTGATCAGAAGATCTTTGGAACCAGTCATGTGCCTTGACGATCCACTATCAAAGTACCATACAGATGTATCGGCTCTAGCTCTAGGTACCTGCAATGAAAAGGGAAGTTCTATTTCTGTTCAGGTACCCATTGTTGCTTGGGTCCTTTGACATTAGTAACATTGTTAGTTTGAATTAGAACTTTAGGAACCCATATTTGCCTGGTCTTCATTGTAGGAATACTGGCCTTTTAAGGTTTCACAACGTGTTGTGTGCTTTTTGGGTGTATAATAATATCCTTGATTATAATGGTAGTCATAATCATAGACATAATCATAATCATCATAGTATCGATAATATGATCTTGACTGTCTTGGATATTGACGCTGGTATTTCCTTGGCGCTGGCTTGGGTTGCACTTTTGGTGCTGGACGCTTAGCGCTTGATTCACAGTGGTCAGTCTTATCTATAGCCTTTTGAGCGTTTGGATAAACCCATCTTTGTGAATCATTTGCCTTAGCCTTACCCTTGCCTGAGTTAGCTTCGACTTTCTCATTTGGCCTCTTACCATTGTCACTAGGTTCATTTTGTGTTTGACCTTGTGAACCTTTTTCAACAAAGATAACACCCTTTCCTTTGTTGTTTGCCGTAACATTAGATTTATTGGGTTGTTTACCGAGTTTATCGCATCTTAAACCGGTCTTCTCACCAAATAATCTAGTTACTTCAGTCACATTATCCAACTTTCTAGAAGCTTTTGATAATGATGAGATGAGCTACTCTGATTTAGCAAGTCTAGCGATCAAATCAGCTTCTCTCTTGACTATTATATCAAGATCGTTTTTTAATTGAATGATTTCACTCTCAAGCGATTGGTTCTTCTCAATGCACTGTTGCTGAACTCGCAACTCTGCTTTGAGCGTTACTTTATCTCTTGTGAGTGATGAAATAATAGCGAGATCATTTTGATATATTTTGGCGGTTTCTTGACATTCATTGTAGTATTCTTTGACTTTGTCAAGTAATTCATCATAAGAAAGAGGAATAGATAATTCATTGATTACCTCATGAGACGCTTCATCATCTCTGGCCATGAGACATATGAGCGCTGAGTCATCTAATGGCTCATAATCATCGCTACTCTCTTCTGATGGTTCTAAATCTTCAGGTGCGAATCCTGGTTCTGATTCCGCTAGCAAACCTTGTTGACGAAGGTTGCTCCTAAATTGGTTTCTATCCAAGTAATCCTGCCTTGAGGGCTTGGATACGTTTGGATAAGGGCAATTTACCTGGTAGTGCCCTGGTTTCCTGCAATTGTAACAAAGATTAGTTTTCATTTTTTGTTCATTTGTTAACCTTGCAATGTGTGGTTTTGAGACGACTGGAGCTGGGAGATTTTGAGTAGACGCTTGGTACTGAACAGGTGCTTGGGGTGAAGGAACAGAATACCGAGGCGCATGGTACTGTTGTTGTACTGGAGTGGGCGCTTGATATGAACTTTGTCCTTGATTTTTGAAACCTTTTCCTTTCTTTTCATATCTCAAGAACTTCTTGAATCTATTCAGCAAAGCTAATTCCTCTTCTTCATTGATATCTAAATTCTTTCCTTTATTCCCCGATTTGCCTTTGATTGATGCTATAAGCGCTCCAGATTCAATCACCGGACTACTCACAACATCACTAGCAGAATTCAACTCGAACTCAAATGCTTTGAGCTCTGAAAAGGCGTCTTCTGGAGTTAGGAGATCCAACATATTTGATTCTCTCATAGCGGTTGTCTTCATCAAGAATTTACTTGGTAAACTTCTAAAGATCTCAACCACCATTTCTCGATTCTGCAAATCCATTCCCAATGATGTAAGTTCTGTAACTAGAGCTGTAAATCTTATATCTAATTGCTCTAAAGTTTCATTGGGTAGCATCTTAAATCCGTTAAACTTTTCCTTGGCAATGGAAAGTTTGTTTTCTTTGATCTGAGCTGAACCACCACAAATTGTAGCCAACTTATCCCATATCTCTTTGGTGGTTTTGCAAGACTTGATCTTGTTGAATAAGTCGTCATTATCACCAATAGCCGTATATAGAGCGTTACGACCAACATTGTCCAAATTAGCTCTTCGACGCTCATCTGGAGACCATTCTTGTTTTGGCTTCTCAACGTAACCATCGGGAGTTTCTTCCGTGGCTCCAGGCGTTTCAAAATTGAGGCGTAACATGAGCAAGTATGTGACGTGTATATATATATAACCTTGAGCTTAAACAGACGAATTCATGCCATTACTTTGTTATTAATCACATTGATTTGGGTTGATTGAGTGTGGTGGAAAATCCTTCAATTTTGTGGGTATCTCATATGCAAACCCTCACGAGACTATAACTCGTCTTTTGAGGTAACTCAAGGGTTCAAAGGCTTGTTGCATTCGCTAAATGCAACCGTGTCCTCCACGAAAGTGAGTTAGGTAGTTTTTTGTTTTTTCTCTTTTTCTTTTTATTTCGCCCGTGTTTGATGATGTTTTTCCTAACCTATAGCTTATCGCTCGAGGACGAGCAATTGATAAGTTTGGGGGGGTTGATAAGAGGCGTTTTTATGTATTTTTAAGCCTATGATCTGATATTGTTGGAGTTATTTATTGCCTAAATCATGCCACAGTTGCGTTTAATTGGGGTGTTAAGTGATTTCAGGTGATAAACGAGAGCACACGAAGAAAAAGGCGAAAAACGCTGCACGACACTTTTTGAAGCCTGTCGACCACGCCCAGGCGCCGAGCTGACCACGCTCGGGCGCCGATCAAGAACAACAAAGTTTATCACTGTTGACCGCGCCTAGGCGCCGCACTATCCACGCCTGGGCGCTGCCGGACTTCTCCCCCAAGAAAAGTACTCCACGTAGGCCGCGCCTAGGCGCCGGCGTAACCGTTTTTCAATTGTTTAAAAGCCAAATTTCAGATTGAAGAGGGGTTGGAAATCTGGGGAATTGGAGAGCATTTTCTGGGTTTTTGAGCCATAATTTCATCAACAATTGAAGGTGAAGAAGGGGGATTGAGCTAGAGATTGAAGCTACAACCAAGGATTCATCATCATTCAAGACTTAGGGAGTTTTCTTTTGTATTTCATTTAAATGTTTATGTTAATAACTATGTATATGATTGTTTTAGACCTTCTTGAGCTATTGAATATGAGCTAATCTTGTAGAACTAAGGCCATGTGAAGGCCGAATTCATGAATCAATATATGTGAAGTTAATTTTCGTATTAATTCTCCTAATTGCTTTGTGTGTTGATTTTGTGCTTTTGTCACAATCATATGCTTGATCTCCATATGCTTGCTATTGTGCATAATCTAGTCATTCGAGAGAAGATAGGTTAGGGTTCAAATGAATCAACACATCATCCGAAACTAATGTGGAATTGCTCCTAGAAATAGGTAAAGATTTCCAGGTGCGGTTAGCCGGATTTATCCGGGGAAACACTAGAACGTTAATCCATGGTTGTTGATTAGATTCTCGGATAGACATATTTAGAGAACCGTCAATCAATCATAGGACTGTTATGTGCCGAGACATCGGGTAATGATTAATTAAGGAGTTTTCACCAAAGCAATAGGAGTCTAATAATTCGAAGAGTAACTCATATAAATCGACGAGTGGATTCGGTTATAGCATGTGCCTTAGTATTTTTAACCAATTAGTGAGGTTTAATTCATAGGTTGTTCCCTCCTTTGATCTTTCGTTTACTTAATTGTTTTTCTCTTATTTTACTTTAATTGTCTTTACCTTAATTGCAAATCTTAAGCTAAAAATCCAAGTCCTTGAGGTTCGACAACCCGGACGTTTTGTCCATTTATTACTACACGCGCCTAGTGCACTTGCTATTCAAGCACGTTAGCTTCTAGCGTGTCAAGTTTTTGGCGCCGTTGCCGGGGACTTGTTTTTTTTTTTTAGTTTTTGATTTTCGTTTTACGTTTTCCTAATTTCTAGTTTGTTGTTTATTTTTTTCTTTCCTTTTATTTTTCGTACTAGTCTAATTTCGTTCTTGTGTTTAATTGTTATATTCTTGTGTGGTGCATGACCCGTTCGTCAAACGAGCCTCTATACGAGTTGGAGCCCGAAATTGAACGAGTGTTTCGGACTAATAGGCGAGCAAGAGAAATGGCCAATATTTTGGACATGAACTTACCGGAAAATAGGGAGTGGTTACAAGGTGCTCTACAAGCCATGCAAGGGGCACCTCCTCCACAACTTCCGTCGGTTCGGGGTAGCTTACCACCTAGGGTCCATACCATTCTGGGGCCCGTGGTCGTGCCTAACTTCTTTGCACCCAACTACCACATTCCGACTCATATCTTTAATATGGTGCAAGGAGATCCTTTCTATGGAGAACCGCAAGAATCACCTCACGCTCATACTTGACACGCTAGAAGCTAACGTGCTTGAATAGCAAGTGCACTAGTCGCGTGTAGTAATAAATGGACAAAAAGTCCGGGTTGTCAATCCTCAAGGACTTGGATTTTTAGCTTAAGATTTGCAATTAAGGTAAAGACAATTAAAGTAAAATAAGAGAAAAACAATTAAGTAAACGAAAGATCAAAGGAGGGAACAAGCTATGAATTAAACCTCAGGAATTGGTTAAAAAGACTAAGGCACATGCTATAACCGAATCCACTCGTCGATATATATGAGTTACTCTTCGAATTATTAGACTCCTATTGCTTTGGTGAAAACTCCTTAATTAATCATTACCCGATGTCTCGGCACATAACAATCCTATGATTGATTGACGGTTCTCTAAATATGTCTATCCGAGAATCTAATCAACAACCATGCATTAACGTTCTAGAGTTTCCCCGGATAAATCCGGCTAACCGCACCCAAAAATCTTTACCTATTTCTAGGAGCAATTCCACATTAGTTTCGGATGATGTGTTGATTCATTTGAACCCTAACCTATCTTCTCTCGAATGACTAGATTAAGCACAATAGCAAGCATATGGAGATCAAGCATATGATTGTGATAAAAGCACAAAATCAACACACAAAGCAATTAGGAGAATTAATACGAAAATTAACTTCACATAAATTGATTCATGAATTCGGCCTTCACATGGCCTTAGTTCTACAAGATTGGCTCATATTCAATAGATCAAGAAGGTCTAAAACAATCATATACATAGTTATTAACATAAACAAGTTAATGAAATACAAAAGAAAACTCCCTAAGTCTTTAATGATGATGAATCCTTGGTTGTAGCTTCAATCTCTAGCTCAATCCCCCTTCTTCACCTTCAATTGTTGATGAAATTATGGCTCAAAAACCCAGAAAATGCTCTCCAATTCCCCAGATTTCCAACCCCTCTTGAATCTGAAATTTGGCTTTTAAACAATTGAAAAACGGTTACGCCGGCGCCTAGGCGCGGTCAAGACGGCGCCTAGGCGCGGACTACGTGGCGTACTTTTCTTGGGGGAGAAGTCCGGCGGCGCCCAGGCGTGGATAGTACGGCGCTCGGGCGCGGGAATAACGGCGCCTAGGCGCGGTCAACAGGGATCAACTTTGTTGTTCTTGATCTGCGCCCTAGCGTGGTCAGCTCGGCGCCTAGGCGTGGTCGACAGGCTTCAAAAAGTGTCGTGCACCGTTTGTCGCCTTTTTCTTCGTGTGCTCTCGTTTATAACCTGAAATCACTTAACACCCCAATTAAACGCAACTGTGGCATGATTTAGGCAATAAATAACTTCAACAATATCAGATCATAGGCTTAAAAACACATAAAAACGCCTCTTATCAACCCCCCCAAACTTATCAATTGCTCGTCCTCGAGCGATAAGCTATAGGTTAGGAAAAACATCATCAAACACGGGAGAAATAAAAAGAAAAAGAGAAAAAACGAAAAACTACCTAACTCACTTTCGTGGAGGACACAGTTGCATTTAGCGAATGTAACAGGCCTTTGAACCCTTGAGTTACCTCAAAGGACGAGTTATAGTCTCGTGAGGGTTTGCATATGATATACCCACAAAATCGAAGGATTTTCCACCACACTCAATCAACCCAAATCAATGTGATTAATAACAAAGTAATGGCATGAATTCGTCTGTTTAAGCTCAAGGTTATATATATATACACGTCACATACTTGCTCATGTTACGCCTCAATTTTGAAAAGACCATCCTAAGGGTGTAGAGTGAGAAGTCTAAGATATTATAATCGAGTGGCATTCTTACCACTTTTCAAGCATTAATCCCATATTTTATCGACTTTCGAGTAATCACACGGCATGAGAATTGAGGAAAACTTCATAATCACTTAAAATTTCATCAATTTATCCACTTTGGGCTTTAACTTATGCAAATTTCAACTCACAACATTAGAGGCTAGACCATGTGCAATGTTCGGTTCTCTTAGGCTTTCTATGACACCCTTGTAACGAGCTTCGAGCCAATAACTCCTAAACCGGACGGTTTTAGGGTATTAAGTGTAGAGACACCCCTAAGGGCTTAATCGCTCGAGTGTCAAAGGCCACAAAACCTAACTAGGTCCTTATTCACTTAACACTTGCATTGGCTTGAGCTTAGCTCAAATTAGCATAATAGTACAGTATTCTAGGCATGGTACTCTTCGCCCCCAGTATCTATTAAGCCTGACTTTTGCAGTCATACCAATGTTCAACCTCTTAATTCTTTTTAAGCATACAAAAGCATTCTCAACTCAAAACACATGTGAAACATCTAAGTTAATATTTCCGGGATCAAGCCTTTAAGTGTTTCAAAATGGGTATCCACTCAACGCCTCTACCCTCGACTTATGTGCACATGTGACTCATCTTAAGGACAATCTAATCTTGTTTAGGGTCCCTTGAGCAAGGAAACAATGTGTATAATTCTTTTAAGTCCAAATTGATAGAGAAAAGATGCCATTGATTTAACTTAATCAATCTCAATGCATTAATTGAGGGTTTGCAATCCTACCAGATTTAACTTAAAAAGGGTGCACATTATCACATGTAGAGGTACAAACGTCTCCCCCCCAAACTTGGATAGAATATAGAACATAAATAATCATGACAATAATGGATCGATTATAAACCCCCCCAAACTTGGAACAAACATTGTCCCCAATGTTCGAAAATAAGAGAGGAGAGTACACGTCACCATAATGGGATGCTGAAAAGCAAACCCGAGTTGTCTATTCAGAGTCTGTCCAAAGTTGGGTGACAGCGACTCTGGCGAAAGAAAACCTCACATGCGGGCATCCACTACAAGGTGAAAATGTGCTAACCATACTAAACGGGAAAGCATCACATATATCGAAAAGAGAAAGCAACAAAACCAAGCATGCAACACAATATAGAGGAACAAATGATCAAGCATGCATCGAAAATATAAAGGGAAACAACTAAAACAATATCCACAAAACAACAACACCAAAACAAACATCTAACAACAAAAAGGACAGAAAATAGATACAAAATAGGTCTAATCGCCAAACAAGGCGTCCAACTCATCATCACCATCATCTCCACCTCCCTGTAAAGGCTTATCCTCGGCCCGCCCCACTAAATCATCCACATCAATCATATCATCCGGAGGAGGGTCGGAGTAGGGAGGGAAGTCCGGAGGGTCGGGGTACACAAAGGGGCCACGTCCCACAAAAGCATCCTAAGCCATCGCGACCTGACGGGTGTACGCAGAGCTAGCCCGGATCATGTCCTCAAAGCGGCTCATCCGCTGATCAAAATGGACGCGCATTTGATCCATCGCGCCCATCAAAGAGTCCATATCCATCATTCCGGTCGTCCGAGTAGATGTCGTCTGCGAGCGAGGCCTAGTAGAGGAAGTCGGGGGAGCAGAGGTGACGGTCTCGGAAAAAAAGAAAGGCGTGCCAGCCAATTCTGTGCCCTCGGTCGGGAAGACCTCAACCCTTGCGGTCGAACAGAGAGCTGTAATCAGCGAGGGGAACATCATATGGCTCTTCTTTGATATATTAGGATCCCCATGCTTCCTTTTCTGCTCGGTCGGGTGGATCAAATGTGTCAACTCAAGGCCCAACTTCCTTATGTGCCCGAGTAGCGTCCGGTGAATCACCCCCGCGAAGTTAATCGTCTTCCGAGTCATAATGTAGAAGATGAGTAAATACCTCTCCTTGTTCGCCTCGGAACGGTTGCCACTTGGGATAAGATTAAAGCGTATGAATTCGAGCCAGAAGGCGGCCGCGGGAAGGAGAAAACGACGGGCCAAGTGTGCATCCCGCTCCGGCCATGTCGTGTCGGGTATAGCAATCACCCCCACAATCTCTTCCAATGGCACAGTAAAATTGGGGCGAGCATGCTGATACTCACACTGCTCAGGGATGGGTAACCCGAGCCATGCACTGATATCCGTAACATCAAAGCGGACTGACACATTTCAAAAAGAGACCGAATCCGTGTAGTTGCTAAAACTGCTCGCCGTCTTCCCAATACTAGAAAACGCCCCGACACTGAAAAATTCTAGAACCCACGGAACTCGAATGGGTTCAAGTGGTCCCCGGAAGCACGTGAGATGATGGAACTCCATGAGGTCGTTTAGGGAAGCCCGTCCTCGGATATCATAGGGCTTTTCTTTCATAAGCATCCGCCCTTGAATGGCATGGTAGATTTTTACCACGCCCGGGTGCGAGAACCGGCTGGCCAGAGGAGGGAGCTCGATGGTGGGCTCGGGAACATTAGAAGAGCCCTCCCCGACCTTCTTTTTACGCTTGGTTTGTTTCGAGGATGTTTTAGGCATTTTTCAAAATCTCAGCGGCGTAACGGTACACAACAACAACCCCAAACACCAACAATCGTAACAACCCGAATCCAACAACGCCTCAACTGAATCAGGATAAATAATCTCAACCCACAATTGCTAAACAAAAGGATGGCTCTTTATGCAGCAAACGGAAAGTCAACTATCTGAATCAAGCAATGGACAAAATGCACTAGACCCAACTGAAATTACCCCCAAATTTCGTACAAATCAACAAGAACCCCCAAATTTCCGATTTAAACTCCAATACTCAATTCCAACCACAATTAATCATTGAAATCCGGCCATAACGAGATAAAAATAGCCAATGACAACCACAATAAGGCCCCACACGGCCGAAATATGCAAAAATTCAGGTAAGGGCAAGCCAATCACTAACCTTGTGGTCCAAAATTACACAAATCAGCGATTACCCGTGACCCACAAAGCCCGGAGAGAGAAGGTAGCTGTTCCGGTGGTGAAACGGCGGCGAAATGACGGTGAAATTGGCAGGAATCGGCGGAGAGGTGGTGGTTGGCGGCGGAAATCGAGAGAGAGATGGAGATGATGATGTGAAGTTGACTTAATTGTGACAAAAGAGGGTCTTTATACCTGAGCGGCGCCTAGGCGCCGTAAGCTTCAAGTCCAATTGAAATGCTACTGCTGTCCACGCCTGGGCGTGGGATATTCGGCTCTCGGGCGCGGTGAGATCGGTGCTTAGGCGTGGACTTGGCCGCGCTGTGGCGCGGTTAACAGGGGAGATGTTGTGAACTAGGTTGAACGGCGCCTAGGCGTGGCTGATACGGCGCCTAGGCGTGGCCAGCAGGCCGTTTTGAAATCCATTTCCTGGGAAAAATAAGAAAAAAAAAAGGCTCAACACAAACAAACACAAACGAGACAAAAGAAGGAAAAAAGAATAAACGAAACTAAAAAAAAAACAAACACAAAGCTTGGGTTGCCTCCCAAGAAGCGCTAATTTATAGTCGTTAGCTCGACTCGGGACAGAATTATGGAGGATCTCGGAGAAGGTGGAACACTTTGTCCCTCGGTTCATCAGTTCCGATATACGGTTTTAATCGTTGAGCATTGGTCAAGAATGTTTGCCCTTTGTCCGTTGTGAGCTTGACGGCACCCGATGGATAGACATGGGAAATCAAGAATGGACCCGACCACCGTGACTTAAGCTTCCCGGGAAAAAGTCGGAGTCGAGAATTGTAGAGGAGAACTCTCTCGCCTTCATGAAACTCGCGGGGAATGATGTGCTTGTCGTGCCACATTTTTGTTCGTTCCTTGTAAAGTTTTTGCATTCTCATAAGCTTGGTGGCGCCATTCCTCGAGCTCATGCAATTGGAGCAACCGATTTGTACCTATAAGTGTGGAGTCAAAATTGAGAAATTTAGTAGCCCAATAAGCACGATGCTCAAGCTCAACCGGTAGGTGACATGCTTTACCAAAAACGAGGCGATACGGGGACATGCCAATCGGGGTTTTAAACGCGGTCCTATAAGCCCATAAGGCGTCATCTAATTTTAGAGACCAATTTTCGAGATGCATTGACCGTTTTTTCAAGAATGCGTTTAATCTCCCTATTAGACACATCCACTTGTCCACTCGTTTGAGGGTGGTAGGGAGTTGAAATCTTATGCCTTACCCCATACTTGTTCAATAAGTGTTCGAATTGCTTGTTGAAAAAATGGGTGCCCCCGTCACTAACGATAGCTCTAGGTGTTCCAAAACGAGTGAAAATTCTTTTTCATAAAAATCGAGTAACCACCCGAGCATCGTTAGTGGGCAAAGCCTCGGCTTCAACCCATTTAGAGACGTAGTCTACTGCAACAAGAATATACTTAATGGAACAAGAACTCGGGAAGGGTCCCATGAAATCAATACCCCAAACATCAAATAACTCACACTCAAGCATGCTATTCAAAGGCATTTCATGTCTTTTAGAGATATTACCCGTGCGTTGGCACCTATCACAAGATTGGACATGCAAAAATGCATCTTTAGAGAGTGTGGGCCAAAAGAAACCTGATTGGAGTACCTTAGCCACTGTTTTAGAAGGCCCAAAATGGCCACCTACCGACATGTCATGGCAATGAGCTAGAACCGATGCAATTTCTTCCTCGGGAATACATCTTCGAATGATGTCATCTGCACAAATCTTAAATAGATATGGTTCATCCCACAAATATTGCTTCACATCAAATAAGAATTTCTTCTTTTGATGAAAAGTGATATCCGGAGGAAGAACTCCCGTGACAAGATAATTTGCAAAATTGGCATACCAAGGAGTATCGTTATGAAGTATAGCATACAATTGCTCATCGGGGAACTCCTCACAAATTGGTTTATCATGCATGCACTCGGGGGTAGGGGTCTCTATTCTAGATAAATGGTCGGCAACCACATTTTCCACTCCTTTCTTATCCTTGATTTCTATGTCAAATTCTTGAAGAAGCAAAATCCACCGAATAAGTCTAGGTTTGGCATCCTTTTTAGCAAGTAAATACTTAAGGGCGGAGTGATCGGTGTACACAATCACCTTGTTCAAAACGAGATAGGAGTGGAATTTATCAAATGCAAATACTATAGCTAGTAACTCTTTTTCGGTGGTTGCGTAATTCATTTGCGCCTCATTAAGAGTTTTACTAGCATAGTAAATTGTTTGAAATACCTTTCCCTTTCGTTGGCCCAATACCGCCCCCACGGCGGTGTCACTAGCATCACACATCAATTCGAATTGTAAGCTCCAATCGGGCGGTGCCATGATGGGGGCGGATATCAATCGCTCCTTCAAAATTAGGAATGCCTGCATACAAGTAGAGTCGAAATCAAACGGTGCATCTTTAATGAGCAAGTTAGACAATGGTTTTGCAATTTTGGAAAAATTCAAAATAAACAGCCTATAAAAACCGGCATGCCCAAGGAAACTCCTCACGGCCTTAACCGAGATAGGAGGGGGAAGTTTCTCAATGACCTCAATCTTGGCTCGGTCTACTTCAACCCTCTATGAGAGACCTTGTGACCTAGCACAATCCCTTCCCGTACCATGAAATGACACTTCTCCCAATTTAAAACAAGATTGGTTTCCTCACAACGTTTTAAAACACGAGTCAAATGATCTAGACATGTATCAAAGGATGTTCCAAAAACAGAAAAATCGTCCATAAAAATCTCAAGGAACTCCTCAACCATGTCATGGAAAATGGCCATCATGCACCTTTGAAAGGTGACCGGGGCATTGCACAATCCAAATGGCATCCGTCTATAAGCAAACGTACCATAGGGACAAGTGAAAGTGGTTTTCTCTTGGTCCTCGGGATCTATGGCAATTTGATTATAGCCGGAGTATCCATCTAGAAAACAATAAAAATCGTGCCCGGCTAACCTTTCAAGCATTTGGTCGATGAAAGGGAGGGGAAAATGGTCTTTACGGGTGGCGTCATTCAACTTACGATAATCTATACATACTCGCCACCCGGTGAGCATACGTGTGGGAATCAATACATTGTTTGCATTTTTAATCACAGTTATGCCTCCTTTCTTAGGAACCACATGAGTAGGACTTATCCATGCACTATCAGAGATAGGGTAGATTATACCTGCGTCGAGTAACTTAATGACCTCTTTCTTTACTACCTCTTGGATTTGTGGGTTAGACCTCCTTTGTGGTTGACGTGTAGGCTTGGTGGAGTCCTCCATTAGGATCTTATGCATGCATATAGCCGGGCTAATGCCTTTAATGTCCGCAATTGCCCACCCGAAAGCTTTCTTGTTGGCCTTCAACACTCCCACGAGTTGGTCCTCTTGTGCCCCTGTCAAAGAAGATGAGACAATTAAGGGCAATGTCTTATTATCATTTAAAAACACATATTTCAAATGTAAAGGCAACGGTTTAAGCTCAAGGGTAGGGGCCTCTTCAATGGAAGGGCGAGGAGGAGCCGAGAGCGATCGCTCTAACTTTTCAACCGCCATAACGAGGTAAGGAGGTTGCTTTTTTAATTCACACACGATTTCCAACTTCTCCTCACTTGCCGAATCGACATCCATGGATTGCAAAAGGCATGCCTCTAGCGGGTCATCTACCATGTGTTCCTGAAATGTCTCACCAATCAAAGTGTCAAATGCATCGATGCATAAACATGAATCATTATCATATGGATGTTTAAGCACTTTGAATACGTCAAATATAACCTTCTCATCACCCACATGAAGAGTTAGCTTACCATTGGCGACGTCTATGATTGCCTTACCCTTAGCAAGGAAGGGTCTCCCTAGAATCAACGGTACTTCTACATCCTCTTCCATGTCGAGCACCACGAAATCTACCGGGAAATAGAATTTGTCCACTTGCACAATTACATCTTCAATGATGCCCTTCGGGTGCTTAATTGAACGGTCCGCCAATTGCAATGATATCGATGTAGGCTTGGGCGTCCCAAGACCGAGCTTCTTGAAGATAGAATAGAGAAGAAGATTGATACTTGCCCCCGAATCGCATAGCACCTTGTCAAAAGTGAGATGACCAATAGTGCATGGTATGGTAAGGCTCCCGGGGTCCTTGAGCTTGCGAGGCAATTTGTTGAGTAAGACGGCGGAGCACTCCTCGGTTAGACAAACGGTTTCGTTTTCCTCCTATTTTTGCTTGTTGGAGAGAATATCCTTGAAAAACTTAACATAGTTCGGCATTTGCAAAATAGCATCCACCAAAGGAATATTTATTCTCACCTCATGAAGAATGGATAAAATACGGATGAAACTCAGATCCATCTCCTTCTTTTTCTTCTTCTGTGCGTTTGGGAAGGGAAGACGGATCTCAATGGGAGGAGGAGGCGTTGGAGTCGACGAACTAGCCCCGAAGGAAACTGGAGGCGGCGCCTGGGCGCTGTCATCGGTGCCTGGGCGCGGTTGGTTCGGCGCCTGGGCGTGGGTATTGCGGCGCTCGGGCGCCGCTGACAGTGGCAATTGGTCCTGACTGGGTGTAGACGGCGCCTGAGCGTGGGCTTCCTCGCGCCTAGGCGTGGACGGCAGTGTTGAATCTTTTTCCAACTGCTTCCCACTTCTCAAAGTGATGGCATGGCATTGATCTTTCGGGTTCTTCTCCGTGTCACTTGGTAGAGTTCCCGGGGCTCTACCATTTACCGCGGAGGAGATTTGCCCCATTTGTGTCCTCATATCTTTCATTTCCATGAGCATATCCTTCATCATATTACGGAGTTCATTGATCGACGTGTCCGATTTCCTTATATGATCATTAAGTCGCTCGTCGATTATAGGAGGTCGTGCTTGCCCTTGCCCTTGCCCTTGGACATTTGGAATGCCTTGCATCGGAGGCGGGTTGTTGAAAGGAGGTCGAGGAGCTTGATAAATCCTTGGTTGTACGTTTTGTGCGGGGTTGGGCCTTTTTGGAAAATTCTCGGGTATGTGAAAGTCCAACCGTTGTCGATTATGATTCTCAACATAATTGACGTCTTCAACCTCCGGTTCTAAAGCCACTACTCCCTCAACCACTTCCTCAACACAAGCAACCTTTTTAGAGGATGAGGCCTCTTCATCGTCGGGATAAAGCTCATCTTCCCGGGCCAATTGTTCTATTTTGTCCCATACACGTTGACAATCTAACCCAAGGAGATCTCCACCTGCACCCGCATTGAGTCTATTTCGAATACGCGACTGAACCCCATCATAAAAATGTAGTACTTGTTCATTCAAACCAAAATTATGATCGGGGCATTTTCGGAGCATGCCCTTTGATGTTACTCCGGAGCTCATTAATTTTGGAGGGTGGGAAGAATTTGTTTAGAAAGGCATCGACCAACTCAACCCAAGTTGTAATAGATTGCGGAGGTAAGGATTTATACCATGTTGTCGCCCTTTCCTTCAATGAGAAATGGAAGACTCTTAGACAAATTGCATCAAGATCCCGTGGGTGATATTGAATGGTCACAAGAGCTTCGTCTATGGTTTCCAAATGAGCGTGAGGTGATTCGTGCGGTTCTCCATAGAAAGGATCTCCTTGCACCATATTAAAGATATGAGCCGGAATGTGGTAGTTGGGTGCAAAGAAGTTAGGCACGACCACGGGCCCCGGAATGGTATGGACCCTAGGTGGTAAGCTACCCCGAACCGACGGAAGTTGTGGCATGGCTTGTAGAACACCTTGTAACCACTCCCTATTTTCCGGTAAGTTCATGTCCAAATTATTGGCCATTTCTCTTGCTCGCCTATTAGTCCGAAACACTCGTTCAATTTCGGGCTCCAACTCGTATAGAGGCTCGTTTGAGGAACGGGTCATGCACCACACAAGAATCTAGCAATTAAACACAAGAACGAAATTAGACTAGTACGAAAAATAAAAGGAAACAAGAAAATAAACAACAAACTAGAAATTATGAAAACGTAAAACGAAAATCAAAAACTAAAAAAAAAACAAGTCCCGGGCAACGGCGCCAAAAACTTGACACTCTAGAAGCTAACGTGCTTGAATAGCAAGTGCACTAGTCGCGTGTAGTAATAAATGGACAAAAAGTCCAGGTTTTCGAACCTCAAGGACTTGGATTTTTAGCTTAAGATTTGCAATTAAGGTAAAGACAATTAAAGTAAAATAAGAGAAAAACAATTAAGTAAACGAAAGATCAAAGGAGGGAACAAGCTATGAATTAAACCTCACGAATTGGTTAAAAAGACTAAGGCACATGCTATAACTGAATCCACTCGTCGATATATATGAGTTACTCTTCGAATTATTAGACTCCTATTGCTTTGGTGAAAACTCCTTAATTAATCATTACCCGATGTCTCGGCACATAACAATCCTATGATTGATTGACGGTTCTCTAAATATGTCTATCCGAGAATCTAATCAACAACCATGCATTAACATTCTAGAGTTTCCCCGGATAAATCCGGCTAACCTCACCCGGAAATCTTTACCTATTTCTAGGAGCAATTCCACATTAGTTTCGGATGATGTGTTGATTCATTTGAACCCTAACCTATCTTCTCTCGAATGACTAGATTATGCACAATAGCAAGCATCTGGAGATCAAGCATATGATTGTGATAAAAGCACAAAATCAACACACAAAGCAATTAGGAAAATTAATACGAAAATTAACTTCACATATATTGATTCATGAATTCGGCCTTCACATGGCCTTAGTTCTACAAGATTAGCTCATATTCAATAGCTCAAGAAGGTCTAAAATAATCATATACATAGTTATTAACATAAACATGTAAATGAAATACAAAAGAAAACTCCCTAAGTCTTGAATGATGATGAATCCTTGGTTGTAGCTTCAATCTCTAGCTCAATCTCCCTTCTTCACCTTCAATTGTTGATGAAATTATGGCTCAAAAACCCAGAAAATGCTCTCCAATTCCCCAGATTTCCAACCCCTCTTCAATCTGAAATTTGCCTTTTAAACAATTGAAAAACGGTTACTAGGCGCCGGCAAGACGGCACCTAGGCGCGGCCTACGTGGCGTACTTTTCTTGGGGGAGAAGTCCGGCGGCGCCCAGGCGTGGATAGTACGGCGCTCGGGCGCGGGAATAACGGCGCCTAGGCGCGGTCAACAGGGATCAACTTTGTTGTTCTTGATCGGCGCCCGAGCATGGTCAGCTCGGCGCCTGGGCGTGGTCGACAGGCTTCAAAAAGTGAAGTGCACCGTTTGTTGCCTTTTTCTTCGTGTGCTCTCGTTTAGCACCTGAAATCACTTAACACCCCAATTAAACGCAACTGTGGCATGATTTAGGCAATCAATAACTCCAACAATATCAGATCATAGGCTTAAAAACACGTAAAAACACCTCTTATCAGAGACCATTCTTGTTTTGGTTTCTCAACGTAACCATCGGGAGTTTCTTCCGTGGCTCCAGGAGCTCTTGTGATGACTTTATATATTTTGATTGGCCTATCTGAAATAATATCACACATATCATCATCACATGAACAGAAATATGTAAATGCTTTGACTTTCCATGTGTCAAAATTTAACTCAGTCAGTTTGGGAACTTTAGCAAATGCCATAACGAAAATTGTAAAAAGCAACTAGATTTTGAAAAAAGATGTAAACAAGCAGTTATGCTTGGAAATTTTAAAATCTCAACTTTAACCGCTCTGATACCACTTGTTGGTCCTAAGTGGCATACGAAAGGGTCTAGAAGGGGGGGAGGGGGGGGGGGTTGAATAGACCCTGGAGTCTTTTCCGACTTCAAAAGATTTCGTACTAAAATGGTTTTTCGACGCTTGAAAAAGTAGACGCTTGAAGTGTCTAACGCATGACTTAAGCGTTCACTTAAAATATAGGCGCTTTGGTGAAGCGTCTAACGAAGACTGTTTTTACAATGTTAACTTAGATTTCAAGAATGGAATACTTTAACCGAGTAGGTTTGAGCATTCACTTCTTTGATCAGTGTTAGCATAGCGGAATGATTTTTGTAGTCTTCTTTTATAATCTTTAGCGTCACAAGAAGTTTCTTAGTTGCTTAGCTTTTGTTTGTGTTTTACTTAATCAGTTTATACAATGATATGATAGATAAAAGAATTGACTGAAAAGTAAATGACACAATGTTTGTAAGGTTCGTTGGGTGGTGTAATCCCAACTACGTCCTTCTTCTCCTCGAACTCTTGGAGGCAATCCACTAAAATGATTCTCAAAGAATCACACAGAATCTTCTACAAATTAGGGAGAGATGGATGTCGATGACTTGAGCTCCTTCATAAAACAGATTTCTGCTCCAAATCACTTCAATTCCATTGCTTCTTTCACCCATAAATATGGCAAGTATCCAACTTCGACTTCACACAGATCGCGAGGCTTGGATAGGGGTTTTTCTAAAAGGGTTTGTTTGATTTTGATGAAGTTCAAACAACTGGAAATATCTCAGTAGTAATGTAGTTTCTTCGAAAAGAATGTTTGAGATATTGGGTTGACTGTCACAGGATTTGAAGAAAAGCAAAGAGAATAATTTCTTGAAAGTTTGGCTTTTCTGAGATTGTAAGGAATGAGACTTCAATGTAACAGCAATGCAATAGCAATTCGACTTGATAGTTGTTCTCTATATTTGGCGTGTTGTTGAAGTCCTATTTATAGGCATTCTTGGAAAAAGTGTCCGTTTGACATATGCAAGGGCGCGTGTCTCTCACTTCCGCGAGTGAACAACTTTTGTCCTTTTTCCTGAAAATCTGCTGCACAAAAGTTGGTACTGCAGTCTTTGAATAGTTGACAGTCCAATAGGGTGTGTTCTCCGTACGTCTAAAAGTGCTTATCACATTTAATGTTCTTATCAGCATTTAATGCATTTGAATTAAATGCCCGTTGGTATTTAATGCTTTGAGAATATTTCCATTAAAACTCTTTCTGGACATAGAAATAAATTCAGGTGAAATTATTTCTGTCCTATAAGGTAACGCTTGATATGGCTGGTCAATTGGACGCTTGGAGACTTTATTTTCATTCAGAAATCAGGCGCTTGAGTCTTCGAACTTTTAGCACTGATAAACTCACTCAGAAATTATCTGACGCTCAGCCTAAGACTACTTAGCCTAACAATCTAGAACAAACATAAAACAAAGCCTATTACAAATTTACATATTTTTGGGGTCTAAAAAACGTCCTAATTCTTATCATCAAAACATCTAACATGAAATTCCTAACAGAAAAGAGTTTGGAAATTTGATTAGACGCCACGCTAGCTTAGCTAACAAAGCCCGATTAAACGCCGTGACATCTCTGAAACCCATACCACCATCCTCCTTCTTATAGCAAAGAGCACTCCAAGCAATCCAATGTATCTTCTGGGAGTTAGAAGCACTCCACCAATAAGAAGCCGTAAAAGATTCAATGTCACAAATGAACTTATCAGGTAGTCGAAAGCATGACATTGCATAAGTAGGTATCGCCTGAATTATTGACTTTATCAATATTTCCAGACCCGCTTGAGACAAATTCTTTTCCTTCCAACCTAACGCCCTTTTCCACACCCGTTCACCAATATAGTTAAAAACATCCATTTTATTCCTCCTTGTAATAGCCGGTAGACCGAGATACATGTCATGACGGTCCGCAACTTGCACACCAAGATAATCTCCCAACTACTGCCTAACATTTTTGCCCAAATTTCGCATAAAAACAATCGTAGATTTCTACAAATTAACCACCTGGCCCGATGCTGTAGCATATTTTTGCAGCATAGATTGAATACATAAGAACGCCTCTGGAGTTGCCTGACAGAAGATCAAGGTATCATCTGCAAATAATAAATGTGAGACCAGAGGGGTACCACGACAAATTTTCACTCCTTTTCAAACTCCCCTGTCCTTCTCAATTTGAATTAGTCGGCTCAGAGCTTCTGCACAAAAAATAAACAAATAAGGCGATAGGGGGTCCCCTTGACAGATCTACCTTTTAGGATGAAGAAACCCAAATTGCTACCCGTTAAAAAGATAAGAGTAAGTCACAGAAGAAAGACATATCATAATGAGGGAAACAAACCTATGACTAAACCCAACTCTCAGAAGAAGTCGTTTGAGGAAAGACCATTCAACCCGATCATACGCCTTACTCATATCCAATTTCAAAGCTACAAAGCCTATTTTACCTGAGCTTTTCGTATTCAAATAATGGTTTAATTCAAAAGCGACCACTACGTTATATGAAATTAGAAGACCCGGAATAAATGCCAATTCAGAGGGTGATATAAGATCATGCAACAGAGCTTAATATGGTTAGCTATAGTCTTAGAGGCCAACTTACATAACACATTACACAAACTGATAGGCCGAATTGAGTTATTTTTTCTGGAGAATCACATTTCAGTATAAGACCAATGTGTGTAAAGTTAAAATCCGAAAAGAAAGAGTGATTATTTAAAAGGGAAAGAACAACACGAGTAATATCACGCCCCATAATATGTCAGAATTTTAAAAAAAAAATTGGAGGCATACCATCAGGTCCCGGTGAAGTTAGGGAGTCCATAGAGGAAAGGAATTTTGTTACCTCGTCTGATGTAAACTCTCGTTCTAATTCCATATTCATCTCAGCTGTTACTCTTGATTCTACCACCTCTAATACCGAATTATTTGCAATGTCAGTCGGATACTCAAATGAAAAAAAATGAGAGAAGTAACGATCTATGATACCCTGAATATCTACCTTAGATGACTTCTAAGTACCATCCTATGCTTGCAACTTGTGAACAAAGTTCTTCTTATGACGACTAGAAGCCCAAAGGTGAAAATAAGATGTATTCTTATCGCCATGAGCTAACCAATTGGATTTACATCGCTGTTTCCCTTTAATCTCTTCACTCACAAGTAATTCCTTCGGAACATATCTGATCTTCCTCTCTATGTGAATCTAACAGACTTTCAGAGGTCCAAAGTAACTCTAAATTAGTCTCCAATTTTTTGAAATGTTTCGGTATGTTTCCAAATTTCTGTCGACTCCAATTCAAAAGACCAACTTGACATTCATCCAGATTTCAGATAACATGATTTTGTGACTCGTTGGAGGATGTACTTTCCCAAGCTGCGCTAATAACCTTTTCACATTCATCAGGATGGACCCTCCATACCTCAAACCTAAACGGACGCACCCTGTGTTTATTGAATTGTGGTATCATCGATGAAGGCAAAATCTCTTTGTTAGGAATTTCATGTTAGATGTTTTGATGATGAAAATTAGGACCTTTGCTAGACCCCAAAAATATGTAAGTTTGTTTTTCAGCTTTGAAGTGTTAGATTTGTAATAAGCTTTGTTTTATTTCTATTCTAGATTGTTAGGCTACGTAGTCTTAGGCTGAGCGTCTGATAATTTCTGAGTGAGTTTATCAGTGGTAAAGTTCGAAGACTCAAGCGCCTGAATTCTGGATGAAGATAAAGTCTCCAAGCGTCCAATTGACCAGCTATATCAACCGTTACCTTATAGGACAGAAGTGATTTCACCTGAATTTATTTCTAAGTCCAGAAGGAGTGTTAATGCAAATATTCTCAAAGCATTAAATACCAACGGACATTTAATTCAAATGCATTAAATGCTGATAAGAGCATTAAATGTGATAAGCACATTCAGACGTACGGAGAAGCCACCCTATTGGACTGTCAACTATTCAAAAACTGTAGCACCAACTTTTGTGCAGCAGATTTTCAGAAAAAAGGACAAAAGTTGTTCACTCGCGGAAGTGAGAGACTTGCGCCCTTGCATGTGTCAAACGGACACTTTTTCCAAGAATGCCTATAAATAGGACTTCAACAACAAGCCAAATAGAGAGAACAATTATCAAGTCGAATTGCTGTTGCATTGAAGTCTCATTCCTTAAAAATTCTCAGAAAAACCAGCATACTCAAGAAAACATTCTCTTTGCTTTTCTTCAAACCTGAGACAGTCAACCTAATGTCTCAAACATTCTTTTCGGAGAAACCCACAGTACTACGGAGATATTCCTAGTTGTTTGAACTTTATCAAAATCAAACAAACCTTTAAGAAAAACCCTATCCAAGCCTCGCGATCTGTGTGAAGTCGAAGTTGGATACTTGCCATATTTCTGGGTGAAAGAAACAAGGGGATTGAAGTGATTTGGAGCAGAAATCTGTGTGATCAAGGAGCTCAAGTCATCGGCATCCATCTCTCCCTAATTTGTAGAAGATTCTGTGTGATTCTTTGAGAATCATTTTAGTGGATTGCCTCCAAGTGTTCGAGGAGAAGAAGGACGTAGTTGGGATTACACCACCCAACGAACCTTACAAATATTGTGTCATTTACTTTTCAGTCAATTCTTTTATCTATCATATCATTGCATAAACTGATTAAGTCAAACACAATCAAACGCTAAGCAACAAAGAAACTTCTTGTGACGCTAAAGCTTTTAAAAGAAGACTACAAAAATTATTCCGCTGTGCTAACACTGATCAAAGAAGTGAACGCTCAAACCTATCTGGTTGTAGTATTCAAATCTTGAAATCTAAGTTAACTTTCTAAAAATAGTCTTCGTTAGACGCTTCCCCAAAGCGACTATATTTTGAGTGAACGCTTAAGTCAAGCGTTAGACACTTCAAGCGTCTACTTTTCAAGCGTCCAAAAACCATTTTAGTACGAAATCTTTTGAAGTCGAAAAAGAGTTCAGGGTCTATTCAACCCCCCCCTTCTAGACCCTTTCGTATGCCACTTGGGACCAACAAGTGGTATCAGAGCGGTTAAAGTTGAAATCTTAAAATTTCCAAGCATAACTGCTTGTTTAGATCCTTTTTCAAACTTAGTTGCTTTAGATTTTAAGCATGGCATTTGCTAAAGTTACCAAACTAACTGAGTCAAATTTTGACACATGGAAAGTCAAAGCATTTACATATCTCTGTTCATGTGATGATGACATGTGTGATATTATTTCAGATGGGCCAATCAAAATATATAAAGTTATCACAAGAGCACTTGGAGCCACGGAAGAAACTCCCGGTGGTTACGTTGAGAAACCAAAACGAGAATGGTCTCCAGATGAGCGTCGAAGAGCTAATTTGGACAATGTTGGTTGTAACGCTCTATATACGGTTAATGGTGATAATGACAACTTATTTAACAAGATCAAGTCTTGCAAAACCACTAAAGAAATAGGAGATAAGTTGGCTACAATTTGTGGTGGTTCAACTCAGATCAAAGAAAACAAACTTTCCATTGCCAAGGAAAAGTTTAACGGATTTAAAATGCTACCCAATGAAACTTTAGAGCAATTAGATATAAGATTTACAGCTCTAGTTACAGAACTTACATCGTTGGGAATGGATTTGCATAATCGAGAAATGGTGGTTAAGATCTTTAGAAGTTTACCAAGTAAATTCTTGATGAAGACAACTGCTAAGAGAGAATCAAATATGCTAGATCTCCTAACTCCAGAAGACGCCTTTTCAGAGCTCAAAGCATTTGAGTTCGAGTTAAATTCTGCTAGTGATGTTGTGAGTAGTCCGGTGATTGAATATGGAGCGCTTATAGCATCAATCAAAGGCAACTCGGGGAATAAAGGTAAGAATTTAGATATCAATAAAGAAGAGGAATTAGCTTTGCTGAATAGATTAAGAAAGTTCTTGAGATATGAAAAGAAAGGAAAAGGTTTCAATAATCAAGGACAAAGTTCATATCAAGCACCTTCTCCGATGCAATAACAGCTTCAAGCGCCTCAATATTGAGTTCCTTCACCCCAAGCGCCTGTTCAGTACCAAGCGTCTACTCAAACTCTCTCAGCTCCAGTGGTCTCAAAACCACACATTGCAAGGTTAACAAATGAACAAAAAATGGTTGCACTCTTTCGATCGGCGATTGTGAAAAAGAGACATTGAGTTGACCTTTTTTTTATTTGCATGTGTTAAGCATATGCCTTTTGACACAAATTTCAAACTAATCTTTGTTACAATTGCAGCAAACCAGGGCACTACCAGGTAAATTGCCCTTATCCAAACGTATCCAAGCCCTCAAGGCAGGATTACTTGGATAGAAACCAATTCTGGAGCAACCTTCGTCAACAAGGTTTGCTAGCGGAATCAGAACCAGCATCCGCACCTGAAGATTTAGAATCATTAGAAGAGAGTAGCGACGATGATGAGCCATTAGATGACTCATCACTCATATGTCTCATGGCCAAAAATGATGAAACGTCTCCTGAGGTAATCAATGAATTATCTGTTCCTATCTCTTATGATGAATTACTTGACAAAGTCAAAGAATACTACAATGAATGTCAAGAAGCTGCCAAAATATATCAAAATGATCTCGCTATTATCTCATCACTCATAAGAGATAAAGTAACGCTCAAAGTAGAGTTACGAGTTCAGCAACAGTGCATTGAGAAGAACCAATCGCTTGAGAGTGAAATTATTCAATTAAAAAGCAATCTTGATATAATAGTCAAGAGAGAAGCTGATTTGATCGCTAGGCTTGCTAAATCAGAGCAGCTCATCTCATCATTATCTAAAGCTTCTAGAAAGTTGGATAATGTGACTGAAGTAACTAGATTATTTGGTGAGAAGACCGGTTTAGGATGCGATAAACTCGATAAACAACCCAATAAATCTAATGTTATGGCAAACAACAAAGGAAATGGTATTATCTTTGTTGAAAAAGGTTCACAAGGTCAAACATAAAATGAACCTAGTGACAATGGTAAGAGGCCAAATGAGAAAGTCAAAGCTAACTCAGGCAAGGGTAAGGCTAAGGCAAATGATTCACAAAGACGGGTTTATCCAAACGCTCAAAAGGCTAAAGATAAGACTGATCACTGTGAATCAAGCGCTAAGCGTCCAGCACCAAAAGTGCAACCCAAGCCAGCGCCAAAGAAATACCAGCGTCAATATCCAAGACAGTCAAGATCATATTATCGATACTATGATGATTATGATTATGACTACCATTATAATCGAGGATATTATTATGCACCAAAAAAGCACACACAACACAATGTGAAACCCAAAAAGGCCAGTATTCCTACAATGAAGACTAGGCAAATATGGGTACCTGAACAGAAATAGAACTTCTCTTTTGATTGCAGGTACCTAGAGCTAGAGCCGATACATCTGTGTGGTACTTAGATAGTGGATCGTCAAGGCACATGACTGGTTCCAAAGATCTTCTGATCAACTATCAAGCTGCCAATGGTCCTCAGGTTGTATTTGGTGACAATTCCAAAGGTAAAACCAAAGGTATAGGTACTGTGCATAGGGGGAACATCATGATAAGTGATGTTTATTATGTTGAGGGTCTGAAGCACAATTTATTAAGCATAAGTCAATTTTGTGATAAAGGCTTTGAAGTCATATTCTCAAGTGACTGTTGCTATATAAATGACGCTAAGACTAAGTCTACTAAATTGAAGGGTAAAAAAACTAACAACGTATATTTGGTAGATTGGGGTTCAACATTTGATAAAAACCCAACATGTTTTGTTGCTAAAATGAATCTAAAATCGGTTGGTTATGGCATAGAAAAATGAATCACCTCAACTTTAAGACAATCTCTCAACTTATAAGTCAAAATCTTGTAGAGGGATTACCAAATGGACCATTTCACAAGGATCGCCTTCGTGACGCTTCTCAAATGGGTAAACAAGTTAAATCATTGTTCAAGAGAAAACCTCATCTATCTACCTCTAGAATACTTGAACTACTTCACATGGATTTGTTTGGACCTGTTCAAACGATCAGTGTAAGCGGTAAGAAGTATACTTTGGTGATAGTAGATGATTTCTCTCGATTTACTTGGGTGGAATTTCTTTCATCCAAAGATGAAAAATGTGACAAGTTAACAACGCTTATTCGACAACTTCAAATATTGAAAAATCTTAAGGTTGCAAGAATAAGAAGCGATCATGGTACTGAGTTTACTGACAAGATTTTTGAGAAGTTTTGTGCAGACAATGGAATACATCATGAGTATTCAGCTCCCAGAACTCCCCAACAAAATGGTGTTGCTGAGCGCCGGAACCGAACGCTTAAGGAAGCCGCTAGGACTATGTTAGCAGAATCCAAGCTCGCTCCTAGGTTTTGGGCCGAAGCGATCAACACTGCCTATGTTATACTCAAAACCGTTGCATGATCAACAAACAACATGAGAAAACTCCATATGAACTGTGGAAGGGACGTAAGCCAAATGTTTCATATTTTCACGTCTTTGGTTCTAAATGTTTTATCCATAATAATGGTTCCCAAAGACTAAATACATTTGATCCTAAAGCGGATGAGGGAATCTTTCTAGGCTACGGCAAAAATGGAAAGAATTTTCGCATCCTCAATAAGATCAAATCGAAGGTTGAGGAATCTATTCATGTTATTTTTGATGATGCTAACCAAGAACCGAGTAAGGTTATTATGAATGATGTAGGAGTTGAAGATCTATGTCATCAAGCGTCTAAGGTTACAATTGATGATGACAGTGACGATGATGATGAGATCTCAGTGCCTCCTCCTAAGATTCCTCATGAGATTACTCTGGATAATCATGTAAGAAATGCTGATGATCATGAAGAGAGTGATCATCAAGAGCACACAAGGAATTGTGAACTTGGAGTGCCTACGTAAGAAGGTAGTCAAGCGTATGATCCTCAAGCACCTGTTCAATCTCTTAAGCCCTTCCAACCAGACAGACTATGGCTGTGTGATCATCCACCTGAGCAGATTATTGGAGATATTGAAGCGCCTGTTAGGACTAGAGCCGCTACGTTCAATGAGGCTATGTTCGCAAGCTTTCTATCTCAAATGGAACCTAAGAAAGTGGATGAAGCACTAAGCGACCCAAGTTGGATTGAAACTATGCAAGAAGAGCTTAATCAGTTTGAACGAAATAAGGTTTGGATGCTAGTACCAAGGCCAACTCACCAAGGATTTATTGGAACTAGATGGGTATATAGAAACAAGATGGATGAGAACGGCATTGTGATAAGAAACAAGGCCAGACTTGTAGCTCAAGGATATTGCCAAGAGGAGGGTATTGACTCTGATGAGACATACGCTCCTGTCGCTCGTCTTGAAGCAATCCGCATGTTTCTAGTGTATGCAGTGTTCAACAAGTTCATGGTGTATCAGATGGACGTGAAGAGTGCCTTCCTGAATGGTAAACTCCAAGAAGAAGTATATGTGGAGCAACCACCAGGATTCATCAACAATCATGGTAAGGGTATGGTTTACAAGCTAAACAAAGCACTTTATGGGCTTAAGCAAGCACCCCGAGCATGGTATGACACTCTCTCTATCTTTCCTATTGGTAAAGGCTTTTCAAAAGGCAGCGTTGATACAACGTTATTCAAAATTACCAATAACAAAGATATTCTCTTAGTCCAAATTTACGTTGATGATATTATATTTGGAATATTTATTAACCAAGCTAAATATACGAGAGACATGATTAAGAAATTTGGTATGGAAAATACATCATATTCAAAAATTCCAATGAGCCAAACGCTTAAGTTAGATAAAGATGAAAGTGGAAAGAAAGTTGATAGCACTAATTATAGAGGTATCATTGGATCACTTCTTTATCTTACTGCTAGTAGACCTGATATTATGTTTTCGGTATGCATGTGTGCACGATTTCAAGCTAATCCTAAAGAGTCACACTTAATTGCTGCCAAGAAGATCCTTAAATACCTGAAACGCACACAAAATGTGGGCTTATGGTATCCTAGGGATTCTCCTTTTGAACTAATTGGTTACTCAAATGCAGATTTTGCAGGTTGCAAAATAGATCATAAAAGCACTAGTGGCACTTGTCAATTTCTAGGTGATAGGTTAGTTTCATGGCATAGCAAGAAACAACAATCCATAGCTACCTCCACAGCCGAAGCTGAGTATGTAGCTGCAGGAAGTTGTTGTGCACAAGTATTATGGATGAGACAACAACTTAGAGATTATGGAATAATCCTAGGTCCAACCCCCATTCATTGTGATAACCAAAGCGCTCTAGCCATGACTCAAAACCCTGTTCTTCATTCCAGAACCAAACATATTGACATTAGAGACCATTTTCTTCGTGACCACGTTCAAAAGAAAGATATCTCCATGCACTTCATTGGAACTGACAAACAATTGGCAGATATCTTTACCAAAGCACTCAACGAACAACGTTTTCTCACTTTGAGAAGTGAATTAGGTATGATTGATTTAAATGCTTATTCATTTTGCATCATATTTTATTAGACATATAATTTAGGGGGAATCCACTTAATTTGTGTCTAAAAGATTTTCCTAACTGGTACAAGTTATCAAATTTAGGGGGAACCTTAAAGTTGTACTTGACCATAACTACAAGCGTCAATGATCAAAATTTTCAGATGCATGATCATCAACGCTCAATATTACTTATGCATAAAATATTGGACGCTCAAACATAAACAGTCCTTTTCAATCCTAAGCGTCTAATTTTCATATACCAAGTGTTATCAGTTAAGCGTTGAACCAATTCCATTCAACTCTTAATATATTTTTTTTTTTACAAGTCATGCATAAAGTTTACAAGCTTTTTGAAGTAGTGGGTAGATTCAAAAGTCTATTTTGTACTCTACTCGCACGCTTCTATCACATCAAACTGGTGGGTAATCAAAACTTTTTCAAAATGACGGTTCAGAGATAGCACGTGTTTGTGTACAAACAGGCGCGTGCGTTACACTATGAAAATGCCAAACGTTTTTAAAATTTTAACTCGGATGTCAAATCTTTATATATGAGAATTATCAAATGTAACTTCTCTCTATTACAAAAAACTCGCATCCGCAGTTAATGAATTTATGGCTGAGATTCAAAAGTCGATACACGTGTCTAAATCCTACAGAAATCTTCGTCTACTTCTGCCGAACTTACCATCAAGGTTACTGAAGGCCTTGTTGTCGGTTGGAAATTCCTTTATACACAACCTCAGAACAATCTAATAGACATGATGGACATGGTAGTCAAAGCTGGGCTTAAACCTTTCTTGACCCAATACTCCTATCTGTTTTCGACTGAAGTCGACACCTTCTGGAAGATTGCTAAACTTTCAGAGGACAAGAAATCTATCTCTTGTCTAATTCCTCTATCCAAGAAGGAGTCTCCCAAGGAATTTATTTTGTCTGCTGCCTCCATTGCCGAGAACTTCAATCTTCCAAATGAGGGTGAGGCATTGGATTGTGTTACTTTAAAACAAATCAAGGAAGCATGGACAACCATGAGTGTGTACGACGGCGTACCCTACACTCAGTACTTTGAAAAGAAAGAACTGGTATCGAAATACCGACTGTTGGCTGATTTTTGCAGCAAAATCATAGAATGTCGAGTGGGAACCTTTGATAAGGTGAACCCAGTACAATTTCAGATGATGACTGCTATACTCCTCAACATCAAGATCAACTGGAGTGAGTACATTTTTGGAAGGTTTGACGGCTGTTTCAGCACCTCGAATAAACCCAAAATTGGTGGTGCTGCTAAACCACTATCTGAGCGTCTGGAAGTATGCCAAGCGTCCAATGAGGAAGCGGAGCGTCCAGTGCCAGAAGAAGACGTGAAGTGTCCGACTGTTACCAAGAAGAGGGCTCCTAGAAAGCCCAAGGTACAAGCTGTTCCTGCTCCTCAGAAAGATGATGAGGAAACTGATGAGGATGCACAGGACAAGTTACCTCTCAAGCAAAGGAAGCTGGAAGGAATCATCAAACAAATCGAATTCGATGAACCAGCTGCTGCTCCTCCTGCTCAAGCGCTTAAGCTCGTTGAAGGAGTCAACGTGAAGAAAATATTCAAGCGCTCCAGGACAAGCAAGCGTCGGGCTGCTCCTGTTCCTGAAGAGCCTGAGACTGTTAAGCCAAGCGCTCAAGTTATTGTTGAGCCAAACGCTCAAAGTATTGCTGTTGAGACAAGTTCTCAGGGTAAGTTTATTTCTTCCCACAACATTTCTGTTCCTACATTTGTAGAAGATCCTGCTTTTATAGAGGATAGTTCTTTTGTTACAGCTATAGTTCCAGCCGCTGCTGAAGCATCAACAGATGTCCTTCTAGATGTTGAGATGACAGAAGTTGTGGCTATTGCTAAAGATGTTGCCGCAAAAGTTGCTGCAATTGAAGCTGTGGAACCTGCTACTAAAGAGGTTCAAACATCAATCCCTATTCAGGCGATAACAGAGGCATGCTCAGAAGGTCAGAGCGTGGCTGAAGACGTTCCAGCGCCTAGGCACTTCTTCCAACTGGACCCGCTGAAGACGATTGATCATTCGATCAACTACATGCCTCCAACACTTGAAGAAGATTTCATTCCTGCAGGATACAATGAAAAAAGATACATTGCTGCTGAGAATGAGATTGCCCTGCTGATTGATATCGATAATAAAATCAGGGATATCGTGTTTAACACGGAGATGACAGAAATTGAGAGAAAGTATTATAGAGCCATTGAACTGGGAAAAACTCCTGGTCCAATACCGTCTTCTCTTATTCTTCAACAAGACAGACAAGGAGGAAGGACTCCTAGATGTGATGTGGATTTGGCATATTATCTCGACTATGGCCACAGCAGGACTACAGGCTTTGCTTTAAGAGATTGCAATATTCGGGTGTATTAGCCTCTTCGTCCTAGCTTTCTCAATCCATCAGAGTCAGTCTTGAACAGAGAAGGTTACACACACTTTCCTCAGACTGCTAACAGTATTGAAAATCTATCTTCAGTCAATCCACTTCGCCTGTAGAAGAATAAAGTAGTTCATGCCGGTGAGCGTCTCGAATCCTTGACAGATTTGATCCAGACTGAAGCTGATGCATATTTTGACAGCATCTGGAATGCCAACTATTAGACTGATAGATATCGCTTTGAATCTATCAGAGATATTCATCATGAAGGCATTCGTGCTATGGTCAATGCTGGAACAGATTACTGCATGAATGAAGTTAACTGGGTTGAAGCGTATGTGGGCAACAAATATACATTCTCAGAGTTAGTCCAAGCTCCCCATCTATTTGGCATAGGCATGCATGACAAGAAGCGTCAGTTCGCCAAGTATTGCCTGAAGAAGCGTCAACAGAGAGTTGGACTTGTTCTAAAGCTCCCACTCGTTAGACATCAAATTGAGCAGTGTCTGCGTCAAGAGCTTCACAGACTATCTAATACTCCTCTACTTTTCAACGCTCAAAGATCTTCTAGTGGTACCTCTTTTGTATCATGCTTGAATTTCACTCCGAGCCACTACGAGGATAATTTCAATTTGATGGTGAAGATTATGACTCCCCTATCTCAGTACGAGAAAATCTTCACTGCTAATCTCCGACAATGGAACGACTCCGTCATCAACTCTTTTCGAGGATATCCTCTGCTCCCTTCTATCCGCAAAGAGGCACTCAATCATTATGAGTTCGTCCTCTCACTGCTTGAAAGAAATCAGGGACTAGCTCAAGCGATCTATCCATACTTAGAGGAGTACTACACTGCTTACGTGCCTGAGGATCAGCGTCTCAAGTCTCTTCCTTCTGACTGCTTGATTAGATTTTCCAGAAATTACTGCCCAGATTCAATCTTTTCCATCTGTCAAGCGCTGTCCAAAGTCTTTCCGAATCATGTGCTAGATATCATTGGTCCAATGCACATTAGGGCCATTGATAGTCCCCTTCGCACATTCATTTCCAATACTTGTGTGACTAGAACTAGACTCACGGAACTTTTAGAAACTGAGTCCACTTCTTATGCCGATTTAGCAAATTGGAACTTTCAATTTGATGACTTTCGTCAACCTGAGTCAGCGCTTGAGGAAGCGCCTGCTAAGTCAGTTGAAGCATTCACATCTGAAGTCACAAGTATTCCAGCGTTTGCTGAAGAACCCGTTCAAGCGTCTCCACCAGAGGATCTTCCTGACGCTCCTGAACCCGTTGTTGATGATATTGCTGAGGATCTTTCTCTTGACATACGAGGTACTATCTTTGATCCTGCATATCAAGTTCCTATTGACTCTCTCAAACACTCATCAAGGTTCAAGCGACCGGCTCCTCAAGCGGTTCGTTGACACGACAAAATCCTAGCAAGAGAACTAGGTCGCGTAAGTAGTAAAGTGGATTTCTAAGTCCGGGGTTATCGTATCCGCAGGGACAACTATAATCTAAGTACCAAGACTACTATATTACTCAATTCTAAGTTAAATCGGTCGATAGAAAGGTTGATTAACTAATTAATAAATACAAGAAAATAAACAAAGGCAACGTCACACCAAATAAAGGGAGGAAACAATAGAGAGAAGCGATCAAGGCACATGGTTCAACCAATTATGCATTTCGATTGTGATTTAGGTTCTATTGAATTATTAGATTGATTTAGCTAAGGCGAAATTCCCTAACGTACGTACCACCCAATCTCTTGGCATAGCAACCCTACCCTTGGTAACGATTTCCTATATATCTCTATATGAAAACCCGATTAACGAGGATGCATTTAAGGTCTAGGAATTCCCCACGTGAATGGAAAGCCACCTAAAGAAACCGAGTCTATCTCTAGTCGGTTTAACTATAGGGTATTCAATGTTTATATCTTCCCTAGGTTATTATCTCTCGATCTCTAACCTAGGCATTTTATCAAACACTTGGTGATCAAGCAAATGTAGCATTAAGATCAAATATTGAATACATAGCTAAAACCAAAATTAATCCAATAAACACCAACAAATCAACAATCAAAATAACATAAATGGCCTATCCATGGCCTCAATCAAACAAGTTTAGCTCATATTCATGTCAAAAGTGCAAATATAAATCATACAAGTCATAGGAGAGTTGAACAAATTCAAGAAACAAATATGTAAAAACTCCCTAATTCTTGTAGAGATGTGGATTCCTTGTTGAATTCTCCATGTTTTGACCTTCAATCTTCTCTTCTAAGCTCCCTCTCTCTCTATTTTCGTGTGGTTGCTGATATCCAAGGTGAGTTAGGGTAAAAAATGGCTAAAAGGGGTATTTATAGACCAACCCGCTGCCTCGAACGCCGCGGCGTTGGCTACTTCATGTGAACGCCGCGGCGTTCGCTTGTTGAACGCCGCGGCGTTCGTCCCCTGCTGCTCCAGCCAGTTTTGGTAAACTTCGCATAACTTTCTCTACTGATGTCGGAATTCACTGATTCAAGTTGCTGTAGAATCCTAAAACAAAGATCTACAACTCTCCAGAAGACACTAGGGCCGAAATCAAACTTTAAAGATGACAAAATTGTCTCACAAGTCACTGAATGAGAAAACTCCACCGTAAGACGTCTCTTCCGATGACGTTTTCACCTCCTTCCCTACATATCTGATCTTTGTCTTCAACATAAGAAATGTACCTTTGCCTCTTATCTTTCCATTGGTATAAGAAGTGTGTAATTTGGACATGGGTAGAGAAATCTATTCCATAAACTCTAGCACTGCGCAGACAGTTTGTATCTTTATGCATGATTTATCTTCAATTCTTGTTCTTTTCTCCAAATGATATGTTATTCTAGAAAATATGAGAAAACAAGGGTCTAAGCATCATATGTCATCAAATTATCATGAAAACAATCAAAACCAAGTCAATAAACGGGGGGAAACTAGTGTAAAAATAACATATATCATTCGTCTAGATGAGAGTCAATATTTCGGTCCTTTGCTCAAATTCGTTTTGGAGAATATCAGTGCCCATGATGCTCAGAACAAAGAATATCTCCACTGGATTAAGGACGATTTGGCAAAAATTGAGACTCACGTTAGGAGCGCTCAGATTGCTCATATGCGTAGTTCAGCTTAAGCGGCTGTTGGTGAGTGCAAACAAGACTTTCAAGAAATGCATGATGCCACTCAAGAAAACCAACTTTCCATGAAAGAAGAGCTTGAAAAGCGCCTTGAAACCCTTGAGACTTCTCTGAATGATGCTACCAGCGCCAAGCTCCTCGCCCTGCAGGAACGTTTCGACAAGCGTCTGGACGACATCACTGATTCTACGTCTCAGATTGCTCATCAGGTCAGTTTACTCATAGAACACTTTCTGAAGTCTGATGATGGCAATAAGGGGGAAGAGAAGAAGAAAGGAGAAAAGAGGAAAACGTCGAGTTCAAGAGCTAAGTCTCTCCTTGGAGAACTCCTTTAAAAGTAAGTGACTCTGGAGCGCCTAGTAGAATACTAAGGGAACCTCCAAGAGCACTATATCCAAATCTACCAATACCTACAAGAGCATTGATTGAACAGTTTGACATCCTTCTTCAAAGAACATCCATTCCAGAACCTTCAGATCCCAAAATTTTAGCTGAAGAGAGGCAGATGTCTGACTTCACCCGAACTTTCAGAGTTTGTCTAAGGTATATTGGTATTGATCCAACTGATTGGGACAAACACTTTACTGCTTTCAAGAAGAGACAACAAGAAGAAAATAAGCTCATAATCAACAAAGATCATGAAGCGATGATGACCTTGGAAGATAATCTGACTGAAGCTATCCGAGCTGAAATGCCCAAGCGATACAAAGTTAGATCAAGTCATTAAAGCTGTTTGATTTGCATTATCTATATTCTTCTCTCTTATATTTTGTTTGTTTAGTTGTAAAAATGCTTGTAACTCTCGATATATATAAAATGCATTTTTCAGCTGAAACATCTCGTTGAAGTGTAACTAATTTTAACTAACTGTATCTAATCAAAGTTAACTTTTACTTTGGCTATCTAACTCTTGAACTATAAAAGAGTAAGTATTGCCATCATCAAAAAGGGGGAAATTGTTAAAAATTTCATGATAGATGTTTTGATGATGACAATTAGGACCTTTGTTAGACCCCAAAAATATGTAAGTTTGTTTTTCAGCTTTGAAGTGTTAGATTTGTAATAGGTTTTGTTTTATTTCTATTCTAGATTGTTAGGTTAAGTAGTCTTAGGCTGAGCGTTTGATAATTTCTGAGTGAGTTTATCAGTGGTAAAGTTCGAAGACTCAAGCGCCTGAATTCTGAATGAAGATAAAGTCTCCAAGCGTCCAATTGACCAGCTATATCAACCGTTACCTTATAGGACAGAAGTGATTTCACCTGAATTTATTTCTAAGTCCAGAAGGAGTGTTAATGCAAATATTCTCAAAGCATTAAATACCAACGGGCATTTAATTCAAATGCATTAAATGCTGATAAGAGCATTAAATGTGATTTCAGCAATTTACCAAAGTAGGGTAATGCTTAGATCGCTTAATCAGGGTTAGCACAGTGGAAATGATTTTAAAGCTTTAGCGTTCGTTTTAGTTAGATAGTCGCTTATCAGATTAACTTGTCTTTTTCAGAATAGATAGAATAATATGAAGCAAGACAATAGTGAAAGCAAATGACACAAGATATATAAGGTTCACTGGGTGATGTAATTCCAGCTACGTCCTTCTTCTCCTTTTTCACTTGGAGGGAATTTACTAAGATGATTATCAAAGAATCACACAGAAACTTCCACAAGATAGTAAATAGGTGAAAATGATTTCGGGCTCCTTGATCACACAGATTTCAGCACCAATAAAGATCTTCTTCCAAAAGCTTCTCTCACTTAGAAATATTGCCTGTAAGTGGTTTCAACTACTTTCTCACTCGGATGAAAGGTTGAGGGTTTTATCACAAGAGTTTGTTTGTTTTTGGAAGGATCAAACAACTTGGAAAATCTCAGTAAGAGTTTAGGTTTCTTCTTTGGAAGATGTTAGAGATATTTGTGACTGTAAGGAATGTATGTAAAAAGCTTGAAAGAATTTTGGCTATGGAGATTCTAAGCTTTTTCTTTGAAAGAGAATTTTTGCAAATTTTTCTTGTGCATGTACATATATATATCTCTCTCTCTGTCTATATGTTTTGAGGGTTTGTTGAAATGGGGTATTTATAGGCAATTCTTGGGATTATGTCCGTTGGACACATGTAGGAGCGTACCTTTCACATGGCTCGTGATTATACCTTTTCTCTGACATTCCTGAAACCCTGCTGATTCCGATTGGACTGGAGCAGCTATAAACTCTGAAATTCTGACACTCTAGTCAAAAGGTGGCTTGTCCACAAGTCATATTGGCTTATCACATTTAAGGCATTTATCAGGCATTTAATGCATTTGAATTTATTTCCCGTTTGAAATAAATGTCCTTTGAATGATTGCATTTAAGTCCTTCATGACTTGAGAATTTATTTCAGGTGAATCTGATACTGATCGCTAGAGTGCTTTGAGCGTTTGATTCATGAATCCTGAAATAGTCCTTTAGCGTTGGACAGACGCTAAGGATAAATCTTCATCTTCTTTTGACTTCAGACGCTGATCTTCAACTTCATCTCTAATAGACTCACCTAGAATTCTATTAGCGATTCGGTATCTAATACTTAGTCTAAAATCTACAAAGATAAAAAATTACAAGCCTAACAAAATTACATACCTTCAAACGCTTATACAATTGATCTATGAAACATAAACTTTCATTATATTTTGGGGTCTAACATAAAATCCTATCTTGTCATCATCAAAACATCTAACATGAAATTCCTAACAAAGGATATTGTGCATGAGAGTGGGCCATAACTGACTTATGTGGTGAAGATGGTCCCATATTTATATCCTCAGCCCCTAACTCTAATTCTCGCTCAGCATGGCAAGGATGATTACCTAACTGTGATTCGGTAGTAGTTGCAAATCGAGGGCGATCACTAAATAAGGTACTGTTCGAGTTACTGGATTGTCCTCCATAGTTAAATAAGGGAGCTCTGAGCTATGCACCGAATGGTGTTAAATCACCGAAATCCTTAGATGTCATAGAATAGCAAAACAAATAACCCTTTGCCAGATGTCCAAACTTACCACAAAGATAGCAGAAATTCGGGAATCGTTCGTATTGGAATGTAACCACATGTGATTCGCCTAGCGTAGAATTAAGTTTGGTGGTCCCAAGTGGCATACAAAAGGGTCTAGAAGGGGGGGGGGGGTTAAATAGACCCTGAAGTCTTTTTTGACTTCAAAAATTTTGTATCACTTTTAAGAGTTTGAACGCTTGGTAAGCTAAGCGCTAGGTCAAGCGCTAAAGATAAGATAACTTAGACTTAGTCATTTCGATAGTTACAAGGAAGGGTAATGCTTAAATTGCTTAATTAGGGTTAGCACAGCGGAAATGATTTTTAAGCTTAGCGTTCTTCTAGCCAAATAGTTGCTTAACCATTTTTAAAGTCTTTTCAAAGATATGATGTGAATAGTAAAATAAAGCAATGAAATAGTAAATAACACAAGATATGTGAGGTTCACTAGGTGATGTAATCCCAGCTATGTCTTTTTTCTCCTTTACACTAGGAGGAAATGTACTAAGATGATAATTGAATGATCACATAGAGGCTTCTACAAAATAGAGGATAGGAAGATGATCTTGAGCTCCTTGATCACAAAGACTTCAGCTCCAATAAAGATCTTCTTCAACAAGCTTCTCTCACACAGAAATGCAGCTTGTAGATCAACAACTTTCTCACACAAATTAAAGAGGTTGAGGGTTTTTGTCACAGGTTTGTTTGATTTTAGGAAGTTCAAACAACTTAGGATATCTTAATTAGAGTGTAGGGTTCTTCTATGAAGATGTTTGAGATATCGGTGACTGCCTTTGGAATATATTTGAAAAGTTTGAAGCATTTTGGCTATGGAGTTTATAAGCTTTTCTTAAGAATATTTTCAGCAAAGTTTGGACCTTCTCTTGTGCATGTATATGTGTATTTAGGGTATGCTGAAGGGTACTATTTATAGAGATTTCTTGGGATTTGTCCGTTGGACATATATAGGCGCGTGTCTCTCACGCAGCTCGTAAATAGCCTTTTTTTTTACATTTCTGAATTTCCGCTGTTACCGATTGGACATAAGCATACTTTGAACTATGAATTATGTCAGTCTAGTCAAAAGGTGGTTTGTCCACAAGTTATAATGCCTTATCACATTTAATGCACTTATCAGGCATTTAATGCGTTTTGAATATATTTCTTGTTGGAAATTAATGTCCGTTGATGATTGCATTTAAGTCGTTCATGACTTGCGAATTTACTTTAGGTGAATCTGAACCTTGATCGCTTGATTAAAAATTCCTGAAAAAGGACGAAAAAGTCCTTTAGCATTTGACAGACACTTAAGACAAATCTTCATCCTCACTTAACTTCAGACGCTGATTTTCAAATTCATCTCTGACAGACTCACCTAGAATTCTATTAGCGACTTGATATCTAATACTTAGTCTAAAATCTATAAAGATAAAAATTACAAGCCTAACAAATAACAATACTTTCGAACGCTTATACAAATGTTCTATGAAAGCATAAACTTTCATTCTTTTGGGGTCTAACATAAAATCCCACTCTTGTCATCATCAAAACATCTAACATGAAATTTCTTAACAATTTCCCCCTTTTTGATGATGTCAAAACCTTAACTCTTGTATAGTTTAAGACTTTGAAGAAAAGCCAAAAGATATAAGTTAGCGTTAGAAAGTTAGTTGAGTTAGCTAATGTTAGATTAGCTTCAACAAGATATTTCAGCGTTCAATCATTCATTCATATAGAAAATTTGAAGCATACAATGATTATACTGAAAAACAAACATAAAGCAACAGAAGATAAATGAAAGATAAAGCAGGATAAGTGATCATCTTCTCTGTCGCCTCTTCTACATCTCTTCCTTGAAGATTTCATTCGCTAAATCTAGGAGAACTCTGTCAATGTCTATCATTGTTGTATGATAGACTTCGTTGTAGTCCTCACAACTTTCTTTAGCGCTTACATTGAGTTCTAACAGCCTTTCAACCTAATCTCTTGGAGGGATTCCAAGCGTCCGAATAAGATCATGATAGAGATCTTGGACTCGATCATTGGAAGGCTTCCAGTTAAGAGGTCTCCTCAAGGGTTCAGCGTAAGCATGAAAACCCATACCTTCAAGAAATTCAACATCCAGATTGGGAAGCCTATGCCTATCTCTGAATTATCTTGGCTTTCGCTTCTTTGTGAGCATCTCTTCAAACATGGAGCGTTCAAGTTTTGTTATATGCTTTGGACATTGGCTCTGAGGCTTTTCCTTTGGCTTTTGGGTCTTTTGGATTTTTTTTTTCTTCCCACTTCTTGACTTCATCAAAGGAAGAGCGTAGCTCAGTGATATCCTGTCAGAGTAATCTGACTTCATCGACGAGGAGGGTGACTTGCTCAGTGATACTTTGACTTATTGAATTGGAAATACTGTGTCTTTCAGTGTCCCATGAAGCATTCTGAGCTAGCGAGCGATTAAAATCTTCAGATATGTTGGTAATTAATGGAACCATGCAATCCAGTACTGATGCAGTACTCTTGGTCGCAGCGTTTGAAATATCTCGGCTTCTTATATCGGAGGTAAGCCTGATGTGCATTTCATCATTGGCTATCATTTTTTGAGCTGGAACCCTCAACACTGTGGAATGAGTTCCTTACTGCCTTTCTAAAATCTTTTGCCTCTTGGTCGCTATCTGAATCTAAGTCTGAGGAAGAAGAAGGACACTCAGGAGATGGAATGAGTCCATATGAGCTTGAAACTGCTGTTTTTCCCTTTGATTTGTCTCCGATGAAAGGTTCCTCTGGGTCTTCAACAATTTCATCCTATACTTCCTGAATCGCTTGATCAAAAGATTGAGTTGCAGCTTCAATCTGCGCAACTTGATCAACAAGTGGAATCTCAACTACTGGAGCGTTGGGGGCTTCTGCCATTTGAATATCAGCGTCTACAATCGGAGCATCTTCAACAGTAGGAGGCTGGTCCACTTGTAACTCTGTGATTTCCACAGGAGACGGTCTTTTAACAGGGATGACCCAGATTGGGCCAATCGCTTCCGGAACATAACTTGGACTCAGGTAGAATGATCGCGGGATGAAAAATAAAGCGTCTTTTGTGCTCTTTAGTACTGAATGCTCGATTAGCGTCTTTCGGGATGACTACATCAAAAGTATAAGATTTGACGAAGTCCATTATCAAAGGCTTCAGAGCTGGAGCTAGCGCCTGATCCACTGGCCGAATAAGAGAAAAGAATTGGGCCACTCGGATGTTCTGCTCACACATTAAGATAGGATGAAGGTTGTAGCCACGGAAGTCATTAAAACCAAAGTGATAGTTGAAAGTGATATCCAGCAATTGAGCATTCTCAACAATCGCTCTTCTGTCTTGATGAAACTCTACATTATCATCAGTTAGACGCATGTGCGCTTCACTGGGACTCGGAAGGGCATCTCGCTGGCTGGTGGAGGCGTCTTCATTCAAATCCAGTTGGATACACTGAGCAAAATTTTGTTGTGGATGAAAAACGTAGCGTTCTCCCTGATTGATCGGAGCAAGTTGATAGCGAATAAGATGTTCCACGCCTTATCTAAAATATGACAAAGTATTCACCTCTCCCACTAGCGATTTGCGCCATTGCAGTAAATACAAAGAGTATCCTCGACACCTATACTCAATTCCAAAATTGAAGAGAAACGGATACTTGATCATTTCCTCAATTGTATGAAACTGAAGCACAAAATCCTCAGCCCACCTGGATGTGTCCAATATCCAACGTCTTTCGAGTTTCTTAGCCAATTCTTTGTCTTTCTTAGCCTCGAGTAGCTTCTTGAATCTTACTTTTTCAACATCAAAGCTATCTGCCCAAACTCTGGCGAGGTATTCTCGGGCTTCATCTTCAACCCAAAAATTAATTGGATTGGGTTGTTCTCTAAACATTACTCCCTTTCATTTCCTTATGCGAAGGGGGTTTGGTGAAGACTTATTTGCGGCTGAATGGACTGCTCTCGGCAGGGCAGAATAACCCATAGGATTCAATTGTTCTTCATCGGGGTTCTTTTCCCAATCGCCCATGTGAGGATTTTTGATTTGAACATGAGTGCGGCGGAATGGATAGTTGCATTCAAAACTGCGGCCAATTTCCTGAAAGTGGTTGCTTTCAAACTCTGCCAAATCGTTGAGAGGAGTCTCCAGGTACTCAAGACGAGCAATAATCTCCTTTTTGGACTTCAGACCTAGCGTTGCAAGCTCATCGAATTTTTTTGATTTTTGAGCGTTTGAAAGAGCAGGATTGTGGAGAGACGTCTGAAAAGTGAGCTCCATCTCAATCATCTGCCGAAGGGTCATTTCTCTCTAGGCATAGTAATACTCTAGATTTTCATCGTAGCCTTTTGGAAAGATATTCACCACTAAGGTGCTAATGATTTCTTTTTAAACAGTCCTTCCGGAAGTTGCATCGCGGGCTGGAGAGATTTCAACATCCGGAAGGACTGTTTCAATTTTTTTAGCAATTTCCACCACTGTTGACATATCAACATCCAACTCTACGGCCACCTTGGGAGGAGGAGGTTCATCAGCTTCTGGCATACTTTGAGCTGATACATGCAAGCATTTGAGAAAAAAGAAAATTTCTACTAAGTAGAGATTTGAGATCTAAACGACAAAAACGCTTACCCTGAGGACTATCTTCGACTATATCAGTCTCTTGATCTTTAGAAACACTTGGTTCCATAGCCTCAGGCTCCAAAACTTCTTCATCATCTTCTAGATTGAGGAAAGAAGTGAGGGGATCAGCATGAATGGGAATATTACACGCATGTAAGGTATTCAGAACATACTAAATATTATATTCTGTTCGAGCTGAAAGAAAATTTATCCTAGTGTTAAAGAAGATAACAATAAGGAAAGGATAATGTACATTGTTTATCACAAGTACTTACCCTGATCGCTAGCGAAATCTTGTGAAAGACGATTAGCTTCAGCCTCTACAACTAGTTTAGAAGGAGTAGGAAGAGGGGCACTCGCTGGTTCCTCAAGCGCTGGCTCTGCTGGAGACATGGTGCACCGCTTTCGCAGCCGGAACGGCCGTTCCGGAATGGGAACGGCCCACGGCTTTCCAAAATTCCCGGTCATCTCGTTTTTGTATGTGGAATGCGCCGGAATGGCCGAAAAACGGCGATACGGCCGAGATGCGGTTTTGTAGCGGCCGTTCCGGCATTTTCCCGGCCATAGAACGGCCGGAACGGAAGATCTCAGTCTGTTGAGAGAAAAGATGAAGAAGGCAGCCATGGAAGGGGAAGTGAAAAGACAAGAAGATGATCCAGGAAAGAGAAAGAAGAAAATGCCAAAAAAATAGAGGAAAGGGAAAATTACGGCCAATAGAAATGAGAGAGAGAGAGAGAGTGTGTGTGACTTCCTACTTTATAAATAATATATATTATATAATTATAGTATGGTAAGGTGCTAATGATTTCTTTTTAAATAATATTTTAATATTTCCTAAAATAATGTAATGTTGTAATTTTATATCAAATTCAGGTTAACATGAATTAATTTAATAAAATAGTTGTAAATTTTGAAACACAATTTTTAGAATTACACTTAGGAATTAAATTTCGTAGCTTAAAATTTGTAATTAGACAATAATAATCACAAATGTCTTATTTGTGTAAAAATTTTAAAATTTTAAAGCAATTTAATGGAAAAATGCGGAGCAGCCGCGACCGTTCTGCGACGTTGCAATGGAACTGGAACGGTGGTGTCCGCAACGATTTCCGCGACCGTTACGGTGAACCATGGCTGGAGCACTTGTTGATCCCTTGGAGTATACCACGGCGTGCACTTACGGGCAAGCGGCACTCCTGCTTCTTCTTCTGTCTCTGGCGATATAACAGTCGTTGGAGGAGGAGAAGGGGTTTTTGGAGAAGGAGAGAGAGGCTTCTTCTTCGACTATATCAGTCTCTTGATCTTTAGAAACACTTGGTTCCATAGCCTCAGGCTCCAAAAATTCTTCATCATCTTCTAAATTGAGGAAAGAAGTGAGGGGATCAGCATGAATGGGAATATTACACGCATGTAAGGTATTCAGAACATACTAAATATTATATTCTGTTCGAGCTGAAAAAAAATTTATCCTAGTGTTAAAGAAGATAACAATAAGGAAAGGATATAATGTACATTGTTTATCACAAGTACTTACCCTGATCGCTAGCAAAATCTTGTGAAAGACGATTAGCTTCAGCCTCTACAACTAGTTTAGAAGGAGTAGGAAGAGGGGCACTCGCTGGTTCCTCAAGCGCTGGCTCTGCTGGAGACATGGTGCACCGCTTTCGCAGCCGGAACGGCCGTTCCGGAATGGGAACGGCCCACGGCTTTCCAAAATTCCCGGTCATCTCGTTTTTGTATGTGGAATGCGCCGGAATGGCCGAAAAACGGCGATACGGCCGAGATGCGGTTTTGTAGCGGCCGTTCCGGCATTTTCCCGGCCATAGAACGGCCGGAACGGAAGATCTCAGTCAGTTGAGAGAAAAGATGAAGAAGGCATCCATGGAAGGGGAAGTGAAAAGACAAGAAGATGGTCCAGGAAAGAGAAAGAAGAAAATGCCAAAAAAATAGAGGAAAGGGAAAATTACGGCCAATAGAAATGTGAGAGAGAGAGAGAGAGTGTGTGTGTGACTTCCTACTTTATAAATAATATATATTATATAATTATAGTATGGTAAGGTGCTAATGATTTCTTTTTAAATAATATTTTAATATTTCCTAAAATAATGTAATGTTGTAATTTTATATCAAATTCAGGTTAACATGAATTAATTTAATAAAATAGTTGTAAATTTTGAAACACAATTTTTAGAATTACACTTAGGAATTAAATTTCGTAGCTTAAAATTTGTAATTAGACAATAATAATCACAAATGTCTTATTTGTGTAAAAAATTTAAAATTTTAAAGCAATTTAATGGAAAAATGCGGAGCAGCCGCGACCGTTCTGCGACGTTGCAATGGAACTGGAACGGTGGTGTCCGCAACGATTTCCGCGACCGTTACGGTGAACCATGGCTGGAGCACTTGTTGATCCCTTGGAGTATACCACGGCGTGCACTTACGGGCAAGCGGCACTCCTGCTTCTTCTTCTGTCTCTGGCGATATAACAGTCGTTGGAGGAGGAGAAGGGGTTTTTGGAGAAGGAGAGAGAGGCTTCTTCTTCGACTATATCAGTCTCTTGATCTTTAGAAACACTTGGTTCCATAGCCTCAGGCTCCAAAAATTCTTCATCATCTTCTAAATTGAGGAAAGAAGGGAGGGGATCAGCATGAATGGGAATATTACACGCATCTAAGGTATTCAGAACATACTAAATATTATATTCTGTTCGAGCTGAAAAAAAATTTATCCTAGTGTTAAAGAAGATAACAATAAGGAAAGGATAATGTACATTGTTTATCACAAGTACTTACCCTGATCGCTAGCAAAATCTTGTGAAAGACGATTAGCTTCAGCCTCTACAACTGGTTTAGAAGGAGTAGGAAGACGGGCACTCGCTGGTTCCTCAAGCGCTCGCTCTGCTGGAGCCATGGTGCACCGCTTTCGCAGCTGGAACGGCCGTTCCGGAATGGGAACGGCCCACGGCTTTCCAAAATTCCCGGTCATCTCGTTTTTGTATGTGGAATGCGCCGGAATGGCCGAAAAACGGCGATACGGCCGAGATGCGGTTTTGTAGCGGCCGTTCCGGCATTTTCCCGGCCATAGAACGGCCGGAACGGAAGATCTCAGTCTGTTGAGAGAAAAGATAAAGAAGGCAGCCATGGAAGGGGAAGTGAAAAGACAAGAAGATGGTCCAGGAAAGAGAAAGAAGAAAAGGCCAAAAAAATAGAGGAAAGGGAAAATTACGGCCAATAGAAATAAGAGAGAGAGAGAGAGAGTGTGTGTGACTTCCTACTTTATAAATAATATATATTATATAATTATAGTATGGTAAGGTGCTAATGATTTCTTTTTAAATAATATTTTAATATTTCCTAAAATAATGTAATGTTGTAATTTTATATCAAATTCAGGTTAACATGAATTAATTAAATAAAATATTTGTAAATTTTGAAACACAATTTTTAGAATTACACTTAGGAATTAAATTTCGTAGCTTAAAATTTGTAATTAGACAATAATAATCACAAATGTCTTATTTCTGTAAAAAATTTAAAATTTTAAAGCAATTTAATGGAAAAATGCGGAGCAGCCGCGACCGTTCTGCGACGTTGCAATGGAACTGGAACGGTGGTGTCCGCAACGATTTCCGCGACCGTTACGGTGAACCATGGCTGGAGCACTTGTTGATCCCTTGGAGTATACCACGGCGTGCACTTACGGGCAAGCGGCACTCCTGCTTCTTCTTCTGTCTCTGGCGATATAACAGTCGTTGGAGAAGGAGAAGGGGTTTTTGGAGAAGGAGAGAGAGGCTTCTTCTTCTTCTTTATCTCTTTCTTCTGCTTTTTGGTTGGCTTGGAGGGCGTAGCGGCTTTCACCACAACCTTTCTGTTTGGTCGCTTGACCACACTTCTTTTGGTTCATATGATGTGGAAGTCGCTTGCTCCTCATCATCACCACGAACTTTGCCTTCAGCAAGAAGTTCCCTACGCTCCTCCTTGGGAACCACTGCACCACCCACTCTCTTTGGGTTGAGCAATTCACCGATCATGTTTTCCCAGTAGAATTTGGTCGTTGGCACTTTGGATATCCACTAGCGCTAAGAATAAAACTAAGCAAAATCCCATACGGCTTGGGATTCACTGACTTCTGCATCGCGGCCTTAAAGCGATTGAAAATGTACAAGGCCCACTTGACCTTCAACTTGGTCAAAACGGCGATTATCATCTTGTATTGAATGATAGAGACCTTATCAAACGATCCTTTGTGGCACTCGATCATTTTTGCACATATGTCAGCCAGAATGATATATTCGCCTTTCATGTCATTATTCTTGAAGTTTGATTTGTACGCGGCATCAACGTCGTCTTGCCGGACTTGTTCCTAGACTTTTGTAGTAGCACCCATGACAACTTCTTCAACTTCACACCCCGAAGTGGGTAGTTTCAGTAAATCAGCAAGTAGTTGTGAAGAAAGCACAAACTGGGTTTTAGCTGAAGGAAAAGAGCAAGAAATAGAGGCGCTATCTTCAGAAATGGCCGCATGCTCAAAGAAGTATTTAACTTCATCCTCATGAACCAGAGAATGAGAGGTGAGAAGGGTTCTTAAATCGGATTCTTCAATGAGAGGAAGTATTTGTCTCATTGGGAAGTTTTAATTGTTAAAGAGGTATTCCCAGTTAACTAGTAAACAAGCATTAAAACCCATGGTCTTTTTAGTTTTGGAGGATTTTTCGGCATCAGATTTGGGAGACTTTAGTGGCACTATTGATGAAAAAGATATGCTTTTTGTGGAGGAAGAAGAAAGCTTTTTGCTTAAGAGAATTTTTACAGCAAAGAAAATGTGAGAGTGATAAAGTTTTTCTGTAAAAATTTAAAGGGTTTAAATAAATGGCAAAAAGTAACTCCTCAATTGCTTTGATAAATGCCACGTGTGAATGCAGTTAATCAAATTGAAAAACATTGAATTTGAGCCGTGTAATCATAAAGACGGATGTAAAAGGTGCGAAAAATCAGGATAACTGCTGTAAAATATAAAATTTAGAGTCCGCAGTTACTTTTCAAAAACGTTTGTGATTTTTGAAATATTCAGCGTGAATTGCACGCGCCTATTGGTACATTGACACGTACCCAGGCAAGTACAGTTACTGAACCTCCTATTTTGAGATAGGTATCATTAACCGTCAGTTTGATTTGATAGGAGCGAGTGGGCAGTTGTCAAATCTTATCTCTTGGACTTATCCACATGCTACCTTAAGCGATGAAAACAATGTATGATTTTCAGAGAAAGTTACTTAGTGTTAAAGTGGGAATATTCTTAGCGCTAAAATTTTATTTAAATAAAGAACATTTGATTGCTTTTGAGAAATAATACTTTTATTTTATTAGCGATCAAATTAGCATGCATTAAGGTAAACGCTAATGATCAATGCATAAGGTTTTTCAAAGTCATTTTTGATCATTGTCGCTTACTAATTAGAATAAGAACAATTTTAAAGTTCCCCCTAAAATTGATAACTCATTTCAATTTTGAAAACGCTTTAGACATTATTATAGAAAAAAATGGATTGCCTCTAAGTTATATGCCTATAAAAGTATGATGCTTCACGATTAAGCGTTTAAATGAATTATACCTAATTCACTTCTCAAAGTGAGAAAACGTTGTTCATTGAGCGCTTTGGTGAAGATATCCGCCAATTGTTTGTCAGTTCCAGTGAAATGCATGGAGATATCTTTCTTTTGAACATGGTCACCCAAGAAATGTTAGCGAATGTCAATGTGTTTAGTTCTAGAATGAAGGACTGAGTTTTGGGTCATAGCTAAAGCGCTTTGGTTATCACAATGGATTAGAGTAGGACCTAAGATAATTCCATAATCTTTAAGTTGTTGCCTCATCCAAAGGATTTGTGCACAACAGCTTCCAATGGCTACATACTCGGCTTTAGCAGTAGAAGTCGCTATGGATTGTTGTTTCTTACAATGACACGAAACCAGTGTATCACCTAAAAATTGACATGTACCACTAGTACTTTTTCTATCTGATAAGTTCACATTTTACGATTATTTACCCCTTTTATATAGGTATTTTTGTCATAGTTTAGTAATGATAATCCCGTATGTTGCTTTGATTTGTTGTCATTTCATGTGTTCAGGGATTCAAGTTGAATATATCGATAATTGAGTGAGAAGGCCGAAGAAAAGGCGCGAAGCAAGTGAAAATTGGAATCTGTCTTTCTAGACCGCGGTCTTGCACGTAAGTGGACCGCGGTCCGCCACGTTTCAGACCGCGGTCCATTTTCCCGATCCCTAATTTTTATATCCGCCGTTTTTGGACTTAGGGACACACTTTTACCTACCAAAATAGATTATTCTTGCACTCCAAGTCCCAAGGAAGCCATGACAAGTCCCAAGGAAGCTTGAAGAGTGATTATCATCATAAAATCTTGGAATCACACTTTGTAATAGGGAGTCATTCAACTCTTTCTCTTAGATTAGTACATCAACTATGTCTTTTAGAAATATTGGATTATCTTTTGTTGCAAGTATGAGCTAAGTATCTTTGTGGTTGGGTTATGTGAATACCTTGTGATATTTTGTGTTTAATGAATTCCTAGTTTCCGGATTTATTACATTCTTGTTGCATATTTTTTATTTTTATGCTTAATGCTTGCACATGCTTGATCACCATGTGTTTGATTTAATGCTTTGTCTTGAGACTGAGAGGAGATAGATAAAGGTAGATCAAAAAATCAAATATCATAACGTAACAATTGACTAGAGATAGAATCAATTGCGTTGTGTGGCTTTTTGTGATAAGATGACCCGAGTGAATGTAGGATCTTCGTAAGCAAGGACCTTTGAACCTTAATGCATGTTAGTTAATTCAATCTTCGCTATAGAGATATGGGAAGTTGTTAACTAGTATAGGATCGTTATTTTAAGAGATTGAGTAATGAATATATTAGGGGGTTCGCCATAACAAGAGTGTTCTAAAAATCCGGGTAATTTAGAGTTTATGAACATAAGATAGAACATAGTAGGATCATAGCCCAATCATCTCTTTCCATTTGATATAATACCTTGTTTATCATATAGTGTCTTCAATTATTTTCATAGTTCAACCATCTATCATCTTATAATTTGATTTAGCTTAGAAATAGGTAATATAGCAATTACGAGCATTGAATCCAATTGTCCCTGTGGAGACGATACACCCCGGGCTAAATAGTCCACTTTATTACTTTGCACAACCTAGTATACTTGCTAGGATAAACGCGTGTCACTATCTATTTTGCATCCTGCAAAATCTGCGTCTGAATAACCAATTAGGTCAAAAGGAGAGTCCCTCGGATACCACAAGCCCACCTTTTATGTGTCTTTTAGGTATTTAAGGATTCTCTTGGTAGCAATTAAGTGTGATTATCTAGGATCAGATAACGAAGTGATCCAATGATACCTCTATAGTTAGTGATATCAATTTTCTTCCCACTTTCATCTTTATCTAACTTAAGCGTTTGGCTCATTGGAATTTTTGAAGATTATGCATTTTCCATACCAAATTTTTTAATCATATCTCTTGTATATTTATCTTGGTTTATAAATATGCCATTAGGGAGTTGTTTAACTTGTAATCCTCCCATCATGCTCATTTCAAATTGATCTTGCATCATTTTTAAAAATTTCTCATACAATCGCTTATTATTAGATCCAAAAATAATATCATCAACATAAATTTGGACTAAGAGAATATCTTCATTATTGGTAATTTTAAATAACGTTTTGTCAATGCTGCCTTTTGAAAAGCCTTTACCTATAAGGAAGATAGAAAGAGTCAATTTGTTAACACCCGTAACAACACGGAATCGAACAAATAATATAGTGAAAGTAAGATCGTCTCCACAGGAAAGGTTATCAAGTACCAAACGAAGTTTATACTATTATTTAGACTATCGATTATCAAAGATGTGATTTTTAAACTAATTAAAAGCAAAAACTTAATAAAAGCATAATTAATTATAAATAATTAAATCAGAGATAATTAAAACGAATAATCAATTAACGAAAAGTCTACGGATTAAGATTTCATCAAGGTATTTCTATGGATTATTGACTTTCAATGGATTATCATTATTGCTTAAATTAACGACCCAATTTCCTTAAATACATGAATACTCTCCCGAGATCTTCATGAGTACCCACCTAAATTAATTAACGTCACTCCCATGATCAGAAACTAATTTAGATGAATCCATTAAGTTCTATGAATATTGTTTAACTAGTCTCATGCAACATTACTAATATCCCTATTAAGTAATTTACACATGTCTATTAAATCTGAACCGATAAACTAATTCACCTCCCAATACTTAATTTATCTTAAATCATGCAATTGGTGATCAAGCAATTACCAGCATTAAACACACATTAATAGATAAACAAAACAAGAATCAAATCCATAAATTATCAATAATCCAATTCAATACTCAAAACTACATCTTAAACCCTAGAAAATAATTTAGCTACGCATAATTAAAGAAAAACAAGAAATAAATTGCATAAACATAAAAATACTCATGTTCAACAATGGAGGATTAGAAAAATACAACTTGAGAAGATGAAAGCTTCCAACCTAAAGAAATCTCCTTCAAGCCTTCTTTTTCTTCATCTCCAAGTCTTCTCACTCAAGAATATGACTCTTTTATCCCTACTCTAGCCTAAAAATGTTTTTCCCCCTTTCCTTAACTTAAAAGGAGTCTTAGATACATAAAATCGGCCCATCCAACTCATAAAATCGACCCATGAAAATTATCAAAATCCGCAGCTGCACAACTGTGCAGTCTGCCTGTGCAGAATTTTTTCTCTTAATTTTTCTTCAACGAAACTTTCTCGTGTGGCCTCTCTATTGTATTTCTTCACGTACTCTTTGTTAGCCTTCATTATTCTTGTAAGAAATACTCCTTCAACTCATCAAAACAATCGCTTTAATGCCTACAAGAGCATTAAAATGATTTAGAAATTAAAATACGTAAATTAGGCTAAAAATAATGGAAAAGATTAACTACAAGGCATGAAATAAAGATAAATGTGAGGTAAAACATGATGAAAATATGTAAAATATGCAACCTAACAAACACCCCACACTTAACCTTTACTCGTCCTCGAGTAAATCTAAACAAAACAAACTTAAAAACAAAAATAAAGATAACACCACTTTCGTAGGGAACACGATTGCACTTAGCACGTGCAACAAGCCGTTAAACCCCTAGGTTACCCCTAGTGGACGAGTTTTGTCTCGTGAGGGTTCGCAGAGAATATACCCACAAAATTCATGACATTCGTCTATCTGTCTCATTGTTCATCAAATCAGCAACTAGTCACAACATTTATTACACCCCACAATCATCACATAAACCAATAAACACATAGAATCATTATTTTTCCACCACATGAACATCTTTACTCTCCAATCTTCACACTAATCCCAAACAAGTTCGATTTAATATGCATCCATTTGTGCACAATATATGAATTCTAGCAAGGGAACATTTCAGATATTTCAAGCAAGAACACATACATATATCATACTTTATCCTCATTCGCTTTCCTTCATTCAAAATCTATCAACCCGTGCAATGTCTCGCTAGTCAAGCTTTCTATGTCACCCTTGTAACGAGTTTTGGGTCAATGACTCTCAAACCAGTCGGTTTTAAGGCACTAAGTGTCAAGACACCCCAACGGACTTAATCACTCAAATGACAAAGGCTAGAAACGAAACTGGGTGATTTTAGCATTCATTGGCTACTGAATCCATTTTTTCTCACTATTTTTCTTTTCTTCTTCTTTTTTCTCTCCATTTTTTTTTCTTCTTTTTTTCTTTTCTTTGCTTTAAACTTCAAATTTTCTCCAAATATCACCATGTATCCAAAAATATATAATTGCTTTTATCTCCCCGATCAATCCCCTTTACTAGAACTCGTATGTAGTGTGTAAAGATGCATAAAAATTTCACAAATTTCAGGCTCAGTGATCAAACTCAATAAAAAGAGTATCCATGTAAAGAAAACAGATTCACATGTTTATATAGTCCAGAGTTCTAATATGGGAACACAAATATTGTGAACAAGTTAACCAAATTTTAGCAACAACTCAACAAAAAAATGACGGATGCCCAATCCTTTCACCAATTAACCACTTTACCCCACACTTAAGCAATTCAATACACTCTAATCACAGCATGCTAGCAACCACCCCACACTTTAAAACAACACATTGTCCTCAATGTTCTTAAGTGCAACCGATATGCAAGAACGAAAACAAAATCTAATTAAAATAACAGTGAAAGAAATACTCCCCTATGGATGTCGGTAGGGAGAAGCTCACTGGGGCGGCAGGCTTCGACATAGTGAGAAAAATCCAAACAACGAGCTGCTAGAAGGAGCTGCTGAAATCGGCTTGTTCCCGAAATTATACTAGGCACAGTAAAAATTTCACCCAAATAGACGGCGGTAGCAGCGGAAGTAAAGCTAGAGAAGCGGATCTGGATTGTGGATACAAGATGGCTCTGTGAAGAGATGTCGCTTGGAGGTGGCGACGTCATAGAAACGCGACAGCGGCGGCGTGGCTCTGGCCAAAGGCGGTGGTGCCGTGGGGTCGCGACGGCCGTTTTGAGTTGCGCTCGGGCGCGCTGTTGTCGGCGGTGGAGATGCGGCGAGCGGCGGCTGATTGTGAGGGCGGCTGCTCGGAGTGTGAAAGAGTTGGATGGAACGACGGCGGCGGAGCTGAAACTATAGCAGCAGCGCGGCGACCATGATTGAGACGACGAGTAGCGGTGCGGCGTGTGTCGGTGGAAGGTTTTGCTGTGAGTGGCGGCGGGGGAGGCATTTGTGAGATGGCGGCGGTTGTGAGTTTGTTTATGATGAAAATGGAGGCGGTGGCGGCGTCGTGGTTGTGAAGCGCGCTCGGTCGCGCGGTTCTGGACGAGAGGCGGCGGTGCGGTGGCTGTGTAGTGGCGACGTGACTCCGGTGGAAGGTGATGATGACGGTGGCAGAACTCGATGGGAGGAGTGGTGGTGGTGGATGGTTGTGAGAAAAACAAGAGAGAAAAAAAATTTGGCTGATTGAGGGTGATGAATGGGTGTTGACTGATTTGGGGATTTTGACCCAAAGTTTCAAAATTTGATTTGATTTTTTTTTTTGGAACAAAAATTTAGATTGCAAAAGTGCGAACTTTTTTACACAATTGTGCACGAAAACTGCACAGTTGTGCATGGCGTGTTTAATTTTGTGCGAAATTTTTGCACAGCGGCGCGAAAATTAGCACAATTGTGCACCTGATTTACATTGTACGATAACCTATGCACCTCGTTTTCATGGTGGTTTTTTTTTGACCTGCAACAAGAATAACTTGCATTAGTAAAGCACTTGAGCACCGAAAAAAAAATTCAAACATAAAATATTAAAAACAATAAAGCAGAAAGAAGAAAACGAGAACGACAAAAACAACGAAAACTCTGGGGTTGCCTCCCAAGCAGCGCTTGTTTAAAGTCATTAGCTTGACTTAGACAAAATTATTGTTGAGTTTTGGCGAGGGAAATTGCTTCCCCTCGAAGAATATTGACACGCTAAAAGCGAACGTGCTATAATAGCAAGTGCACTAGTCGTGTGTAGTAATAAAAGTGGACGAGAAGTCCGGATTGTCGAACCACAAGGACTTGAATTCTAGTTTAAGATTTTATAACAACAAAGATCAAAACAATAAAGGTAAAATGAGTGTGAAATGCGTAAGATAAGAACAAGGTTGAATAAATGATTTAAAACAAAATAGAAAGGGAGACTAAGGCACATGCTTGGTTCAAATTGATCAATTATACTTATAAAGATTCTCGTTGAAGGATTACGCTTATATTGTTATGGTGAGAACTCCGAGGGTAGAGAATAACCGATGTCTCGCGTATAAACTCCAATGCTTAGATCGTGATTTCCCAAATATTCCTATCCGGAAATCTAACCACTAAACATGCATTAACGTACTAGAGTTCACTCGATTTGAATCGAACAACTTCACCCGGGAATCTTTACCTATGTCTAGGGCAATTCCTCATTAGTTACGGGTCATGATGTGAATTTCTTGCACCCTAAGTCAATTTTCTCCCGAAATATTAACCTAGGCATAAGATTCTAACATAGAGTGATCAAGTATATGCAAGATAGGCAAAAACACAAATTCACATCACATAACAATATAAGAACAACCTCAACAATCATCTATTATAAGCATATATCACAATTTGGCCTTACATGGCCCTAGTCTTATGAATTTAGTTCATAATGGATAATATGAAAAACATAAATGAATTATTACACATGTTCATAGACATAATTGAAATGAAAAGCTAGAAAAACTCCCTCAAAAGTGAATAATAATGGAAGAACTTCAATTGAATCTTCCTTCTCCAATGATGATGATGAATCAAGAATCCTTCTCTCTTCCCTCTTTTCTTCTCTATGGATTGGTCACTTCCTCCCCCTCTTCTCCAAGAATCTGAAATTGATAGTGAATGATGAAGAGTATGGGTTCCCCCTCCTTTTATAGCCAAAATTCCACTAAAGTATGCATTAAGAATTCCCATTAAAGTTCCCCAATGAGAATTCCACCTAAGGTGATGCTTAAAGTTTGGCTTTTAAGATTCTAAACAGCTAAAAAATGCTAAACTTTCGGCCCTTAAGAATTCCACCAAGCATAACCATGTGAAAACTTCAACAAAACACATGCATGCTGCCATTTTCTTGCTTTCCAGCGCAGTCTTAGTATTTTCCTCATAAACTTCTCCACAGATCTCCAAATTGGATGATTCAAGTCCCCATGTTCAGATAAAACATAGATCTACAACTTTCCAGAAGGACATTTTGTCCAATTCAGTCACTAAGTATACCTAAATTATGTTTCAATATGGAGGTTATTTCTGATTTGGCACCCATAAAGTAAATCTACCAAGAAACACACTTATGACAACCCCTCAACACATGTTGATATATGTTATTTTTACACAAGTTTTACCCCTTTTATCAACTTAATTTTGATTGTTTCTTTAATAATTTGATCACATATGATGCTTTGAACCCGGTTTGCTTTGACTTTTCAGATTGGGTTAACAGCCGGAGGAAAGAGCAAGAACCGAAGGCAAAATGAAACAATTTTTGGAATTTTTCATGGCAACGCCGCGGCGTTCAACACGCGAACGCCGCGGCGTTCACAAGCAGTAGCCAACGCCGCGGCGTTCAACAAACGAACGCCGCGGCGTTGGAGGCGGCAGTGTTGGCCTATAAATACCTCTTTTAGCCATTTTTTACCCTAACTCACCTTGGATATCAGCAACCACACGAAAATAGAGAGAGAGGGAGCTTAGAAGAGAAGATTGAAGGTCAAAACATGGAGAATTCAACAAGGAATCCACATCTCTACAAGAATTAGGGAGTTTTTACATATTTGTTTCTTGAATTTGTTCAAATCTCCTATGACTTGTATGATTTATATTTGCACTTTTGACATGAATATGAGCTAAACTTGTTTGATTGAGGCCATGGATAGGCCATTTATGTTATTTTGATTGTTGATTTGTTGGTGTTTATTGGATTAATTTTGGTTTTAGCTATGTATTCAATATTTGATCTCAATGCTACATTTGCTTGATCACCAAGTGTTTGATAAAATGCCTAGGTTAGAGATCGAGAGATAATAACCTAGGGAAGATATAAGCATTGAATACCCTATAGTTAAACCGACTAGAGATAGACTCGGTTTCTTTAGGTGGCTTTCCATTCACGTGGGGAATTCCTAGACCTTAAATGCATCCTCGTTAATCGGGTTTTCATATAGAGATATATAGGAAATCGTTACCAAGGATAGGGTTGCTATGCCAAGAGATTGGGTGGTACGTACGTTAGGGAATTTCGCCTTAGCTAAATCAATCTGATAATCCAATAGAACCTAAATCACAATCGAAATGCATAATTGGTTGAACCATGTGCCTTGATCGCTTCTATCTATTGTTTCCTTCCTTTATTTGGTGTGACGTTGCCTTAGTTTATTTTCTAGTATTTATTAATTAGCTAATCAACCTTTCTATCGACCGATTTAACTTAGAATTGAGTAATATAGTAGTCTTGGTACTTAGATTATAGTTGTCCCTGCGGATACGATAACCCCGGACTTAGAAATCCACTTTACTACTTACGCGACCTAGTTCTCTTGCTAGGATTTTGTCGTGTCAAGTTTTTGGCGCCGTTGCCGGGGACAACTATTTTTATCTAATATTGAGATTCCCTTATTCTTTCTGAGCTTAGATCATTTCTTTTATTTTTAATTTGTGTGTCTTTCTTTGTGCAAGGTTTGATCTCGGTTAGTGCATGACCCGTACTAGTCGAGTGGGACTAGCGGAGTTGGACCCTGAAATTGAACGAACGTTTACTCGAGGGGTAAGACTACAAAGAGAGGCTCAACGTTATCAAGCTACAATGGATCCAAATCTGAATCCTCTTCCTATTCACATAGATCCCGCTATCTTAGAAGAAGCGGTTCGTCGGGAGCTTGCAAATCTTCGTGTTCATCAAAACCAACCAGAGGCGCCTCCGCAACGCCCTTTGAGGGATTATACGATGCCAAACATCTAAGGAGCCGCAGGGCCAATCGTTTTACCACCGGTAAAGGCTAACACTTTTCAAATCCTGCCGGGGTATATCCAAATGATAGGAAACCAGGTTCAATTCTCCGGTTTACAACATGATGATCCTCACGCTCATATAGCCACATTCTCGGAGATTATCCATACTTTCAAGAACAATGGAGTCACCGACGACGCCATACGCTTACGGTTATTTCCATTCTCTCTCAAAGACAAGGCTAAACAGTGGTTCAACTCTTTGCCAACCGCCTCTATCCGTACTTGGGAACAAATGGTGGATAAATTTTTGTCTAAGTATTTTCCACCGGGTAAGACGGCAGCAATGAAAAATGAAATCACCAGCTTTCGTCAATATGAGGGGAATCACTTTATGAGGCATGGGAGCGTTTTAAGGAACTTTTGAGGAAATGCCCACACCATGGGTTAGCCGTGCCCACACTTGTTCAAACTTTCTATTTGGGTTTGGGACCGAATCTCCGTACGAATTTAGATGCCGCCGCGGGAGGTACTATCATGAACAAGTCACCTGAGGAAGCTTGGGCATTAATTGAGCTCATGGCCGAGAACAACTATCAATGGCCAACCGAACGAATCACGTTGCCCAAGAAGCCCGCCGGATTGTATGAAATTGGGAATAGCTCCACAGTAGCTGTTCAATTGGAGGCCCTAAACAAAAGATTGGATTCCTTCGGACTCATGCAAGGTACAGTAAATCAAGTTAAATCCACTTGTGAAAATTGTGGAGGTGATCACACAAACTTTGAGTGCTTACAAGGAGATGTGTGTGGGACATCTAACTCGGTTGAAAGTGCTAACTTCATGGGAAATGCAAGTCGTCAACAGAATAATCCCTACTCGAACTCTTTTAATCCGGGATGGAGGAATCATCCAAATTTCTCATGGAGCCAAAATTCGAATATGGCGAAACCACAACCACCAGGTTTTCAGCAAAACCAAGGAGGTTTCCAACAACCTCCATTCCAAAGGCAAGGGGGGCTCCAACAACCACAACAAAGCGAGAAAAAGAATAATATGGAAGATGGGTGGCAAAAGTTCATGATGGAGGCAACACAAAAGTTTCAATATCAAGAAATGATGTCCAAGAAACAAGAAGCAAGCTTAAAAAAACAAGAAATTGCACTAAAAAACTTAGAAAATCAAATTGGGCAAATTGCCAACATGCTTTCTGGACGAACCCAAGGCACGTTACCAAGTGATACCGAGAAAAATCCAAAGGAACAAGTTCAAGCAGTTTCACTTCGTAGCGGAAAGAACCTCATTGATTCAAAATTGGGAGAGAAAATGGATGATACACCAAACATTTGGATAAAACTAAGGCAACATCTAACTCCGGAAAGAACACCGAGACCTTATCCCCTGTTTCGGGACATTCCTCTACCGAACCCTCCGTGCCCAAACCAAGACCTCCATTTCCACTTGCATTACAAAAAGGAAAGTTAGATAAGCAATTTGCCAAGTTTCTTGATATATTTAAACAATTGCGTATTAACATTCCTCTTGTAGATGCTTTGTTGCAAATGCCGAGTTACGCTAAATATCTCAAGGATATCCTTTCTAACAAGAGAAAGTTGGAGGAACATGAAACTGTAGCCCTTACTGCAGAATGCTCGGCTATATTGCAAAACCGGATACCTCAAAAGCTTAAGGACCCCGGAAGCTTTACAATTCCTTGCACTATCGGTTCTATTTCTTTTTCTAAAGTTTTGTGTGATTCTGGTGCCAGTATTAATTTGTTGCCTTTGTCACTTTTCAGGAAATTAGGACTTGGCGAGCCCAAGCCTACCACTATTTCATTGCAACTCGCTGATAGGTCCATCAAGTACCCTCGAGGAATAGTGGAAGATGTTTTAGTGAAAGTCGAAAAATTCATATTCCCAGTGGACTTTGTAGTTCTAGATATGGAGGAGGATGTCGAGCTACCACTCATTCTTGGTCGACCATTCCTCGCCACCGGACGAGCATTAATTGATATTGCCAATGGTCAATTAACTCTTAGAGTGGGAGATGAGCAAGTGACAATAAATGTGTATCATGCTATGCGAACACCATCTAATGATTCTACTTGTTTCCACATCGATGCATTTGATACCTTAATTTCTGAACACTTTCAGGAAATCAATACGAAGATCAAGCGGAGGCATGTCTTGTGAATCCCATGGATGAGACAATGGAAAACAATAACTTGAGGGACGCTGTTGCTTTTCTCGAGGCAAATCCACCTTACAAACGAAGTTTTCGACCTCGTTTCGAAGTTCTGGATAGACCAATCACTTCATTACCAAAGCCCTCAATTGAAGAACCGCCACCTCTTGAGCTTAAACCTCTTCCTTCTCATCTCAATATGCTTACTTACAAGATTCAGAATTTTTCCTGTTATAATCTCTTCATCTTTGACAGACATTATGGAGGAGAAGCTGCTTACGGTGTTGAAAGCCCATAAAAAGGCTTTTGGATGGAAAATAGCTGATATTAAAGGGATTTGCCCAACGGTATGTATGCATAAGATCCTCATGGAGGATGAGTACAAGCCCACCATTCAACCGCAAAGACGACTCAATCCAATGATGCAAGAAGTTGTTAAAAAGGAGGTAATTAAGCTACTCGATGCAGGTATTATCTATCCTATCTCCGATAGCAATTGGGTGAGTCCAACTCAAGTGGTCCCGAAGAAAGGAGGTATGACTGTTATTACCAATGCTAACAATGAATTAATTCCCACACGAATAGTTACCGGGTGGCGAGTATGCATTGATTATCGAAATTAAATGAGGCCACCCGGAAAGACCACTTTCCCTTCCTTCATTGATCAAATGCTTGAGAGGTTGATTATGTGTCTAATGGGTCGAAGCGGAGGCTTTACGTACAATGATTCAAGGGTGGTAGTTCAATTTTTGAAAAAACACATTTTCACGCGTTTCGGTACCCCTTGAGCCATTATAAGTGATGGTGGCACTCATTTTTGCAACAAACAGTTTGATAATCTTTTGCAAAAATATGGTGTCACACATAAGATTTTCACACCGTACCACCCTCAAACGAGTGGTCAAGTTGAAGTGTCAAATCGGGAACTTAAACGCATCCTTGAGAAACGGTCAATTCATCTCGAAAAGATGGTCTCTTAAGTTAGATGATGCCCTGTGGGCATATCGAACTGCGTTTAAGACACCTATTGGCATGTCACCTTACCGACTCGTTTTTTGGGAAAGCTTGCCACCTACCCGTTGAGCTAGAGCATAGGGCATTTTGGGCAATTAAGTTACTTAATTTTGATTTGCAAGATGTTGGCAACCACAGGTTGTTGCAATTGAACGAGCTGGATGAGTTCCGACAGGAGGCCTATGAAAACGCAAAATCTACAAAGAACGAACAAAACGCTAGCACGACAAGCGCATCACACCGAGGGAGTTTACCGAGGGAGAACAGGTCCTTTTATTCAATTCCCGCCTCCGACTTTTTCCCGGTAAACTACGCTCTAAATGGTCAGGACCTTTCACTGTCATGAAAGTTTACCCCTCCGTGCGGTTGAAATTTCACACGAAATAAAGGGTTCTTTCATTGTTAATGGCCACCGTTTGAAACACTATGAAGGAAATGGTTGTATGAGGGACCATGTGCACGTTACCCTCGTTGACCCACCACATTGATTGCACCTACGTCAAGCTAACGACTATAAACAAGCGCTTCTTGGGAGGCAACCCAAGTTCTTTTTTTGTTTTATTTTATTTATTTTCCTTTCATTTCACTTTGTCTTTTCTTCATTTTGTTTCTGTTTAATATTTTTACGATGTGTTTTCATCGTGTTTGCAGGTTTTCCATTCATTTCGCACAATTCGACGCCAGCATCCCTTTCCTTTAAAAAAAAAAAAAAAAAAAAAAAAAAAAAAAAAATCGGTTGACTCAGCGCCGCGGCGTTCCACACAAATAACGCCGCGGCGTTCCAACTAAAAACGCCGCGGCGTTCGCTACTGCATACCAACGCCGCGGCGTTCCACACAAATAACGCCGCGCGTTGCGATGCCTATATGCCCATCAGCGTTCTTTTTTTTCCCCATTTCCCTTCAACTTTATTTTTTTCCAAACCCTAACTCTTTGCCCCCTTCCAAAAACATCCAAATTCCTCCCACATCACTCCATCTCTCTCCAATTCATCTTGAATCCACACTTCCCAACCGATTTATTACACTTCCCACCGATCAAAAATCCAAATTTCGCCCGAAAATCCACATTCACGACTCCCCACCGCCGCCGCCGGAATTGCACCACCACCGCCGGAATTGCACCACCACCGCCGAGAATGTACCGCCACCACCGGACTTTTACCTTGCATTTCCTCTCTTTGGGTAAAGTAATAGCTTCCTACATCACTTTGTGATAATTGTCTACCCATTTTGGATTAAGGTTCATATATTCTTTGTGGTAAATTTTGGGGTGCAAATTAATTTTAGTATTGAATTGTTGATGATATCGTGCATTTGGTTGGTAGTTGCAAGCATCATTCGGGTTGATTGAATTTTGTGGGTTTTCTTTTCTCGCTCGCTTTACATTTTCCATTCGTGAGCTTGTTGTGCTTGTGGAGTTGAGAAAAATTTGTTGTGGGAGTGATTTGTTGAAGACGTTGGGGATACTGAGTTTGAAATCAATCGTGTGGGTGACTAGAGCGTTCTATCTTGGATACGTGTTTGCCTAGTGTTAGGGGGTTGAAAATGAGCCCGCGACTTTCTAAGCGAACAAAGGCAAGGCTAAAGTGAATACTTCTACTCCAGCGGATGACCCGCTGTATGATTGTGAGAAATTTGTTAGCCTCGCCGCCTCTGTTTGTTTTTCCGAAAAATTGACAAAGAAGAATCTGGTGGATGAGCGAGCGTGGATTTTGTTCGATTGAACCATTCAGGACGAATATTAGGAATCGAGGTTGGTTTGAGTTTGCTACGCAGCCAGGGGAGGCTATTATATTCCTTTAGTCAAGAATTTTATGCCAATGCCACCGGCAAGCCCGAAAACGTACACCGTTTAGTCTCTGTTCAGGTCAGGGGGCGCAATGTTACCATTTCTTCCACAAAAATCAATGAAGTACTTCACATCCCCTCCCTCGCCCGGATCAGTTTGAGACGTTTTTACAGGACATTGATTATGCTGCAATCCACTCTGCCCTTTGTTATCCAGAGTCTATTTGGACAGGTTTCAAGGACTCCCGTCCTATCTCAATCAAGGCATGTAACCTCAACACCACGGCCCGCACATGGTATTACTTTGTTTGCGCTCGCCTCATCCCGACATTATCTTTGAGCACAGCTACTCGCGAGCGTCGAGGTTGTCTATGCTATTCATCATGGTCTCAACATCAACGTGGGCAAACTGATTAAGCAACAATTGATTCAGTCCATCATTGAGTGTTCTGGTGCCAAGAAGAATCTTTGTTTCCCCTCCCTCATCACCGCACTGTGCAAGAACGCCGGCGTCCAGTACTCGCCGATGGAGCATGTTGAGTTGCCGCGCCGGATTATTTCATACACACAGATTTGCCAAGCCGAGACTATAGCTGCTCGTTCTGGTCACCGGCCTGCCGACCCCACCGCCCCATCCTCCATCCACCACCGCCCCCGCTCTGCCTGCTCCGCCACGTCGCACAAGCCCCACCGCGTGTTTTCATCTTCTTCCGGTGTAGGGCCTGATGTCCCGCAGTGGGCAGTTGAGTTGGATCACAAGATGACACGTATTGATCAGAAATATTCTTGCTGCGCGAAGGGACGCACACCGCGATGGCAGTTTATGGAGAGTGCTATTCGGGCTAATGCATTGGCCCTTGGCCCGGCGTTTGGCCCGAGTTTCCCCAGTTTGACCGCTTGCTCCACTACACCCTCAACCCCAGCTCCAGAGCCCGCTGCCGTCCCTGAAAATGACGAGGAGGGTGAGGACGATGAGGATGATGAGACTGACGAGGACGAGACGGCGTCGGAAGAGTAGTCGGATGTTGCCGTAGTTTGAGAGCTTTTCACTTTTAATTATCTACTTTACTATGTTATGATTGGCTGTAACTCTTTCGTATTCGATGCTTGTACTGTTTCCTTTGGTTTGTTGCGTTTTCGTGTTTTTGCTTCTCTTCATGCTCTTTTGTTCACTTTCATGCGTTGATGTGGGTCACTTGAGTTTTCCTTCCGGCAGGTTTTCATAATGATTTCACTCCGGGATCTGAGATGCCACCGTTCTCCCTCCGTTCTCTAAATTCAGGGATGTATCGTTTTTCCCTCTCCTATACTTACGTTTTGCAACATTGAGGACACTGTTCATTTCAGTTTGGGGTGTGGCGTTACATTTTTGCATGTTGCTCGTGTTTCTTTTGTTGAGTGTACCTTGCGTAAGAACAAAATGCATTCGAATATCTCTACTCTGTCGAAGTCAAAGTTCCTTGTCTGTGGTCAACATGTCATATATTGTGACTTGAAAGCCCTTTTAGTCATGCTTATGCGAATTATTGCGGTTTTAGAACGCTGAACTTTCAATTTTTTTTACTATGAAGTGTGCATTAATGTTGTGAAGTCACAAAATGATTTAGGCCATCTTCATTTTTGTTACCTTAATTTTGGCCTTCTCTATATTGCATAATCTCTAGACCTTGACTTGAGCCGTATTGATAAGAAATGGAGTGGCTATGCACACTAGAACCACCATTCGTCTTTCTTTCATAAGCCATGACAACCACCTTCTAGCCTAAAAGAAAAACAATGTCTTGCACCCAATCAAGAGAGTTTAGAACTTCATATATCATTTGACTTGAATATGGGTAGTCACCTTGTTTTGATTTGAATGAATAGAGTTAGATAGTGTGTT
>CM033408.1:10854924-10977409 GCA_019426215.1 Buddleja alternifolia
CGTAATGACATTTCACATTTATAGGGTTTAGAGTTAATTATTGTATATATGAAATTCTATGTAGAGTCATAATGCAAATATATGATAAGTTTATGATATGCACATTTTTTGGTCCCTTTAACTATTGTTTTTGATCTTACTTTACCTATTTTATACCTTATATACCTTGATTCCTTGTTGGCGGTGTTTTTGTAGGATGAATTACGAGTTTAATCCAAGAAAAGAGAAAAATTGCACAATTTACCCAGCTGACACCGTGATGAAAAGTTCCTGACACCATTGTTAAAGGCTTAAGTCACTGCCTAAAAATTTGCACTTTCACCGCGGTGTTATACAATTTTCGCTGCTCAGATTTTCACCGCGGTGTTGGAGAATTTTCACCGCGTTGTCGCGTCGGCCCAGCCCATATAAAGACGCGTTTTTAGGTTAAAATACGATGGGAGAGCCACTTTTGGAGATCCAGAGACCTAGAAACACAACACAAAGGTGGAGAGAAGAGAGGGAACAATAAAGAACGCTAGGATAATCCATCTTTGTCCAAGAACACAGAAAATCCATGCAAGATCCATCAACGAAACTAGCTCAGGGAGTTTTAATTCATCCTTTTAGATTAGTTTTGTTTGAACATGTCTCTTAAGATAGATTTTTGCTTTTTTTGCAAGATTATGACTTAATTCTTCTTTGACTGAGGCCATGTGAAGGATAATAACGATATTTGATTTATGAATTTTGTTTTTCCGGATTAATTTTGTATGGATTATGTGTTTAATATTTGTTTTTAATGCTTATGATTGCTTGATCACCAATCGTATGATTTTATGCTTAGTTTTGAAACCGGGAGGAGATAAACTAGGGATGCAAAGAGATATTAAACACCACAACGTAAAATTGACTAGAGATAGAATTGATTTCCTTGTGTGTGCTTTACGTGAAAACGGGGAATTCCATAAATCACATAAATGGGTTTTTGTTAATTTGATTTTCATATAGAGATATAGGAAATCATTAACAAGAACATAATTGCTATGCCAAGAGATTGGGTAGTGAATATTTTAGGGAATTTCGCCCTAGCCTAGATAATCTAATAATTCGGTAAAATAGAATTTGTTGTCAAATTGAATAATTGGTTGGATCGTGTGCCTTAGTCGCTTTTCTCATTGATATTAGTTCAAGGTTTATTTGTCTTCTTTCATTGGTAATTTTGATTTTAGTTCTTTTTAATTTTAGTTAAAAGCTCATCATCCAAATTCTATTGGTTTAACTAAAAATAAGTAAATTAATTTTTCAGTACTTAGATAATTTAGTCCTTGTGGGAACTACATTCGGACTTACATCCATTATTACTACTTGTGCGATCTAGTATACTTGCTAAGAAAATACGTATCAAGTTTTTGGCGCCGTTGCCGGGGACTAATTTTTATTTAATATTGAAATCCAATTACTTATTTTAGATTGAACCATTTCTTGTCTAATTTTATTTTGATTTTCTATTATTTTCAGTTTATTTGTGAAGTAGTGCATGCATCGTACTGCTCACGAAGTACTCGAAAAATTTGATCCTGAAATAAAATGCATGTTTAATTGAAGGAGAAGAGAACATCAAGAAAAACTTCAACGGGAAAAAGTAATGGAAAATCAAGGAAATAATGGTGTTCGAGGTGCAGAAGTTGCAGCTAATCCATGAAAGAGTATATGATACCCACACTTAATGGGGTAGCAACAAGTATCACCAAGCCACCCATTCAGGCCAACACTTTTGAAGTCAAGCCGGCAGTGATCCAAATGATACAGCAGACGGTCAAGTTTTGTGGATTACCGAGTGATGATCCCCACTCACATATTGCCAACTTCTTGGAAATATGTGATACTTTCAAACACAATGGAGCTACAGATGATGCTATTTGCCTCATATTATTCCCTTTTTCTCTCAAGGACAAAGCGAAAGCTTGGTTAAACTCTCTCCCAGTTGGTTCAATTACAACCTGGGAACAAATGACGCAACGGTTCTTGAGTAAGTTTTTCCCTTCATGCAAGATAGCAATACTGAGAAATGAGATCACCAATTTTGGGCAAATTGGAGATGAATCTTTATATGAAGCATGGGAAAGGCTCAAGGATTCACTGAGGAAGTGTCCACATCATGATCTTCCTATTTGGCTGCAAGTCCAGACATTCTATCAAGGTTGCCATGACTAGTTCAATGATAGATGCAGCAGCCGGTGGAACGATCATGAGTAAGACAATAGAAGCAGCAACAAAAATGTTAGAAGAGATGACTTCCAATAACTATTAGTGGCCTACTGAGAGGCTGCTAGCAAAGAAATCAGCGGGTGTACACAAGATCGACATGTTCACGGCATTATCAGCACAAATTCAGGCTTTAACAATAAGATAGATTCTATGAGCATTTCAGCTGTGCAAGTGCAGGTAATTTGTGAATTATGTGGAGGAGGCCACCACAGTACTTAGTGTCAGCCGGGAAATCCATTTGCTCAACCAAGTTTGGGTGAACATGTGAATTATGTAGAAAATCCTAGCCGACAGAACAACCCATTTGCTCCCACATTTAATCCAGGGTGGAGAAACCACCCAAATTTTTCTTGGAGCAACAATTCCAATACAGTAAGACCTCTACCCCTAGTTTTCATCAGCTACAAGAGAAGAATTCTTCTTTGGAAGAGATGATAGCAAAGTTTAGGGCCAGTGCTAAGACAAGGATGGCAAATCAAGATGCGAGTATTCAAAATTTAGATACCCAGGTGGTTCAACTTGCCAACCTTGTCTCAGCACGACAACAAGGAGCATTGCCTAGTGACACAGAGAATAATCCCAGAGAAGTGAAAGCAATAACTCTTAGAGGAGGAAAGCAATGTGAGGATCCTCACTCGAGCATCCTTATTGATAAGGAGACACTAGTACTGAGTCCAACTGATGAGTAGGCTAAAGAGTATCACGCCGAAGCTATTGCTACTGAGAGCACAAAAAATTGACTTTTCATTCAACAAAGGTAAGCAAGGTAAGAAAGGTGAGTCTATTTACGAACCAATTGATTTGAACTCCCTTCTTTTCCCTCGTAGAGCTAAGCAAAGAGAGTTAAATATGCAATTTTCTAAGTTTATTGATATGTTTACAAGGTTGTATATTAACATTTCATTTGCTGATGTGATAGCTCAAATGCCTAGTTATGCTAAGTTTTTGAAGGATATTCTATCTAACAAGAGGAAATTGGAGGAGTTCGAGATTGTCAACCTTACTGAGGAGTGCTCAGCTATCTTACCAAATAAGCTGTCACTGAAGCTTAAGGATCCAGGAAGTTTTTCTATCCCTTGTATGATTGGTAGTTCTTATTTTGATAAGGATTGTGTGATCTAGGCGCTAGCATATATTTAATGGCATCCTCAGTGTTTAAGAAGCTAGGCTTAGGAGAATCTAAACCCACCACTATATCTCTTTAATTAGCTGACAAATCCATTAAACACCCAAGAGGTATATTAGAGGATGTGCTAACTTCATAGAATTTTCTAGATATGGAGGAAGACTATGAAGTTCCCCTTACTTTAGGTCGACCTTTCCTATCTACTAGTAGAGCTTTAATTGATGTACGAAAAGGGGAGCTCATCCTCCGAGTTAATAATGAGCAAGTGGTCTTTAGTGTATTTTGAACTATAAAAATGTCCTACTAATGATCAAACTTGTTTTCAAATAGATGCTTCTGACGCTTTAGTTTTTGAGTGTTTTTAGGATGTTAGGTCTGAAGAACTATTGGAGATGCACACGGTGTTAGAGAGTGAGAACATGAGTGAAGTAGTTACTAGTTTGAAGGCAAGTCCATCTCATGAGAAAAATCATTGGCCGATGTTTAAGGTGTTTGAAAGGCCACCATTACTATGTCCAAAGCCCTCAATTGAAGCGCAACCAACTCAAAGTTTAAGGTGTTTGAAAGGCCACCATTACTGCATCCAAAGCCCTCAATTGAAGCGCAACCAATTCAATGGGAGAAAAAAGAGATTTTGTGGAATTGGAAAAAGCATAAGAGGGATTCTTTGGGGACTGATCAACATGAAGTGATCATGGCACTCCAAGATCCATCGATCTGAGTCTCGAGACACCACATCGAGCTATCGACGTTAAACAAAGCGCTTCGTGGGAGGCAACCCATGTTTTATTACTTTCTTTTCTTTTGTTTTATTTCTTAGTCGGTTTTGTTCTTTTTGGTTTGTTGATATTCTACTTTTTGTCTCAGGTATATCCACTTCGAATGATGTTAAAGAGGTAGTTAAATAAATTTTTGTCAGTTTCACCGTGATGTCACAAGATTTTTACCATGGTGACATAGTTCAAAGCTGCTGCCCAATTGTCAGCAGTTTCACTGCAGTGTTGCTTACTTTTCACCGCGGTGTTAAAAAAAAAAACGTGACCTTTTTTCTCCCCCAAATTCCACACTTCCAAATCCCTAGCCATCTCTGTCACTCAATAGTTTTCCCCCACCATCTTCACCAAATCACTATCAACATGATTTTCGATGGTGATGTTGATGGTTTGCTTTTCCCCCGGGTGTAAGTATTGCTTCCTTGGGCCACTTTGACGTGCCATTACTTTTATTCAGCCGTGCTGGTGATTTACTTGTTCCAATTCTGAGCCTGAGTACAAAGTAGTTTATCCTTTAGTTTTTGTTGCTTTTATTTTGTTATCTTTCTTTCAGGCATGTTCTGAATTTTAACTCTCTATGCTATCGTTTTACCTTTCATGTTGATGTTTTTCTCTGTTTGTTGTCTAGGCACTTATATCTTATGGATTTTTTGCTATCTGGCTTCGACCTCACTGTGCTATCACATGGATCGCGCACTACAATATTTGGTTACTCAGGGCAGTGATAAGAGTAATTTTCACTTGTTTTTAAGCCCTTACATTTATGTTTTAGATTCATTTATCGCTTGATTATTGCCACATATGCGTATAATCTATGTGTTTATTGAGTAAAGGTGAAAAATCACTACAATCGACGTAAAGGGCATAAAAACACAGCATTTCCGTATATTTTGAAATCGAATTTGAGGAAGTTTTCTTCTAGAAATTTGTAGAGCTCCGTCTTGGTTTCATGTGGAAACTTGAATCATCCAAATCCGAGGTCGGTGGAGAAAGTTTTGAACAAAACATAATTGCTGCGTTGAAAAGCAAGAAAACGGTTCAGACTCTGCAGCCGGCGCCTAGGCGCCACCTCACCCTCGCCTAGGCGCCGATCAACTTATTCCCCAAGCCATTTAGGCCACCTGGACCGCGCCTAGGCGCCATTTAGGTCATGCCTGGGTGCCGATACAACGGTTTAGAAGGTATAAAGGCCAAAAATGAAAGGAAGATGATGGGGGTTCGGATTCTTGGGGATTTAAGGCGATTTTTTGGGTTTTTGGGCCACAAATTCATCAATCTTTGAAGGAGAAGAAGGGGGATTAAGCTAGATATTGAAGTTCAAGCTAGGATTCATCATCAACCAAGCCTTAGGGAGTTTTACTTGCTTTCATTACATGTTTATGTTGATAATTATGTATATGATTATTCTAGATCTTCTTGAGCTATTGATGATGAGCTAATTTTGTAGAACTAAGGCCATGTGAAGGCTAAATTTATGAGTCAATATATATGAAGTGATTTTTTGTATTAATTCTCCTATTGCTTTGTGTGTTAATTCTATGCTTTCATTCCAATCATGTGCTTGATCACCATATGCTTGCTATCTTGCCTAATCTAGTCGTTCGAGAGACGATAGGTTAGGGTTCAAGGGAATTAACACATCATCCGAAACAAATGAGGAATTGCCCTTAGAGATAGGTAAAGATTTCCGGGTGCTGTTAGCTGGATTCATCCGGGGAAACTCTAGAACATTAATGCGTGGTTATTGATTAGATTCTCGGATAGACATATTTAGAGAACCGTCAATTAATCATAGGATTATTATGAGCCGAGACATCGGGTAATAGTTAACTAAGGAGTTTCCACCAAAGCAATAGGAGTCTAATAATTCGAGGAGTAACCTATATATACTGACAAGTAGATTCGGTTGTAGCATGTGCCTTAGTCATTTTATCATACGTGAGTTTTAATCTATAGCTCGTTCCTCTTTTATCCTTAGTTTATTCAATCAATTCTTGCACATTACTTTAATTGTCTTTCTTTTATTGTTAATCATAAACTAAAATACTTAGTCCTTGAGGTTCGACAACCCGGACTTTTAGTCCACTTATTACTACACACGACTATACTTGCTATCCAAGCACGTTAGGTATTAGCGTGTCTAGTTTTTGGCGCCGTTGCCGGGGACTTGTTTATTTTAGTTTTTGATTTTATTGTACATACTTGGTTTCACTTTGATTTTTTTCAATTTGTTTTTTTTCCAATGCCAAAGCGTGATGAGTTTAACATTCAAGCGTCTGAAATAGTAGCAGAATTGGAAAGGTTACTATATAGCCACGCCCGAGCGTTCGAGGTAGAAACTTCTAGCACCGAGCTTTCCACTCCTACACCTTCTCACCCGGCTGAAGTTCCCTTACCTTCTCCCCTCTCCACGGGTATAGAGGTAAGTAATGCCCATGATGGTAAATTGTCCTCTAATGTAGGAGATGACATGGTTATTTGTGTTGACTATAAGGTTTTTAAGCATCCAGTTGATTCTACATTATCTTTACGCATGGATGCTTTTGATCCTTTTAGTGTTGAGTTTTTTCAGCAAAGAAGAACCAATAATCTCCTCGGGTCTTACATCATGAACTCCAAGTTTGTCACTTCAATGGGTAAAGGAAAAAGAGCTAGTGTCCATAGCTTAGAGAATAGTCCATATCACTACCCGACGCATGGGGAAGAAAGGATGATAAGGGTGTTGATGGATTTTAAACAAATTTTTGAGTGGATGATTGCTTGGTCCCTACTCAAGCTACTTCTCACAAACACCAAGCTAAGTTTCATTCTTGATTGGAGAGTGAAGAAAGCATTCATACGTCATCCTCCTTGAGCCGACTCAGTAAAGTCAAGCTAATGACTATAAAAAAGCGCTTCTTGGGAGGCAACCCAAGTTTGTAAGTTTTCTTTTCTTTTTGCTTTCATTTTTGTCTTGTTTAGTGTTAGGAATTTCATATTAGATGTTTTGATGATGACAAATAGGACTTTCTGTTAGACTCCGAAAAGTGTAAAAGCTTTCATAGAATGTTATGTATAAGTACCTGAAAGCTTATTTATCTTAGGCTTATAGTATTTATCTTTGTAGAATTCCTTAGACTAAGTATGGGACACTAAAACACTTAGGAAACTTCTGGGTGAGTCTACCAAGTGATGAAGGTGAAGATCAAGCGTCTAAAGCTACAATGGATAAAGATATCTTGAAGCGTCCGTCAAACGCTTTAGGAATTATCCCAGTGCTCAAACTACGAATGGATAACTCAGGCCGAATACTCAACATCAAGTGAAATGACGGAATCTCAGAGAGACCATCAAGACAAGATGAAGAGAGTAAGCGTCTGAAATAAAGAAAAGAAAGTCAGGATCAGTCCAAGCGTCTGTCCAATACACGAGAATAACTATTCTCTTCAGCAAGCGTCAAAAAGTTTTAAACCAACACAACCTACAAGAACGTAACCTGAAAAGAATTCAAACCCAAAACCATCCAAAGACTTAAAAAAATGCATGAATCAAACGGACGAATTATTTCCAACGGAAAATAAGACAAGATGCATTAAAAGTCGGATAAGTGCTATTAAAATATAAGCACTATAACTTATGGGCAAGCCATATCTTTGACCTAGACTGTCAGATTTATGAAACCAAGACCATGCCTAACCAATTAAATATACCCAAAGTTAGAAATGTCTGAACTCAAGGAATGTTTGGGGAAACGAGACTCCAACCGAGTCAAACGGACAAAAACCACCAATACCTTATAAATAGCTCTTTCAACAAACAAGTAAAATGATGCACAAAAAAAAAAAATACCTACTTTGTTGAAAGAAAAGCTTACTAAAAATCATAGCCAAATATCCATATAAGCTTTTCACAAATATTCCAGAGACAGTCACCCATATCTCAAATCCTTTTTAGAAGAACCTATATACCATTGAGATATCCCCAAGTGTTTGAACTTTCCAAAAACAAACAAACCCGTGACCAAAACCATCAACACCTTTCATCTGAGTGAGAAAGCTGGTTGACTTGCAAGCAATATTTTTGTGTAAAAGAAGCTTGTTGAAGTTGATCTCTATTGGAGCTGAAATCTGTGTGACCAAGGAGTTCCGAGATCAAGAGTAACTTGCACCATTTCTGAGTGAAGAAGCAAGGGGATAGCAGATCTTTGTGAGCTGAAATCTGTGTGACCAAGGGCCAAGATCATATCCAATCTTCCTCTATCTTGTAGAAGTCTCTGTGTGACTCTTCGATAATATCATAGTGGAAAACCTCCCTGATAAAAGGAGAAGAAGGACGTAGCTGGGATTACATCACCCAGTGAACCTTACAAATATTGGTATTTAACTCTTTAAGCATTCATTGTTTTATGCTTTACTATTCATACTGCATACATTCTGATAAAGTCTTAAAACAACTAAGCGACTACTTTCGATAATTAACCGAACGCTAAGCTATAAAATACTTCCGCTGTGCTAACTCTGATTTAGTGACTAAACTCTGCCCTACTTTGGTAAGCGTTGAAATCACCGAGTCTAAGTTAACGTTTCTCAAGCGTCACATCCAGCGCTTAAACTTGTCAAGCGTTCAAATACTTCAAAGTGATACGAATTTTAACAAGTCGAAAAAGACTTAAGGTCTATTCAACCCCCCCATTCTAGACCCTTTCGTATACCACTTGGGACCAACAGTGGTATCAGAGCGGTTGAAGTTGAAACCTAAGCGTTTCCAAGCGTAACTGCTTGTTCAGATCCATTTTTTACAGTCGCTTTAAAATTACTTTAAATTCTTCATGGCATTCTCTAAAGTTCCCAAGTTGACCGAGTCAAATTATGACTCTTGGAAGGTCAAAGCGTTTACTTATTTGTGTTCATGTGATGATGAAATGTGTGATATCATTTCAGATGGGCTAATCAAAATATACAAAGTTATCACCAGAGCGCCCGAAGCCACAGGAGAAACACCTGACGGTTATGTGGAGAAGCCCAAACAAGAATGGTCCACCGATGAGCGTCGACGAGCCAATCTGGACAATGTCGGTCGGAATGCATTATACACAGCCATTGGTGACAATGACAACTTATTCAACAAAGTCAAATCATGCAATACAACTAAAGAAATTTGGGATAAGTTGGCTACTATTTGTGGTGGCTCAGCACAAATAAAGGAAACAAATTATCAATTGCCAAAGAAAAATTCAACGGCTTCAAGATGCTACCTAATGAGACGCTAGAGCAATTAGACATGAGGTTTACAGCCCTTGTCACTGAACTAACATCTCTGGGTATGGAGCTACAAAATCGAGAAACAGTGGTCAAAATCTTTAGAAGTCTTCCAAGCAGATTCCTGATGAAAACAACTGCAATGAGAGAATCAAACAATCTGGACAGCCTAACTCCAGAAGATGCTTTTTCAGAACTCAAAGCATTTGAGTTTGAGCTGAATTCGGCCAGTGATGCAGTAAGTAATCCAGTGATCGAATCTGGAGCGCTAATGGCATCAATCAAAGGAAAACCTATCAAAGAAAAAGGTTCGGATATAAGTGAGGAAGAAGAACTGGCGCTTCTAAATAGATTCAGGAAATTCCTGAAATATGAAAAGAAGGGAAACAGTCCTAAGCACCCAGGACAAAGTTCATATCAAGCGCTTCCTCAAATACAACCACAATATCAAGCGCCTCACTATCCTGCGTCCTCCTCCCTAGCGCCAATTCAATATCAAACTCCTTCTCAGCAAGATCTCTCAGCGCCTGCAGCGTTAAACCAACGATCCACAAGATTAACAAACGAACAAAAGATGAAGACCAATCTTTGTTACAACTGCAGGAGACCAGGGCATTTCCAAGTTAATTGCCCATATCCAAATGTGTCTAAACCTACAAAGCAAGATCACACGGATAGAACCAATTCAGGAGCAACCTGAGACAACAAGGCTTGCTAGCAGAATCAGAACCTCTCTATACGCCTGAAGAGGACTTGGAATCATCAGATGAAAGCAGCGATGATGAACCATCAAAGGACTCAGCATTCATTTGTCTCATGGCAAGAGAAAATGAAGCATCTAACGACGTACCATCTGAGGTAACCACTGATCTGTATCATCCTCTCTCTTATGATGAATTACTTGACAAAGTAAAGGAATATTATACAGATTGTCAAGATGCCACCCAATTATTCCAAAATCACCATCGTATTATTTCAGCACTCAGAAGTGATAACTTAACACTCAAAGCAGAGTTGCAAATTCAGCAACAGTGCATTGAGAAAAACCAATCACTCGAGAGTGAAATTACTCAGCTAAAAGGTGATCTTGATATAATAGTCAAAAGAGAAGCTGAAATGGTCGCTAAACTTGCCAATCAGAGCAGCTTATCTCTTCATTATCAAAAGCGTCAAGAACGCTAGATAATGTGACTAAAGTAACCAGGGCATTTGGTGAAAAGACCGGTCTAGGTTTTGATGAATTTAGTTATAAAGCCAAAGCGTCCAATGTTACAACAATCAACAAAGGAAAAGGTGTAATCTTTGTTGAAGAAAGTTCGATCAGACAAACGCTGAATGAATCAACAAATACTGGTACAAAAGCTAATGATAAAGTCAACACTGACTCAGGCAAAGGAAAGACCAAAGCGAATGTCTCATACAAAAGAAAATATATCCAAACGCTCAAAAAGCTAAGGAGATATTTCTGCCAGTGAATCAAACGTTAAGCGTCCCGCACCAAAAGTGCATCCTAAGCCAGCACCAAACAGAATCAAACGTCTATATCCAAAACAATCCAGTTCATATTATCAACACTATGATAATTGTGAATACGATTATGATTATCACTATAATCAAGGATATTTCTATACATCTAGAAAAAGTATGCAACTCAAAACGAAACCCAAGAAGGCCAATCTTTCTCCCATAGTGAAGACAAGGCAAATATGGGTTCCGAAAAATCTAATTCACGTCACTAACAAAGAAGGACCCAAAACAAAATGGGTACCTAAAGGAAATTAGATCTGCCCTTTTGAATGCAGGTACCTAGAGCCAACACCGACGCTTCAGTATGGTACATAGATAGTGGATCATCGAGACACATGACTGGATCAAAGGATCTCTTGATCAACTATCGTGCAACCAATGGTCCTCAAGTTATATTCGGTGATAATTCTAAAGGTAAAACTAAAGGTATAGGTATCATGCATAGGGGGAACATCATGATCAATGATGTATACTATGTCGAGGGTCTTAAACATAATCTCCTAAGCATAAGTCAATTCTGTGATAAAGGCTTTGAAATTAAATTTTCTAGTGACTTGTGCGAGATAATCGATGTTAAGACAGGATCTACTAAATTAAAAGGAAGAAGAACAACAATGTATACTTAGTAGATTGGGATTCAACATTAGATAACAACCCTACATGTTTCGTAGCTAAGAATCAAAACGAATTAGGTTGGTTATGGCACAGAAAAATGAATCACCTCAATTTCAAAACAATCTCTCAATTAATATCTCTAAATCTCGTAGAGGGATTACCTAAAGGTTCCTTAATAAAGATCGCTTATGTGATGCCTGTCAAATGGGTAAACAAGTTAAATCATCCTTTAAGAAGAAGCTTCATCTATCGACCTCTCGAATACTTGAATTACTACATTTAGATTTGTTTGGTCCTATTCAAATCATGAGCGTTAGTGGTAAAAAGTATTCACTAGTAATAGTTGATGATTTTTCACGCTATACATGGGTAGAATTTCTAGCATCTAAAGATGAAACTAGTGCCAAGCTCACCTCTCTAATTCGTCAACTACAAAACTCAAAAGATCTAAAAGTAACAAGAATTAGAAGTGATAGAGGAACTGAATTTACTAACCATATTGTTGAGAAATTTTGTAAAGACTTTGGAATACTTCATGAGTATTCAGCACCTAGAACACCTCAACAAAATGGAGTTGCTGAACGACGGAACAGAACGCTTAAAGAAGCCGCTAGGACTATGTTAGCCGAGTCTAAGCTGCCTCAAAGGTTGTGGGCCGAAGCTATCAACACTGCTTGCTACACTCAGAACCGGTGTATGATCAACAAGCAACATGAAAAGACTCCATATGAGTTATGGAAGGGACGTAAGCCGAATGTTTCATACTTTCATGTATTTGGTTCAAAATGTTTCATTCATAACAATGGTTCCCAAAGCCTAAAGACATTTGATCCTAAAGCAGATGAAGGAATCTTTCTAGGTTACGCCAAAAATGGAAAGAGCTTTCGCATCTTAAATAAGATCAAATCGAAGGTTGAAGAATCCATTCATGTTGTGTTTGATGATGCTAACCAAGAACCGAGTAAGGTTAATATTAATGATGCAGGAATTGAAGATTTATCTCAACAAGCGTCACAAATCAATCTGTGTGATGATAGTGATATTGATGAAGATAATGAAATCATTGTACCTAATCCTAAGACTACTCGTAAAGACATCAACGATGACATTGCAAGAAACGCTGATGATCATGAAGGGAATGTTCATCAAGAGCAAATTCAAACTATAAACACTGAAGCGCCTACACAGTTTAATCAAACGTTAGATCAATCTCTTAACTCGTTCCAACCAGACAGAAAATGGCTCAGAGACCATCCACCAGAACTAATTATTGGAGATATTGGAGCACCCGTTAGAACAAGAGCCGCTACAATAAATGAGGCCATGTTTGCAAGCTTCCTATCTCAAATGGAACCAAAGAAAGTGGATGAAGCGCTTAACGATCCAAGTTGGATAGAAGCCATGCAAGAAGAGCTAAACCAATTTGAAAGAAATGAGGTATGGACGCTAGTACCAAGACCAACCCACCAAGGGGTCATTGGAACTAGATGGGTCTATAGAAACAAAATGGATGAGAATGGGATTGTGATTAGAAACAAAGCCAGACTCGTAGCTCAGGGATACTGTCAAGAAGAGGGCATCGACTTTGATGAAACATACGCTCCAGTTGCCCGACTTGAAGCAATCCGCATGTTTCTAGCGTTTGCAGCATTTAACAATTTACAGTGTATCAAATGGACGTAAAGAGTGCATTTCTGAATGGTAAACTCCAAGAAGAAGTATATGTGGAGCAACCACCAGGATTCATCAACAACCATGGGAAAAGCATGGTTTACAAATTGGACAAGGCACTCTATGGTCTTAAACAAGCACCACGAGCATGGTATGACACTCTTCTATCTTCCTTATAGGTAAAGGCTTTTCAAAAGGCAGCGTTGACACAACGTTATTCAAAATTACCCATAATGGAGATATTCTCCTAGTTCAAATTTATGTTGATGATATTATATTTGGATCTACCAATAAGCGTCTATGTGAGAAATTTTCGAAAATGATGCAAGATCAATTTGAAATGAGCATGATGGGTGAATTAACTTTTTTCCTAGGATTACAAGTTAAACAACTCCCTAATGGCATATTCATCAACCAAACTAAATATACTAGAGATATGATTAAGAAATTTGGTATGGAAAATGCATCACCTTCAAAAATTCCAATGAGCCAAACGCTTAAGCTAGATAGAGACGATAATGGAAAGAAAATTGATATCACTAACTATAGAGGTATTATTGGATCACTTCTTTATCTTACAGCTAGTAGACCTGATATTATGTTCTCAGTATGCATGTGTGCACGATTTCAAGCTGATCCTAGAGAATCACACTTAATTGCTGCTAAAAGAATCCTTAAGTACCTAAAAGGCACACAAAATGTGGGCTTATGGTATCCTAGGGATTCTCCTTTTGAACTAATTGGTTATTCAGATGCAGATTTTGCAGGATGCAAAATAGATAGAAAAAGTACTAGTGGAACATGTCAATTTCTAGGTGATAGACTAATTTCATGGCATAGTAAGAAGCAACAGTCCATCGCTACTTCCACCGCTGAGGCTGAGTATGTAGCCGCTGGAAGCTGTTGTGCACAGATCCTTTGGATGAGGCAACAACTTAGAGATTATGGAATAATCCTAGATCCAACTCCTATCCATTGTGACAATCAAAGCGCCTTAGCAATGACTCAAAATCCAGTTCTTCACTCTAGAACCAAACACATTGACATTCGCTATCACTTTCTACGTGACCACGTTCAAAAGAAAGATATCTCCATGCACTTCATTGGTACAGAAAAGCAACTGGCAGATATCTTCACCAAAGCGCTTAACGAACAACGTTTTCTCACTTTAAGAAGTGAACTAGGTATGATTGATCTAAATGCTTAATCATTCGAAACATCATACTTTTGTTAGGCATGAAATTTAGGGGGAATTCACTGTATGTTATGAAATTTATGGGGAACCTACATAGGGGGAACCTTAAAAGAGCTAACTATACCTAAGTGAATATGACCAAAAATGTTTCCCTAGCATCGGTCATACGCACTTAGCACCATACACTTAAAACCTTTTTGACGCTTATTACACAAATCTGTCTTAGCGTCTGCACTTCTTTCAAAATAAAATAAACGCTTAGCTTTATTCCCGGCTAAAGCAGTTAGTAAAAAGACCCTTTTAAAAGCAAGCGTACATTACCCTACGCTAAAACGAGAAAGTGGATTAGTCAATCAATGCAATTAATGCTGACTTGACATTCCTCACCCTTCGCTCAAGAAAACCCATGGGTACTCATCACGTTTTTCAAAGATGGTTCAGCACATGTACACGCGTCAGTACAATTACCATGTATCTTAGACGAATACAACCAGCGCTGAATATTTTAAACCAAAAGTAAAACACTACTACCAAGACATAATGATAAGTACTGGGAAACTGTGTCCTCATATACACCCTGAAAGGAATAATTCTATATGTTACAATGACCGCTAAAGCACAAAATGTTACTTGAAAGAGACTCTCAAGATTCTCAAGCGTCCACATAACACTAAATTGTTTCAAGCGTCATTCTGAATAGGTCCGGACGCTTTAACAAATTTTTGGCGGGCATTTGAATAGTGTTCAAAATTATGGTTCCCGAACAGTTTTCATAAAGAACGTATCCGCTTTTCATGGGCACACGTATCACTCTCAGTCTCTGTTTCAAACTTTTAATCGGACTTCAAAATAGTATATGTGGCAGTTACTAAAAGAAACCGTGCCTATTTAATCTAAATTCACGTCCACAGTTATATTTTAATGGCTGAGATTTATATTCCTCCACGTGTCAACATCTCAAACTTCAAACACACCGAACATTCAAATTGAAGTTTCTGCAGAACACAAACACTCATATACTCTATTACATTCGTGCAAGAACAAGTCTCTCTCTTTTTCAAAAACAAAAATTTTCATTCGTAATCTCTGTCTACTTCTCACTAATGGCACCCAAGAAAGCTACTGCTGGAACCGCTGAAGTTGTTGTCAAGATCACTGAAGGCCTTATAGTTGATTGGAAGTTTCTCTATGAAAACCCCCAAATTGATTTAACGGAAATAATGGATTCTGTAGCAGAGGCTGGGCTTCAGAAATTTCTCACGAAATACTCGTATATGTTTCCTGAAGAACTAGAATTTTTCTGGAGAAATGCTCGACTGTCTGACGATGAGACTTCCATCACGTGTTTGTTTCCTGTCTCCAAGAAGGAATCAAAGACGTTCACTCTCTCTGCGGCCTCTATTGCCCAGAATTTCTCTCTACCTAATGCTGGAGCCACTTTAGACACTATCACTGAAGAACAAATTCAAGAAGTCTGGACTCAGATTAGCGCTTACGATGATGTTCCATACAAACCGTACTTTGAGAAGAAAGATATAGTGAACAGGTATCGAGTCTTGGCTGATTTCTGCAGTAAAAACATAGAATGCAGAGTGGGAACCTTCGACAAAATCAACCCAACCCAGTTCCAGATGATGACTGCCATCCTACTCAAGATAAAAATCAACTGGAGCGCCTATATATTCAGCAGGTTCAGAGACAGTCTACGCACTTCAAACAGACCTTATGGTCTAGTTTTAAGTGATCTAATTTTCCGAGCAGAGTGCACCTCTTCAGCAGGAGTCACCGTGGCCAAGCATAAGTTCTATGGGCCAAGAATCATCAATAATCTTTTCAATCCACCCAAAGTTGGAGGTGCTGCTAAGCCTCTCTCTGAGCGCCAAGTTGTCCGAGCAGCGTCAGATGAGGAGGCTGAGCGTCCAGATCAGGAGAAAGCCAAACGTAATGTGAAGCGTCCCACTGTCACAAAGAAACGGGCTCCTCGAAAGCCCAAGGCTCAACCTATCAAAAGCGATGAAGATGACGAGGATTCTATACCCCTCATTAGTCGGAAAGATCTGGAAAAGGTTCTCAAAAATATTGACTTTGAAGAACCTGCAGTTCCACAGACTCAAGCGTTCCCCGCCGAAGGTATAAATGTGAAGCGTATCTTCAAGAGACGTAAGCGTCCAACTGCTGCCATTTCTTCTGAGGCTACACAAAGTGATCAAGCCATAGCTGCTGTCCCGATATCATCCTTTGAAACACCAGTTGATGTCCATCTGGATGTTGATATGGCCCAAATTGTGGCCATCGCACATGAAGCTGCCATCGAATCTACAAATCTCGAGCCTGATGAACCTGAAATCCCAAGGGCTCAACCATTGCTTGCATTACCTAGTACAACAGAGGCACGCTCAGAAGGTCAGAGCGATGCTAACGACGTTGTGATTCATCGACATTTCTTCAAGCTGGATCCCTCAAAGACTATCGATCACTCAGTCGATTATTTGCCTCCAGCGCCCGCAGAGACCTTCATACCTGCAGGATACAATGAAGAAAGTCTTATCAATGCCGAAAATGATATCGCCAAGCTCATAAAGTTTGATCTGGCTGTACGCAACACTCTCTTTAATACAGCCTCCACCCCAGCTGATGAAGCTTACTACACAGCTCTTGAACTCGGGAAGACTCCCAAACACATCCCGGCTTCCGTAACTCTCCAAGCACAGCGGCAAGGAGGCAAGACTCCTAGAGCTGATGTTGATTTAGCTTATTATCTGGACTGTGGGACAAGCAAACCCACTGGCTTCGCTCTCAGAGACTACAATATCAGAGTCTATGAGCGTCAGGATAAGCTTCTGAACCCAACGAAAGAGCTACTAAACAGAGAAGGCTATTCTCACTCTCTAACACTGGTCAAAAGCAAGGAAAACAAGCGCTCAGCTAATCCTCTCCTCCTGTGGAAGAATAAAGGAGTACATGCCGGTGAGCGTCCAGCATCCCTGACCGGGATGATTCAACTTGAAATCGATGCATATTTTGACTGCGTCTGGAACGCTAACTACCAACCCGACAGGTATCGTTTTGAATCCATTTGTGATATTCAACACCAAGGGTTTCGTGCTATACTTAATGCAGGAACTGAGTATTGTATGACTGAGATAAGATGGGCTGAAGCTTACATGGGTGACACGTATAAATTTGAAGACTTGGTTAGTGCTCCCCATCTGTTCGAATAGGGATTCATGATAAAAAGACCAAATTTGCACGCTACATGCTGACGCAGCGCCAGCATAGACTTGGACCCGTTCTGAAGCTGCCTCTGATCCGCCATCAACCTGAACACCGCTTAAGACAAGCGTTGCACAAACTGGCCAACTCTTCTCTACGCTTTGATGATCAAGCGTCCACCAGCGGTTCTTCTCCCCTGTCCTGTCTGAACTGCACCCCTAGCCACTGTGAAGACAACTTTTCTCTCATGATGGCAATTATGCCTCCAGTCTCTCTATTCGACAAAATCTTCACAGACAATCTGCGACAATGGGATGGCTCTCGGATCAATCCTTTCAGAGGATATCCACTTCTTCCGTCTATTCGACAAGAAGTCTTCAGTCACTATGATTTTGTTTTATCGCTGCTAGAAAGATCTCAAGCGCTTGCTTCAGCCATCTACCCATACTTGGAAGAGTATTACCGGCTCCGCGTTCCCGACTCTCGGAAACCGAAGACTCTCCCAACAGATCGGCTAATTGGCTTCTCACAACACTATTGCCCAGATGCCTTATTCTCCATCTGCAAAGCGCCCTCCAAAATCTTTCCCACTCATGTGCTGGATATCCTCGGGCCACTGTATATCAGGGCACTGGATAGTCCTATCAGAACGTTCATTCAAGGTACTTATCTCCCCACTCTACATTTGAATGAACTTCTGCAGACTGCTACGTATCCATATGCAGATGAACCGTTTGCCAGCTTGGACTTTCGGTTTACGGACTTTAGCCGAATAGAATCAGAATTTACTGCAGCACCAGCTGACATGTTACCTGCTCCTGAGCGCTTATTAGAATTACCTCAAGCGCCTCATTCCCCCAGTCCAACTGAATCCGACTCTACTGCATCCACCGAGTCCAACACTGCTCCAGAGCTTCGAGGAACAGTATTTGATCCTACTAATCAAGTACCTATTGAATCTCTCAAACACACATCTCGTTTTAAGCCTCAAGTCCGCACTGCACTTCCCAACGCTCAACCGTCCATGACTGAATGCCTCACTCAAATACAGCAACTATCTACAGCTACTCAGGCAAGTCATGTGGCTTTAACCAATGATCTACAAGACCGGTTCACGGCTCTCGAGACCTCTCTCACAGACACTAATCAAGCTCAACTCCTGGTCATGAAAGAACATTTCGACCAGCGTCTAACCACTCTTGAGGCCTCTGTTGCTCAGATTGCTGCTCAAGTCAGTCTTCTTACTCAGCATTTCATACAGACTGATGATGGCAATAAGGGGGAAAAGAAGGGAGAAAAGAGGAAATCGTCAACATCTAAAGATCAAGTTCCTCCTCCACCATCCAAGCGTCAACACATTGATACTTCTCTCACACTGAGTGCAGAACCAAGGTATCCTTATCCCTCTTGGGTAACCACATCGGTTGAAGCGTCCAATAAGAAAGAAACTCCCAGAGTGCTCTATCCAACTCTTCCATTGCCTTCAAGAGCACTGCTTGAACAGTTTGACATTCCTCTTCTCAGAGCATCAATTCCAGAACCATCTGATCCAGCAGTATTAGCCTTAGAAAGAAAAATGTCTGACTTCGACCAAACCTTCAGAATTTGCCTACGATACATAGGCATCAGTCCAGAGGAATGGGATAAACACTTCATTGCCTTTAAGGCACGACAAGTTCAAGAAAACAAGCACATAATCAGTAAAGATCATGCTGCAATGATGACGTTAGAAGATCAGATAACTGAAGCAATCCGTGCTGAAATGACTAAGAGATACAAGATCAAGCCACGATCTTGATTTTTACTTGTGCCTCTCTCTTTTTAGTTGTAAAATGCCTGTACTGTGAAATATATATATAAAATGCATTTTACAGCTGAAACATCTCGTTAAAGCTCAAACTAACTTACTAACTTACGCTAACCTTCAGGTATCTAACGCTTGAACTAAATAAGTATTGCCATCATCAAAAAGGGGGAAATTGTTAGGAATTTCATATTAGATGTTTTGATGATGACAAATAGGACTTTCTGTTAGACTCCGAAAAGTGTAAAAGCTTTCATAGAATGTTATGTATAAGTACCTGAAAGCTTATTTATCTTAGGCTTATAGTATTTATCTTTGTAGAATTCCTTAGACTAAGTATGTGACACTAAAACACTTAGGAAAATTCTGGGTGAGTCTACCAAGTGATGAAGGTGAAGATCAAGCGTCTAAAGCTACAATGGATAAAGATATCTTGAAGCGTCCGTCAAACGCTTTAGGAATTATCCCAGTGCTCAAACTACGAATGGATAACTCAGGCCGAATACTCAACATCAAGTGAAATGACGGAATTCTCAGTGAGACCATCAAGACAAGATTGAAGAGTAAGCGTCTGAAATAAAGAAAAGAAAGTCAGGATCAGTCCAAGCGTCTGTCCAATACACGAGAATAACTATTCTCTTCAGCAAGCGTCCAAAAAGGTTAAACCAACACAACCTACAAAGAACGTAACCTGAAAAGAATTCAAACCCAAAACCATCCAAAGACTTAAAAAAATGCATGAATCAAACGGACGAATTATTTCCAACGGAAATAAGACAAGATGCATTAAAAGTCGGATAAGTGCTATTAAAATATAAGCACTATAACTTATGGGCAAGCCATATCTTTGACCTAAACTGTCAGATTTATGAAACCAAGACCATGCCTAACCAATTAAATATACCCAAAGTTAGAAATGTCTGAACTCAAGGAATGTTTGGGGAAACGAGACTCCAACCGAGTCAAACGGACAAAAACCACCAATACCTTATAAATAGCTCTTTCAACAAACAAGTAAAATGATGCACACAAAAAAAAAAAAAATACCTACTTTGTTGAAAGAAAAGCTTACTAAAAATCATAGCCAAATATCCATATAAGCTTTTCACAAATATTCCAGAGACAGTCACCCATATCTCAAATCCTTTTTTAGAAGAACCTATACTACCATTGAGATATCCCCAAGTTGTTTGAACTTTCCAAAAACAAACAAACCCGTGACCAAAACCATCAACACCTTTCATCTGAGTGAGAAAGCTGGTTGACTTGCAAGCAATATTTTTGTGTAAAAGAAGCTTGTTGAAGTTGATCTCTATTGGAGCTGAAATCTGTGTGACCAAGGAGTTCCGAGATCAAGAGTAACTTGCACCATTTCTGAGTGAAAGAAGCAAGGGGATAGAAGATCTTTAGTGGAGCTGAAATCTGTGTGACCAAGGAGTTCCAAGATCATATCCAATCTCCCTCTATCTTGTAGAAGTCTCTGTGTGACTCTTCGATAATCATCATAGTGGAAAAACCTCCCTGATAAAAGGAGAAGAAGGACGTAGCTGGGATTACATCACCCAGTGAACCTTACAAATATCTTGTGTCATTTACCTCTTTAAGCATTCATTGTCTTACTGCTTTACTATTCATACTGCATACATTCTGATAAAGTCTTAAAACAACTAAGCGACTACTATCGATTAATTAACCGAACGCTAAGCTATAAAATACTTCCGCTGTGCTAACTCTGATTTAGTGACTAAACTCTGCCCTACTTTGGTAAGCGTTGAAATCACCGAGTCTAAGTTAACGTTTCTCAAGCGTCACATCCAGCGCTTAAACTTGTCAAGCGTTCAAATACTTCAAAGTGATACGAATTTTTAACAAGTCGAAAAAGACTTCAGGGTCTATTCAACCCCCCCCCTTCTAGACCCTTTCGTATACCACTTGGGACCAACATTTAGTTTGTTTCTTTATGTTATGTTCAAGCATGCACTTTTGGCATGCTTCTCTTTGAGTCTTGATGGTTTGTGTGTGAGTACATGACATGTATTAGTCGAGTTTTGCTTTGGAAAATCTTTCATTGAGGATTTGAGCTTGGAGTGGATTTCACATGATTATGGTTTGCTTTTCGGCATCCTTGGTGTAAGTACTCTCGTTTACCCTTTTTGAGTGCTTATGGTTGAGCCAACATTGAGGGCAATGTTGAGTTTAAGTGTGGGGGGGTTATGAGTAGTGCTTATTGATTTTATGTGTTGTGTGATCTTGTTTTTAGCTCAAGTTTGAGGGAACCATTGCTATTGCATGTATTTTGTGCTAAATTTTGAGAAAAATCAAGCATAATTTTTTTTGTTTTAGGATGGTTAGTTTGCCAATTGGTGCAATGAGACTTGAGAACTCGAGATAATGACATGATATCTTGTATATTTCTATTAATGGTCTAAAATGAAAATTACACATCTTGATTATGCTCATTTCAACCTTAGTTGAGAGTCAATCTTCCTTAGATCATACACGTTGCACATAAGTCGAAGGTAGAGGGATTGAAAAGGGTTCCCCATCTCAAGACATGTGAGAAGCACCCCCGGATATATTAACCTAGATTTTTCATGTTTTTTTGAGATGATTAGTTGCTTATGGGTCCATAATTGTGTTAAATGAATGAATGATTGAGATGAGATTGGTATGACCCCAAAAATTCGGTCAGGCCAACCAGTATTGGAGGTCACCAAAGCACCATTGCCTATATACTTTACTCGTTGAGCTACTTTGAGCTTTGCTCAAGCCAATCGGGAATGAGTTGAATAAAAGACCTCGTTTTATTTCGTGGCCTTTGCCACTTGGGTGATTAAGTTCGTAGGAGTGTCTTAACACTTAGTACCCTAAAACGCTCTGGTTTGGGAGTTGTTGACCCAAAGCCCGTTACATGGGTGGTAAAGAAGATCTAAAGGGGTAGAACATTACAGGAGGCCATATGTTGATTATAAGCTTAAATCGTTTTGAAGTGTGAAATGTCAATGTAAAGTGAATGGAAGTGAGCACAATTTAACCTTAAGGTTGCCTATAATTCGATGAGCTTTATGATCTATCAAAAGTTGGTAGATATGGGGAATGTTTCCGAGCATGGTAGGGGTGCCTTTCGATCATAATGTCCTAGATCTTATCCCACTACACCCTTTGGAAATTAGTTCAATTCTAGGTGTTGCATGAGCGATGTTTTCATTTGTGTACATGTTATTGAGCTTCATTGTCACTTGATTAGTGTCATTGCATCATAGTTCTTATTTCGAGTTGTATTGGTTGGTTTGAGCTAAACATCCTTCGATTTTGTGGGTATATCGTATGCAAACCCTCACGAGACTATAACTCGTCCTTTGAGGCAACTCAAAGGTTTAAAGGCTTGTTGCACATGCTAAGTGCAACCGTTTACTCCACGAAAGCGAGTTAGTTAGTAGTTTTCTTTTCGTTTCTCCCTTATTTGATGATGTTTCCATATCCTAGAATTCTTATTGCTCGAGGTCGAGCAATTGAAAAGTTTGGGGGGGGGGGGGTTGATAAGAGTCATTTTTACTTGTTTTTAAGCCCTTATATTTATGTTTTAGATTCATTTATCGCTTGATTTATGCCACATATGCGTATAATCTATGTGTTTATTGAGTAAAGGTGGAAAATCACTACAATCGACGTAAAGCGCATAAAAACACAGTATTTCCGTATATTTTGAAATCGAATTTGAGGAAGTTTTCTTCTAGAAATTTGTAGAGCTCCGTCTTGGCTTCATGTGGAAACTTGAATCATCCAAATCCGAGGTCGGTGGAGAAAGTTTTGAACAAAACACAATTGCTGCACTGAAAAGCAAGAAAACGGTTCAGACTCTGCAGCCGGCGCCTAGGCGCCACCTCACCCTCGCCTAGGCGCCGATCAACTTATTTCCCAAGCCATTTAGGCCACTTGGACCACGCCTAGGCACCATTTAGGTCACGCCTGGGCGCCGATACAACGGTTTTGATGGTATAAAGGCCAAAAATGAAAGGAAGATGATGGGGGTTCGGATTCTTGGGGATTCAAGGCGATTTTTTGGGTTTTTGGGCCACAAATTCATCAATCTTTGAAGGAGAAGAAGGTTGGATTAAGCTAGATATTGAAGTTCAAGGTAGGATTCATCATCAACCAAGCCTTAGGGAGTTTTACTTGCTTTCATTACATGTTTATGTTGATAATTATGTATATGATTGTTCTAGATCTTCTTGAGCTATTGATGATGAGCTAATTTTGTAGAACTAAGGCCATGTGAAGGCTAAATTTATGAGTCAATATATATGAAGTGATTTTTTGTATTAATTCTCCTATTGCTTTATGTGTTAATTCTATGCTTTCATTCCAATCATGTGCTTGATCACCATATGCTTGCTATCTTGCCTAATCTAGTCGTTCGAGAGAAGATAGGTTAGGGTTCAAGGGAATTAACACATCATCCGAAACAAATGAGGAATTGCCCTTAGAGATAGGTAAAGATTTCCGGGTGCTGTTAGCCGGATTCATCCGGGGAAACTCTAGAACATTAATGCGTGGTTATTGATTAGATTCTCGGATAGACATATTTAGAGAACCGTCAATTAATCATAGGATTATCATGAGCCGAGACATCGGGTAATAGTTAACTAAGGAGTTTCCACCAAAGCAATAGGAGTCTAATAATTCGAGAAGTAACCCATATATACTGACAAGTAGATTCGGTTGTAGCATGTGCCTTAGTCATTTTATCATACGTGAGTTTTAATCTATAGCTCGTTCCTCTTTTATCCTTAGTTTATTCAATCAATTCTTGCACATTACTTTAATTGTCTTTCTTTTATTGTTAATCATAAACTAAAATACCTAGTCCTTGAGGTTCGACAATCCGGACTTTTAGTCCACTTATTACTACACACGACTAGTATACTTTCTATCCAAGCATGTTAGGTATTAGCGTGTCAGGCAGTATTCTACATCCCTCTTTGTTTTGCTGCTTTATTTTTATACATTGGGGACAATGTGTTTGCTAAGTTGGGGGGTGTGATATACTTTTTTAAAAAAATAATAATAATATATGTGTGGTTTTGACATTTTTTATATGCGTTAGATTGCAAATTTAGGCAATCACCTGATTTAACGCCGTAATCTGTGATGATTTTGATTGAGTACGTATGTGATTTAAGGTTTTAATGGGACAAATAAATGAGAAATTTAAATTTTGAGACCAACTTTGTCCATGTCAAGAGTAGATGAGTTTCTAAAGCACATTTTAGCTAATCTTGGGTGTTTGTGATCTTTTGAGCCTCTGTATGCGATTTGCCTTCTTTCTCTCTATTTTGTGGAAGTTATGAATGAAAGTTTGTTGAATGAAGGAATTATAGTGCGTAAACAAATATAAAATTGATCAATGACTTAGTTTTGTTTTTTGGCCTTTGTCACTCGAGTAAATAAGTCCTTTAGGGTGACTTGCCTTAAAACCATCTGGTTTGAGAGTCATTAACCTAAAACTCGCTACATGGGTGGCATAGAAAACCTAATAAAACAGAACATTGCACATGGTATCGTTTCTTCAATAAACTAATGTGCTGAGAATGATAATCACTGTAAAAAAAGAAGAAAAAAAAGAGAAAATTATATGCGAAGTATCAATGCTGAATTTGGTGAAGAAATTGGTTGCTGACATTTTAAAGAATAATTGGGGATTTTGTTATATTTTATTTCAAATTTTCATGTACATCTAATGTTACACACAACCCTCTTGAAGCTCATGATTAGGCATAGTTGGTTGGCGAGTTTATCTTTCTTGCGAGTTTGCCTCATTAACACCTCATACTTGATATGTATTTGATTGCTGAGATAAAATACGGAGTTCATTTGGTCTGGGTGCATAAGTTTAGTTGTCTAATTCATATTTTGTTTGTCATGTTTGATCGAGGACGATCAAAAGCTAAGTTGGGGGTGTTGATAAGTTTATGATATGCACAATTTTTGGTCCCTTTAACTATTGTTTTTGATCTAACTTTACCTATTTTGTACCCCATATACCTTGATTCCTTGTTGGTTGTGTTTTTGTAGGATGAATTACGAATTTAATCTAAGAAAACAGAAAAAATGCACAATTTACCAAGCTGACACCGTGGTGTCAAAGGCTTAAGTCACTGCCTAAAAATTTGCACTTTCACCGCAGTGTATAACTTTTTTGCCGCTGTGTTGACCAGTCAACGGATTTTCACCGCGGTGTTGGAGAATTTTCACTGCAGTGTTGCATTGGCCCAACCCATATAAAGATGCGGTTTCAGTTTAAAATACGAATGAGAGAGCCACTTTTGGAGATCTAGAGACCTAGAAACACAACATAAAGGTGGAGAGAAGAGAGGAAACAATCAAGAACGCTAGAATAATTAATAGAAGATGGAAAATCCACGCAAGATCCATCAATGAAACTACATTAGAGAGTTTTAATTCATTGTTTTAGATTTGTTCTGTTTAAACATGTCTCTTAAGATAGATTTTTGCTTTCTTTGCAAGACTATGACTTAATTCTTTTTGACTGAGGCCATGTGAAGGCTAATTACGATGTTGGATTTATGAATTTTGTTTTTCTGGGTTAATTTTGTATGGGCTATGTGTTTAATATTTGTTTTTAATACTTATGATTGCTTGATCACCAATCTTATGATTTTATGCTTAGTTTTAAGACCGAGAGGAGATAAATTGGGGATGCAAAGAGATATTAAACACCACGAAGTAAAATTGACTAGAGATAGAATCGATTTCCTTGTGTGTGCTTCGATATCATTGTGTGTGCTTTCTGTGAAAACGGAGAATTCAATAAATCACATAAATGCTTTTTTGTTAATTCGATATTCATATAGAGATATAGGAAACCATTAACAAGAATAGAATTGCTATGCCAATAGATGTTAGGTGTATGCCCTCAATGCTAATGAGGAATTAGATTGAATAAGGTTTTTATAAGTTATTTGTAGAAATGATTTTATATTTCTATTTATAGAATAAAGATTTTGATTTTGTTCATATAAATCTAATGGCATTTAAATGTGTTGAACAAATAAGTCCATAAGATTTGAAGATAGACTTTCCACCTCTTATGGTTGAAAGGAGGCACTGGAAGAGTCAAGTACTTAATCTCTTAAAAGATAGTTCGCGAGTTAAGAAATTTTAATTGGGCATTAAAATTCAACTCGTATGACACCTGCTTAGACAAGGAAGTGTGAGTCGAACACTGATTAGATAGTAGGAGCGGGTGTCATGAATATAGTTAATGGAATTAACATATTTGAACTCGACTCGCATTAATCCGATCACATGGGTATTTACTCTTTGACAGTCAATGATTGGGATTCAGATTGCGATAGTATGTGTGAACTTTAGACCTGAGGAGTTATTTACAATGTACTTGCAGTATTGGATATGTTATTAGAGTAGTTAGACCCGTATCACCTGATAGGTGGGGTCGACCTCGAAGTACGATTCACATGGTGCATTCGATATTGTAAGATAACTGCCAATATGTGATTCACTGTCTCGACCGTAAATGAGTATGTGACCTGTACGATCATAAGTAATTGAAATTACAAAATCTTTGGCCAAAGCATATAAACTAACTAGTATGGTCTTTTGTTCGGTTTTGGGTTTTAATATTTTGAAATTTCGGTTTCGCCTTTCGGTTAACCGAACTGAACCGAATTAATTTACAAATAATATATAATATTTATTTATAGTGGGGGTTAATGTGGAATTTCGAATAATTTTGGGGTGATTTATGTAGAAGGCAAAAAAGGGCCTGCTGAATTTTTTGAATTAAATGTTATTTATCATGGCCCAAATACAAAAAAAGAGTCTGCTGAATTTTTTGGGCCCAATTCGGTTAACCAACCGGATAACCGAACCGAAATCGAAAAGGATTTGGTTAAAACCGAACCAAACCAAATCCTTTCGGTTCGGTTTCGGTTCCGGATTTTTCCGAACCGAAATTTCGGTTAACCGAAATTTCAGTTCAGTTCGGTTCGGTTTAACCGATTTGCACAGCCCTAATTTCACATTATTATGATTACCGAGTACAACATCAAGTTCGACGAGTTTGACATACCATGGCTCTTACTTGATCAGGTCACGTCGGTGAAGAGTTTATATGCATGTGGTTGTCGTAATCAAGGTTTGTGATGACATGATCATCTCGTATTCAATTGAGCTACAATTTAGTTCCACGGTGCTGGCTAGGTTGTCACCTTATCCTTTGGAATCCTTCCACTATCAATTGAATCGAGCCTAGAGAGTCGCGCTATGCGAAGAAAAGAAATGTTTTTCCATGCTAAGGGTATTTTGGTAAAATCTCATTAGATGTGATTGACTAACAAAATGGATAGTATGATTTAATTAAAGATATTTAATTAGATTAAATAAGTTAATTAAATTATATTAATTCATAAGTTAAATTAATTAGAAATTAATTTATAAGTTGAATTAAATTAATTGGATTAAAGTAATTAATTAAAAGTCATTTGGATTGGAATGAGATTTAATTAATTAGACATGGTCTAAGATGGAACAAAGCCCGGAAGCCCATTCCACTAAGGCCTAGCGGCCGCCTCCCTCTTATTGTACCTAGGGATTTTTTTTACTTGGTATAAGTTGTTAGTCAGTGTCAGAATTGTACACAATTTATAATTCTGAATCTAACTTTGAGCCAAAGAAACCTAGAGCAATAGGAAAGACAAAATTTCCTCCCTCTCTCTCCATCTAGCCGCTGCCATTGTTGCCGGGGAGGAGATCAGAGCTTTCTTGAAGATTTTTCTTCCGCGTGGTAATCTAGAGGCAGGAGTTTGGGGCTGCTGCTGATTATTTGAATTTTGTCATCAAGAGGTAATTCGATTATCCTCTTTTGTATTTTTCTTGTTGCGAAATAATATCATGAAACCCTGGATTCGATTTCTGGAGTGATTTGGATCAAAATTTTTATCCGATAGATCGAATCACAATAATAGATTGGGTAGTGAATATTTTAGGGAATTTCACCTTAGCCTTGATAATCTAATAATCCGGTAAAATAGAATTTGTTGTCAAATTGAATAATTGGTTGGATCGTGTGCCTTAGTCGCTTTTCTCATTGATATTAGTTCAACATTTATTTGTCTTCTTTAGTTGGTAATTTTTGTTTTAGTTCTTTTTAATTTTAGTTGAAAGCTTATCATCCAAATTCAATTGGTTTAACTTAGAATAAGAAAATTAATTTTTCAGTATTTCGATAGTTTAGTCCTTGTGAGAACTATATTCGGACTTACATCCATTATTACTGCTTGTGCGATCTAGTATACTTGCTAGGAATTAAAATATGCATCAATATACATCTTGTTATTGTAGATATTTGAAATGTATTTTTATTTGATTTTGACTCTTTCAGCATTAAAAATTTGAATTAAATATGGTTATTTTAGGTATGTCAAAAGTTCCAAAAAATAACTCATATTTTTATAATATAAAAAATTAATAAATAGGTAAATCAAACAAAAATCCTAAAATTATATTACTTTTGAGGAGACTAAGTTGTACCTAAATTATTGGCAAAAGTATGTACGTACCTAAGTTGCTGGGAAAAGTATGTACCTAAACAAATTATATTACCTTCCGTTACGGGTGTAAGGAAAAATGACCATTTTATTTTATTTAATAAAATTTGGACAACATCAAGAACAATACAACTTAGATTATCTCTAATGGTTTAGTTAAGAAGAATTGAAACACCAAATATTAAGGCTGTGTTTGTTTCTATTTTGGAGGGTGTTTTTGGTGAAAATTTTGGTGAAACATTTTATTGGGAGTTGTGTATTTTGGTGAGAATATGTTTGGTTTAGCTATTTTGAAGTAATATTTGGGTGAAAATGTGTTTGGTTTTGTTTTCAGAAGGAACAAAAATCACTGTAGCAATCAAATCATGTAAATTTTTGTTTGAAAAAGTAATGTTAATAATTGGCTAATGATTGAAAAATATATTATATTATAAGTTTTAAATGATTATAATATATATAATAATAATAATAATATATGTATATATTTATGTATTGTAATTGGTGTACATATATATATATACACACACACACACACGCGTGTGTACTAGAACACATATGATATAAAATTCATTCTAACATATATATATATATATATATATATATATAATCACTAGGGGATATGTAAGAGTGTAAAGATTGTGATTTGGATTTAGACAATCTTGATGAAGGTTCTAAAAATTTATTTGAATTATCAAATTGTAAATTTATAGTTCCTTCAGGTTTATATGTGTATATTTATGTATTGTAATTGGTGTACATATATATATATATACACACACACGTGTACTAGAACACATATGATATAAAATTCATTCTAACATATATATACATATATATAATATGTTGTTTATTTTTTATAATTTAATTATATATTACATATATATAATATGACATATGCATTTAATATATGCAAAGTAATATTATATATGTGAAATATAATTTGTTCTCTACTAAATCCTTCCTCTAAATTTTCATCTAATGTATTGATTGTTAATTTTTCTTTTAATACTCTTTCAACTTTTGATGCAAGTTTATTAACATTTTCATCAATACGAGATCCTTCTTGTAATGTTTTAGCAAAATCTTCATGTAGTTTGTAATGTATCGTTTTCAAATATTTTTGAAAAAGCAAGAAAATTACAAATTTTTCCTTCTTTTTCCATTTGAAAAGCCTGACAAGGAGGATAAATATCTTTATTAATTTGACCATTTAAAAGTTTATAATTTCTTTCTATATATATATTATATTATACCCATTAAAATATATATAGTCATATAATATATTATATATTATAATATAAATATTAATTCCTAACACTTACATGGTAATTACAAGTGGAGTTCATGGCTAACGATAAAAAAAATTATGATTGCTAAATACAAGAACGGTTCAATATATAAGAGAACAATAAAATAAATAGAAAAAGGATAAATTTTGAATTGATTGAAACTAACAGTAAATAAGAAAAGGATGTGAGAATTTAAAAATAAAAATACTAAGCTAATGACAAATCTTTGACTTGCTCAACACTAGGCTTGTCATGTGCCAGCCTTATGTCAGGCACTTAGTTTTGGTCATTTTGGCCAAACAATCAAGGCCAAACATGTTTTGCCCAAAATTTTGGCCAAAATATGCCTTCAAAATAGAAACAAACTGAGCAAACTTTGTCAATATAACAAATGTTAAAGAATAAGAAATGAGCACAAGAGAACTCTTGTAATAAAAGACCACACTGTTATTCAAGAGAGACGAAACTCTCATTCGAAAGAGAAAACAAACTCTCATTCGAGAGAGAATAAAACAGTATATATTGCCGTCTTCATCTTGTCAGATCTGTCCCTATCTTGTTAGATCCATCTTCTCTCATCATATTTGAATTTGGGAAACACAACTTGAAAGAGGGTGCTCCAACACAACCGCTGATGATGGTGGCAACATCGATGATGGAGACAACTGCTTCATCAAGCCATCATCGACAGGGAAGAAGAGTAGAAAAAGAAGGCTAGGGAATTTGAGAGAGCGGTCGAGGAAGAATTTGATTTTACTATGTGTACATCCTTAGTTAGCTCTAGGTTGTTTTTTGAATTGACAAGTATTTAGATATTACCTTCAATATTAAGCATCATTTACAGAACTGAAAATCAAATTTCATTTTACTATCATATTTTTATATATTATTTAATTAAAAAAATTTGAAAAAGGAAAAAAAAATTTGCAAACACGATTTCCTCTTTTTCCTTTTTTGAATTATTAAGTTTTTATTTCTTTGTATTGATTTTTGGATGGAATTTTGATAACTAAAACCGCAAGCAATCCTAATTTAATTTAGTTCTTAATTGAAACGACACTCAGGGTCTTAAATTTCACCCGAAACATTGAAATGTCGGTCGAAATTTTGGATTTTCGGGTGTCCTAAAGCGAAATCGAACTTTCGATTCAATTTTGCATAATATCTTTTGAAATTTCGGCCGAAATCTGAAATTTCCCAAAATTTAAAATAATATCTGCTAAATATCCATCGAAATTTTGACCGAATCCTGAAATTTAAAATAATATTTATTATTTGACACGAAAAATCCTTACGTGTATTAAACAGTAAGTGGACTGGTCGTGTGTAGTAATAAAGTGGACTTTAAGTCCGAGTTATCGATCCCACAGAGACAAGATTATTTAAAACTAGGAATTTAAAAGCAATTAAAATTGAATTAAAAGATTGTGATTAATTTACAATAAAAATGTAAAAAAGAGACTTAGCAAATAGATTTAGATTCTTATGAGATAAAACAACTAAGGCACATGCTTCAACCAAATTTACTTGTTAATATAAATATGAACTATTCTTCGTATTATTAGACTACTATTGCTTTGGTGAAAATTCCTTAATTAATTACTACCCGATGTCTCGGCTGTAATAATCCTATGATAAATTGACAGTTCTCTAAATATGTCTATCCGAGAATTTAATCAAAATCATGCATTCAAGTTCTAGAATTTCCCCGAATAAATCCGGCTAACTGCACCCGGGAATCTCTACCTATCTCTAGGGCAATTCCCTATTTTTTACGGATGATGTGATGATTTCTTTGAACCCTAACTTATATTCTTTGAAACTATTAAGTTAGGCAATATGACAAACATATGGCGATCAAACATATGCAAGTAATTACGCACAAAATCAAAACACAAAGCAATTGTAGAATTAATACGAAGAATAATATCATATATATACTCATAACTTTGGCCTTCACATGGCCCTAGTTAAGGGAAAATTAGTTCATAATTGAAATTGGGAAAACAATAAAAACATAGAATTACTCATAGATAAAGATGAATATCAAACTAAGAAACTCCCTATTTTGGATTGATGATCGATTCTTGATTGGAAGCTTGAATCCCTTCTTTTCCTCTTCTTAGCTCTTCAAGTATGATGATAGGATGACTCAAAACCAAGAGAATGCTCCCCCAAACCCCTGAATTTTCGTCCTCACACTCTCAAAGGATGATTTTTTGATGTCCTCAAGTGAGCTCTCCACTCCCCTTTAAATACCCAAAAATCCACCTACCAAGAATTTGAGCTACCCTTCTCTTTCTTTCCTCCTACCAAGAATTTCTACCTACCAAGAATTTGCACCTACCATTCTCTTGTTTTCCACCTAACAAGAACATGAGCTGCCACTTTCGTATTTTCCAGCGCAGGGATAGTGTTTTATTCATAAACGTCTCCACAGATCTCAGAATTGGATGATTCAAGTACCCATGTAAAGATAAGACATAGATCTAAAACTTTGTAGAAGGACACTTCATCCAATTCTGTCTCTAAAAATATCAAAATGGCGTTCCAACGTGGAGGTTGTTTCTAATTTGGCGACCAGGTGTGCGGAAATGTAGCATAATAGTACAGTATATAGGCATGAAACTTTTCACCTCCAGTACATATTCGCCTGACCACTTGTGGTCATACCAAACTTCAACCTTTTTAATTCATTGTTTAGCATAAAAAAATTACTACTCAACTTATAACCTTGTGAAAAATCTAAGTTAATTTTTCCGGGAAAAACTCCTTAAGTATCTCAAGATGGTTATCCTCTCAACTCCTCTACCCTCGATTTATTGTGCAATGTGAATCATCTAAGAAATCAATCCTAGTATAGCGTCTCCATGAGCAATTTCAAAGATACATATGTTCCATTAAATTCAAATTATTTCAAGAAATCATGCCATTTTTTTTCAAGTTAATCAATTTTAATGCATCAATTGGAAAGATAAAAAAAAAAAAAACAATTTATACTTGATTTTCTCAACAAAGAAGTATTTAAACATGATATCATACAAACTTTCCCCCAAACTCAATCTAAAAATTAGCATTGCATTTTCAATGTTCAAAATAAGCACTCTTCTACCCCCAAACTCAAATCCAACATTGTCCTCAATGTTGTTACAACAAGTATACGTAACGGTAAAAGAACACTTACAACCAAGGATGTTGAAAAACATCCTTTAACTTCCAATGCATCGTTACAAAGCTTCTTCTCCTCTCGAGTAAAATAAGCATCTCTAAACATGGGGTCCAAATGTCTATCATATCTAACACTTCAACTTTTCAAACCATCAAGCATACGAAAACATACATGCCAAAAGTGCATGTTTGAACATAAACATAAACAAACAAACTAAACAAACAAAAACAAAAGAAAAAAAAAACTTACAAACTTGGGTTGCCTCCCAAGAAGCGCTTGTTTATAGTCAATAGCTCGACTATTCAGGATCGACTTAAGTCGATGGTTCTCGGAGCTTGACAGATAATGTGTCTGCGCTCCAGTCAGTGCCCGAGTAGTGTTTCAGCCTATGTCCATTGGTTAAAAATACTTGTCCATCCTCAGTGATAAGCTCCACAGCTCCGGAAGAATACACTCGGGTGACTCGAAAGGGTCCCGACCAACGCGATTTGAGCTTGCCTGGGAAGAGCTTGAGTCTAGAGTTGTACATAAGAACTTTCTCACCTTCCTCGAATTCCCGGGGTAAAATATGCTTGTCGTGCCACTTCTTGGTCCGTTCTTTGTACAGTTTTGCATTCTCGTATGCTTCATGTCTCCACTCCTCGAGCTCATTCAGTTGAAGCAACCTCTTATTACCTATAACACTTGTATCGAAATTCAGGAATTTGATAGCCCAATAAGCACGATGTTCAAGTTCGACAGGTAAATGACAAGCTTTTCCAAATACAAGACGATATGGGGATATGCCAATAGGGGTTTTAAAAGCAGTATGGTAAGCTCACAATGCCTCATCTAATTTCAGAGACCAATCAGTTCGATGGCTATTTACCGTTTTTTTCTAAAATCCGTTTAATTTCCCTATTAGACACTTCCACTTGCCCACTAGTTTGAGGGTGGTAAGGGGTCGAGATTTTATGCTTAACACCATATTTGTTCAACAAGTTTTCAAATTGCTTGTTACGAAAATGTGTGCCTCCATCACTTGCTCTCGGGGTTCCAAATCGTGCAAAAATATGTTTTCTTGGAAATCTAAGAACAACCCTAGCATCATTAGTTTGCAAAGCCTCAGCTTCGACCCATTTAGACACATAATCAACAGCGACTAGAATATACCTATTGGAACAAGAACTAGGGAAAGGTCCCATAAAATCTATACCCCACACATCAAATAATTCACATTCAAGCACATTATTCATAGGCATTTCATGTCGTCTAGAGATATTACCTACTCTTTGGCATCTATCACATTTTTGAACATAAGCGTGTGCATCTTTAAATAAAGTAGGCCAGAAAAAACCTGATTGCAGAACCTTGGCAGCAGTCTTGGATGGGCCAAAGTGGCCACCTATCACCGTGTCATGGCAATGAGCCAAGACGGAGGTCATTTCTTCCTCGGGTACACAACGCCTGATAATTCCCTCGACACCAATTTTAAACAAGTAGGGCTCTTCCCACAGATAGTGCCTAACATCTTTCAAAAACTTCTTTCTTTGGTGAAATGTCAAATCAGGGGTAAAATTCCAGCAACTATATAGTTAGCATAATCAGCATACCAGGGGATTGAAATAGAAGAAAGAGTAAAAAGCTGCTCATCGGGGAATTCATCTCCTATTGGGGTCTCATCCATTTTCTTATCCACTAATTCTAGTCTAGATAGGTGATCAGCTACTACATTTTCAGATCCTTTTTTATCTTTTATTTCTAAGTCAAACTCTTGTAGTAATAAGATCCACCTGAGTAGTCTAGGTTTTGCGTCTTTTTTAGCAAGCAAGTATTTCAAGGCCGAGTGATCAGTGTATACTATTACTTTGTTAAGCACAAGATAGGAGTGAAATTTGTCAAAAGCAAAAATGACAGCTAAAAGCTCTTTTTCAGTCGTAGCATAATTGAGTTGGGCCTCATTTAAGGTACGACTAGCATAGTAAATAGTATGAAAGATTTTACCCTTCCTTTGACCTAGTACGGCTCCAACGGCAATGTCGCTCGCATCGCACATCAACTCGAATGGTAGGCTCCAATCTGGGGCGGACATCACAGGTGATGAGATTAATTTCTCCTTCAGGGTGAGGAAGGCCTGCCTGCATGCATCATTAAAGTCAAACACTGCATTTTTCATGGTCAAGTTAGACAGGGGTTTAGCAATTTTAGAAAAATTTGAAATAAAACGCCTGTAAAACCCGGTATGTCCCAAAAAGCTTCTCACGGCTTTGACCGTGGTGGGTGGTGGAAGATTAGTTATCACTTCAATTTTCGCTCTATCCACCTCAATCCCCTTGTGGGAGATCTTATGACCCAGAACAATTCCTTCTTGTACCATGAAATGACACTTTTCCCAATTTAATACTAGATTAGTCTCCTCACACCTCTGCAAAACTAAGGTTAGATTGTGCAAACATCTATCATATGTAGAGCCAAAACAGAAAAATCATCCATGAAGATTTCAAGAAATTGCTCGACCATGTCATGAAATATAGCCATCATGCATCAAGAGAAAAGTAGCAGGTGCATTACATAAGCCAAAAGGCATACGCCTATAAGCAAAGGTGCCGTAAGGACAAGTGAAAGTAGTTTTCTCTTGATCCTCGGGTGTAATAGCAATTTGGTTATAGCCGGAGTACCCATCCAAAAAACAGTAATATTCATGCCCGGCTAATCTTTCTAACATTTGATCGATAAAGGGGAGGGGAAAGTGGTCTTTTCGGGTATATTCATTCAATTTACGATAGTCTATGCAAACCCTAAAACCAGTGACAATTCTAGATTGAATTAACTCATTATTGTCATTACGAACTACTGTCGTACCTCCTTTCTTGGGCACTACCTGCGTTGGACTTACCCATGAACTATCAGAGATAGGGAAGATAATGCCGGCATCGAGTAACCTGATTACCTCTTTCTTCACCACTTCTTGAATTTGAGGATTCAACCTCCTTTGTGGTTGTATAGTGGGCCTTGAGCTTTTTTCCATTAAAATCTTATGCATGCAAATGGCTGGGCTGATCCCCTTGATATCAGCAATCTTCCATCCAAAGGCTTTTTTGTGATCTCTCAACACCTCCAGTAACCTTGCTTCTTGTTGATCTGTAAGAGAAGAAGAAATGATGAGTGGCAAGGTTTCATCGTCATTTAAATAAACAGATTTAAGATGAGAGGGTAGAGTTTTTAGGTCAAGAGTTGGTGGCTCTTCAATAGATGGTTTGGAGTGGCTAGACAGTGGGCTATCCAACTTCTCAAATTTCTTCGTGGGGTATTGTGCACGCCTCTCTAAGCTATGAACAACTTCCAGTTGTTTATCACTGGCCGACTCAACATCCGTGGAGTTCATTATGCATACCTCAAGTGGATCATCAGAGATGTTTTCCTGAAAGTGCTCAATAATCAAAGGATCAAAAGCATATATTCTTAAACATGACGCATCATCACCAACATGCTTCATAACCTTGTATACGTCAAAAGTAACTCTCTCCTCACCCACATTCAAAGTTAACTTACCATTGGCTATGTCGATCATAGCTTTACCTGTGGCTAGGAAGGGTCTTCCAAGGATGAGAGGAACTTCAACATCTTCTTCCATCTCCAGAACCACGAAGTCCACCGGGAAGTAAAACTTGTCAACTTGCACGATGACATCCTCTATGATTCCCTTCGGGTGTTTGATTGATCGATCTGCAAGTTGGAGGCTCATCGAGGTTGGCTTTGGATTCCCCAAACCCAATTTCTGGAACAACGAGTAAGGAAGAAGATTTATGCTGGCGCCCGAATCACATAGCACTCGGTCGAATTTGAGTTGCCCAATAGTGCAAGGAATTGTGAGGCTCCCTGGATCCTTGAGTTTCTGTGGTAACTTGTTCAACACCACTGCTGAGCATGCTTCAGTCAAGCACACCGTTCCATTGCCTTCCCACTTCTGCTTATTGGATAGAATATCCTTGAAGAACTTGATGTAATTGGGCATCTGCAAAATCGCATCAATAAAAGGAATATTAATTCGAACTTCTCGAAGAATTTCTAAAATCCTAAGAAAACTCTTATCCATATCTTTCTTATTCTTTTATGTGCTAGGGGGAAAGGGAGACGTATTTCAATAGGATTAGACAAAGAAGGAGTCAAAGTTTCAGAAGATGCCCTGTCTGCCTGTGAAGTACGGACTTGATCCTGCCCCAAGTACGTACTTGAGCTGTGTGAAGTACTTACTTGGTTCTGGTCAAGTACGTACTTGGGAGACAGATTTGAATTTTCAAGTTTATCAAAAGTTTGAACATTGTCCTCTTCAAGTGCGGACTTGGACTGCTTGGGAGGTGCACTTTTCAATTCTTTGCCACTTCTCAGAGCGATGGCATGGCATTGCTCTTTTGGATTTTTCTCTGTATCACTCGGCAGTGTCTCGGGTGCTCTTCCACCTGCATCAACCGATAATTGTGCAAATTGGTGCTGCATCTCTTTCATTCCCGTCATAACACCCTGTAACATCAATCGAAGCTCTGCAAATGATTCGTCTGTTTTTTGCATGTGAGCCGCCAATCTTTCTTCGACAGTCGAAGGTCTTGGAACTTGACCTTGTGGCTTAAAATTTCCAGGCCTTTGAGTTTGGTTGTTGTAAAACGGAGGCCTCGGTGCTTGGTAGATGCCTTGTTGTGAATTTTGTGCGGGATTTGGCCTTTTCGGAAAATTCTCGGGTATGTGGAAGCTCAATTGAGGCTTGTTTGAATTTCCGACATAGTTCACATCACTAATGGTTGGCTCTGCCTCTAGATTAACATTTTGTTCTACCTCTTGAGCAACAGCAACCCTTCGGGATTGTAGAGGAAACTCATCGTCATCTTCAGGGTACAGTTCATCATCTCGTGCCATCTGCTCTAGTTTAGCCCACACTGTTCTGCTATCGAGACCCAAAAGATCACCGCCTGCTCCTGCATTAAGTCTGTGACGAATCCGAGACCGGACTCCATTAAAGAAATGTAGCACTCGCTCGTCTCTTGAATAGTTGTGATCGGGGCACTTTCGAAGCAGACTCTTGTATCTTGCCCATGCTGATGCTAACGATTCATCCCGTTTTTGCTTAAAACCCTTGATCTCGCTTCTTAACTCGTTAATCCTTGATGGAGGGAAGAACTTGTTGAGAAACTCTTCGACTAACTCTTCCCACGTTTCAATGGATTGTGGGGGCAACGACTTGTACCACAAAGTCCCTTTATCCTTAAGCGAAAAATGGAATAATCGGAGGCGGATGGCATCAAGATCTCTTGGGTGGAATTGCATGGTAGATAACACATTCTCGAAGTGCTCTAGATGGTCATGAGGTGACTCTTTCGGATCACCATAAAATTGTTCAGCCTGAACCATGCTAAACATGTGAGGTGGAATGTGGAAGTTCGGCGTGGCAAAATTGGGGACCACAACAGGCCCCGGCGTAGTGTGTACACGGGCTGGCTGATTACCACGAACAGATGGAGGTGGTGCTGGTAGTGCCGGTTGTATAGCTTGGAACAGATTTTGCAACCATTCTCTATTCTCGGGCAGATTCATATCAGGGAAGTTGCCAGCCATAGCTCGATTTCTCTGGTTTGCCGAAAGCGTACGCTCGATCTCAGGGTCAAATTCCTCTATAGCCTCTCCTGAGGCTCGAGTCATTCACCAAAAGATCAACCTGTTTGAAACAAAGAAGCAAACCAACAGAAATTTAAAGATAGAAAATAACAGTAAGAATAATAGAAAATAATAAAACGACAAAAGAAATTAAAGCTAAAAATTGCAATAAAATCCGAAACTAAAATAAATCAAGTCCCCGGCAACGGCGCCAAAAACTTGACACGAAAAATCCTTACGTGTATTAAACAGCAAGTGGACTGGTCGTGTGTAGTAATAAAGTGGACTTTAAGTCCGAGTTATCGATCCCACAGAGACAAGATTATTTAAAACTAGGAATTTAAAAGCAATTAAAATTGAATTAAAAGATTGTGATTAATTTACAATAAAAATGTAAAAACGAGACTTAGCAAATAGATTTAGATTCTTATGAGATAAAACAACTAAGGCACATGCTTCAACCAAATTTACTTGTTAATATAAATATGAACTATTCTTCGTATTATTAGACTCCTATTGCTTTGGTGAAAATTCCTTAATTAATTACTACCCGATGTCTCGGCTGTAATAATCCTATGATAAATTGACAGTTCTCTAAATATGTCTATCCGAGAATTTAATCAATAATCATGCATTCAAGTTCTAGAATTTCCCCGAATAAATCCGGCTAACTGCACCCGGGAATCTCTACCTATCTCTAGGGGCAATTCCCTATTTTTTACGGATGATGTGATGATTTCTTTGAACCCTACCTTATATTCTTTCAAACTATTAAGTTAGGCAATATGACAAACATATGGCGATCAAACATATGCAAGTAATTACGCACAAAATCAAAACACAAAGCAATTGTAGAATTAATACGAAGAATAATATCATATATATATACTCATAACTTTGGCCTTCACATGGCCTTAGTTAAGGGAAAATTAGTTCATAATTGAAATTGGGAAAACAATAAAAACATAGAATTACTCATAGATAAAGATGAATATCAAACTAAGAAACTCCCTATTTTGGATTGATGATCGATTCTTGATTGGAAGCTTGAATCCCTCATTTTCCTCTTCTTATCTCTTCAAGTATGATGATAGGATGACTCAAAACCAAGAGAATGCTCCCCCAAACCCCTGAATTTTCGTCCTCACACTCTCAAAGGATGATTTTTTGATGTCCTCAAGTGAGCTCTCCACTCTCCTTTAAATACCCAAAAATCCACCTACCAAGAATTTGAGCTACCCTTCTCTTTCTTTCCTCTTACCAAGAATTTCTACCTACCAAGAATTTGCACCTACCATTCTCTTGTTTTCCACCTAACAAGAATTTCCACCTACCAAGAATTTCCACCTACCATTCTCTTGTTTTCCACCTAACAAGAACATGAGCTGCCACTTTCGTGTTTTCCAGCGCAGGGATAGTGTTTTATTCATAAACGTCTCCACAGATCTCCGAATTGGATGATTCAAGTACCCATGTAAAGATAAGACATAGATCTAAAACGTTGTAGAAGGACACTTCATCCAATTCTGTCTCGAAAAATATAAAAATGGCGTTCCAACGTGGAGGTTGTTTCTGATTTGGCGCCCAGGTGTGCGGAAATGGTACTAAAATATGGTTTTGGCTAACTCCAGCTTATTTCTTGCTTGTTTGGTCGTGGAGGTGTGAAACATCTTGGCGTAAACTTGTTTTATACATCATTTTTCCACCATTTCTTCAATTGTATCCACTTAAGGCCTGAAATCACTTAATGCACGAATTAAACGCACAAGTGACAAAATCAAGTGATAAATGAATTTAAAACATAAACGCAAAGGGGCTTAAAAACACGTAAAAATGACTCCTATCATTATTTATTTTTTAAAAATTTTTAAGTTAAAAATCAGGGGCAAATGATAATTCATATTAAAAGAAAAGATGATTATGTAAACCAATAAGCCATAAATTTAAATATGAATCTGAAAGTGATATTAGGCAATAAATTAATAAAAATTTCGGGTCTAAACACAAAAATTATTTAAATAAAATCTCATAAAAATCCTCTTGGAAGCTTGATGTGGTTTTGAATAATGATTTTACTAATGTTGTGGCACACTTTATTTCAATGAAATTCTTATGACAAATGATTATTATTTTACTACCATTATTTCATATTTTTTACAGTAGGTTTTAGTCATTCTATTCAACAAAATTCATTATGTATATATATTATACATGGAACATTATTAATATAAAAAATGCATAATTATGATATTTAAAGTTACATAAAGTTTCATTGTAAACTTCCAAATATTTCTTCCATGATTTCTTTAAAATCGAAACCGAAAATTTGAATATCCCCGAAATTTCCATCAAAATTTTCGTAAATTTGCTACCCCATATTGACACCGATACCGATATTTAATACCTTGTCGACCCTCAAAAAAAAAAAAAACAAGGCATCGGCTACAATGATTTTCGTAGCTAATGCCCATAAATTTGTAGCGATGACAACAGAATAGTCGTAGCCCATCTTCGAAGCTAATAAGAGCGTAGCTAAATTTTCTACGGAGTTAAAAGAGTTGTAGCTAGCAGACTACAACGGAGTTCCGTTGCCATTCTCGTAGCTATAATAACCAATACATTTTTGTTTCAAATTTGTTGCAATAGCAATTGAAAAGTTCGTTGATAACTTTTAGCAGTTTCCATCACCATATCAACAAAATAGTCATTGCTTTCATCACCACAGTGACGAAGTATCTATTGCTACAGAAACAAAAATTCCGTTGCAGTTTCATTATGGAGCAAAAATATTTAGTATTTCTTATATCTAACACACTTTATCATGTTGTGATGGTATGGTGATGATCGGAATTGAACTCGGGACCTATTGTTTGGTATGGTATCCAATGACCATCTCATCTAAAAGTTTAATAAGTTAGAGAAGAAAAAAAGTTTAGTATGGTATAGTGCGAACCATCAGTTCAGTTTCTTATTTTGGTTAGGTTTAGTTTTAACTAAATGTGTTTTCAAAGAAAAAGTTTTACCCAAATGCACACCCTTAGTATTGGTGGGACTGTGGTGACCAAGTGGGCAATATTACAAATCGACCAACTTTATGTTAGGAATCAATGCGCATGAACGAAATTAAAAGTAAAAAAAAGCAAGAAAACAGAGACAGCGATTTTACGTGGTTCGACAAATTGCCTACGTCCACGGACCTATGCAAGAGAGTTTTTATTAATCTTGTGAGAGAGATACAATTACAATGAAGAGAATATCATCTACTTATATGTTATACACTTGGAGACTAAGTTATAATGACCTAATCGGACTAGGTAACTCAAAAATTGCCAAAATAACATAAAACCGCGTCAAAATAACTCTCCCAGCGTTGGACCCGTACCCAGGCGTCGACTGGCCACGCCTGGGCGCCGCCAGCAGTGGCCACGGCCCCTTCTCCTGCGTGCCGCGCCTAGGCGCGCATCTGGCTGTGCCTGGGCACCGTTTGACTCACCCGGAATCCCCGAAACATGCTCTTTCTTACTTCGAACGATCCCTTTGGTACTTTGACTTGTCTCCACACTTTAAACCCATCAATCTCCCACTTGGAGACCAAACTCAAAGTAGAACCACAAACTCTTCATCAAAACTCCACGACTCTTCATCCTCCAAATGAAAACACTCTCTCTCTAGTATAAGTCGGCCTCCTCATCACATTAGTTCGAGGCCAACTGAGGCCATGCAAAACCTCAGTTTCTCGGCGGTAACTCCCTTAGTTAACATATCCGCCGGATTCTTCGCACCAAGCACCTTCTTCAACTCCAAAGTTCCATTATCTATCATCTCTCGGATATGACGATACTTCAATTGAATGTGCTTCGTCCTCAAGTGAACCACCGGATTCTTTGCCAAACAAATGGCACTTTGACTATCACTATAAAGTGCACAATCCTGTTGCTCCTTGTCAATTTCCCTCAGAAAAATTCTTCAACCAAACCATCTCCTTCCCAGCTTCTGAAATGGCTATGTACTCGGCTTCGGTTGTAGAAAGTGCTACACACTTTTTTAGCCTTGACATCCAACTAATTGCTGTGCCACCCAAAGTGTAAATATAGCCCGAGGTGCTCTTCCGACCATCTTGATCACCACCTAAGTCAGCATCCACAAAACCCTCTAAAGTGACACTACTAGTTTGAAAACTCAAACACACATCCGATGTGCCTTTCAAATACCTTAGTAGCCACTTCACTGCTTCCCAATGCTGTAAACCCAGATTAGCCATAAATCTACTCACGACTCCCACTGCATGAGCTATATCTGGCCTTGTACACACCATTGCGTACATCAAACTTCCAATGGCAGAGGCATAAGGAACCTTTGCCATCTTTTCTCGCTCCTCATCAGATTTAGGTGATTGCTCCTTACTTAGTTTGAATTGACTCCCCAAGGGAGTGCTTCTAGACTTTGCATCAGTGATAGCAAATCTATCAAGCACCTTATGAATATATCTTTCTTGAGTCATCTTGAGGCTCCCACTCGACCTATCTCGAATAATTCTCATCCCGAGAATCATATTTGCAGCCCCCACGTCCTTCATTTCAAACTCACTTGACAATTGTTGTTTCAGTCTTTTGATTTCCCCCATATTAGACCCAACAAACTAACATGTCATCGACATACAACAATAAAATGATGTAGCAATCCTTAAACTTCTTAAAATAACAACAGTGATCCATTTGACATCTTGTAAATCCATTTCCATACATGAAGGTGTCAAATTTCTTGTACCACTGTCTCGGAGCTTGCTTTAATCCGTACAAACTTTTCTGTAGTTTGCATACAAGGTTTTCCTTTCCATTCTCCAGAAAACCCTCCGGTTGAACCATATAAATGTCTTCCTCCAAATCCCTATGAAGGAACGCCGCTTTTACATCCAACTGCTCAAGATGTAAATCCTCTGCAACAACAATACTCAGAACCATCCTTATAGTGGTCAACTTGACAACCGGCGAAAAAATCTCTGTGTAGTCAATCCCTTCCTTCTGTTGGAACCCTTTAACTACCAACCTCGCTTTGTACCTTTTACTACCATCTGACTCATCCTTAACCCGAAATACCCACTTGTTCTGCAAAGCTCATTTCCCCTCCGGTAATTTAGTCAACCTCCAAGCCTTATTTCTCTCAAGCGAGCTCATCTCATCTTTCATGGCTAGCTCCCACTTGAGAGAATCTCCTACACTCATTGCCTCTTTGTACGACTCGGGTTCACCCGAATTCGTTAAAAGTAAATAGTGTAATGAAAGGGAATACCTTATGTTTGGTTTTGGGGTTCTGGTCGATCTCCTCAAGGTAGGTTGCGGAGTCTCCGGATCTTCCTCAATCCTATTCTCAGCTCCATTTCCTGCAACCTCATCCACAATGATCTCTTCCAATATCGCATTTGGTTTCTCATTATCCTCAGTCTCTGCCCCAAGTCTATCCTTGTAAAACACCTTCTCGTTGAACGTAACATCTTTATGCCTTATGATCTTGTTGTTTTGGTAATCCCAGAACCGATAGCCAAAACTCTGTCCACCATAACCAATAAAGAAGCACTTCTGTGCTTTTGGATCCAACTTATCCCTGTCATCAGAACTACGTAAAACATAAGATAAACAACCGAAATTTTTTAAATGCGATAAATTTGCCTCCTTTCCAGACCAAACCTCCTCCGGAATTTTGAAGTCTAACGGTACTGAAGGTCCCCGATTGATGAGGTAAACCGCCGTGCTCACTGCATCAGCCCAAAATGTCTTTGGCAACCCAGAGTGAAGTCTCATGCTCCTAGCCTTCTCATTCAAAGTCCTATTCATCCGCTCTGCAATCCCATTCTGCTGCGGAGTCCCCGGAATGTTCTTGATCATCTTGATCCCATTCTCCGCACAATAGTCTTTGAACTCTTGGCTATCATACTCCCCACCATTATCCGACCTTAGACACTTCAATCTCATCCCCGTTTCATTCTCGACTTCTAACTTCCACTTCCTAAAGGTATTAAACACTTCAGACTTATTTTTCAGAAAATAAACCCATACCTTTCGAGTGGAATCATCAATGAAAGTGACATAATATCTGGACCCTCCAAGTGACTGTACGGGTGCCGGTCCCCATACATCAGTGTGCACAAGTTGCAATTTCTCAGTCTTCGGTTCTCTTCCAACCTTGAAAAAACTCACCTTTTTCTGCTGTCCAAGAACACAATCTTCGTAAAGACCCAACTCAATAGACTTTGAAATTGGCAATTTTCCCTTGGATGCCATTATTCTCATCCCTTTCTCACTCATGTGCCCAAGTCGCCTATGCCATAAGTGTACATCTTCTGTGGCCTCGATTGCAGCTAACGAGTCTTTCATAATATTAGTTGTGTACAAAGTTCCAGACTTTGTGCCTCGTGCCACCACCATGTTTCCCTTGGTGATTTTCCATGCACCACCACCAAACACAGTAGTAAATCCATCACTATCAATTTGACCCATTGAGATCAAATTTTTCTTCAAACCTGGTACATGTATGACATTCTGTAGTTTCAACTGCATTCCCTGTGCCGTCGTTATAGTGACATCACCCTTACCAACAATTTCCAAGGGTTCGTCATCTGCAAGAAAAACCTTTCCAAATTCTCCAGAAACATAATTGTTAGATAATTCTTACATGAAGTAGCATGAAACGACGCACCTGAGTCCAGTACCCATTGGTCAACTGGACTGTCAATACAGAAAACCAGAGCATCTCCGACATCGTCTGCTGCTGCGTTTGCTTGTTGATGCTCCCGATTTTGATTCTGACCGCCTTTTCTGGAAAATCCCTCTTGTAATGGCCTTTCTTACCGCAGCCCCACCAATCAGCTTCTTTACGCGGTTCTGACTTCCCTCGCCCCTTAGACTTGGATCGACCTCTACCTTTCTGACTACCCCGTTGAACACCTCTCCCTCTGCTTTCCGCACTCAATGCAGCAGATGTGAGTTCTCCTGATTCCCTTCGGCGAATATCCTCACTCAAAATCAGATCCCGAATCTCCTGAAGCTTCAACTTTCTTTGGCGAGATGAACTACTCACAGCAGTTACCGTCGCACTCCAACTTTCCTGCAAAGAAGACAATAGAATTAAAGCCTTTACCTCGTCCTCAAAGTTGATATCCACCGAACTTAACTGAGTGATGATCACGTTGAATTCGTTGATATGATTTGTCACGGATCCTCCTTCAGTCATCCTTGAGTTGAATAAATGTCTCATTAGATAGACTTTACTCGACGCCGATGGCTTCTCATACATGTTAGATAGCGCCTTCATCAAACCCGCAGTGGTTTTCTCTTCCAAGATGTTAAACGCTACGTTTCTTGATAACGTCAGCCGAATAACCCCCAAAGCTTGCCTGTCCAACAACTTCCAATCTACATCTGTCATCTTTTCAGGCTTCTTCCCTGACAACGGTTCATGGAGTTTCTTCTGGTACGGATAATCCTCCATCTGCATCCGCCAGAATCCGAAATCCTTTCCATCGAACTTGTCAATTTTTACTTTACCATCTTCAGACGCCATTGATTCGCACAGAACGCTACAATTCGTGCTCTTGATACCAGTTGTTAGGAATCAATGCGCATCAACGAAATTAAAAGTAAAAGAAAGCAAGAAAATAGAGACAGTGATTTTATGTGGTTCGGCAAATTGCCTACGTCCACGGACCTATGCTAGAGAGTTTTTATTAATCTTGTGAGAGAGATACAATTACAATGAAGAGAATATCATCTACTTATATGTTATACACTTGGAGACTAAGTTATAATGACCTAATCGGACTAGGTAACTCAAAACTTGCCAAAATAACATAAAACCGCGTCAAAATAACGCTCCTAGCGTTGGACCCGCGCCCAGGCGCCGAATGGCCACGCTTGGGCGCCACTGTGCCGGCGCCTAGGCGCCGTTATGGCCATGCCTGGGCACCGCCAGCAGTGGCCACAATCCCTTCTCCTGCGTGCCGTGCCTAGGCGCGCATCTGGCTGCGCCTGGGTGCCGTTTGACTCGCCCGGAATCCCCGAAACATGCTCTTTCTTACTTCGAATGATCCCTTTGGTACTTTGACTTGTCTCCACACTTTAAACCCATCACTTTATTGGAAAAACATGCAGTGATGGTTGTGTTCAATTTTTCAGGATAGTAACTGCAGGTTTTACCCAATGTACCTTTTAAATTATCAAACACACACAAACTCAAGATTGCATAGGAGAAACAAATAAGTAAATATGGGTTAATGCACAAGAACAGAAGGAAAGACTAGTGGACCACCTCATGGAATGGGATTCTAAACAAAGCTTTCTTATCTTTGAGCTTAATCCTAGAAGGGGACTTCCTATTGGCTGATCTCTTGCACTAGTTTTTCAAGTGCTTCACTTGTAAGATGAACGTATTATAAGCAATCTTCACCATCTTGATTTCTTCTAGTCTTTACCAATTCATGATCAATCTCTAAACTCTGTCAGATGAGCATTTAGAGTAATTTGGCTAGTGCTCACCAGAAACCACTTTCGAAAAATTGTGTACAAATTATTGAACGGCATCCCTTGAAACGAAATGAGAACTGTTGATAAGTGGGATAGCGTTACAAAGATTTTATATATGTGATTATACGTGATTGACATCATCATGTAGGCATCCATCGACTCATGTGAGCACTTACTACCCAACTTGGTGGGGTGGCACGGGTTCTAGATTTGATGAATATATCACATGCAAGCACACAGCCCTTTCAATTATAGAAATAATTTTCAAGAGCTCTATGAGGTTTTGCATATTACTAAAACACTCATCAACTCAGAAATGGTTTCTGAATAATTGTTTAATCCTTTTTGCTGTTAATTTTGTGAGCTAAAGATAGATCTAGTTTGCTTTCGTCAACCAACATGTAGCTTAACGAGCGACTTTAGATAGGCATCTTTCTATAGCTGAATGAACCTTTTTTTTTGTTATCTCTTTCTAAGAACACCAGCCAAAATCCTCCTTGTAAAACTCCATTTGTCCACAGCACTTGTGCTATAACCACGAACACCTTGTTAACTAATTTCTCCCACACAAACGTATCTGTAATACTTGGTCCTTTTTTATAATAAAAAATTTTAAGTGATGAATTTTTATGTATGGTTTTTATATATATTCAAGTGATAGTTTTTGATGATTGAAATTCTAATTTTAAGAGGGGGTTGTAAGTAAAATTTATTTATTAGACAAGTGTGCAATGCATATGGGTCTCATCACAATAATAGATAGTTAAAGGGATTAGATTAATATTTAATAGAGTTAGTATTAAACCCTACGTTGAAAGATATAAAATAAAACAACGGCCGAGTATTGTGACAAACAAGGAGTCGGCGACTACGACATGAGAGAATAGCAATAGCAAATGGCTGCTGCCGGAAGGAGAAACGAAGACGTTAAACTCACCACAATTGTTGGGGATATGAGGTAAGCTTTAAATATTTTGAGGCGGTGTTCCCATGATTCCATTATAGGGGTTAAACTTTTCAGCCTTCTTGTGTTTGACATTTAAATTCGGTGGGTCAAGAGGAAAGAAAAAGATAAAATCGCAAAAAAGAGAACATTGAATTGACATAGATTTCGAGAGAGTATGATGTGAATATGTAATTGTGTCATATGGCCCATCTATAACTTATATGACCATCATTCTGATCGTATGGTGAGTATAGATACTGATTTGACATTACCATGCACTTAGTCTTATAATTATTTAAGGATATCAACCACTGTTAGTGATATTGAAGGTTCGGAATCCTAACAGTATTATTGTGGCAGAAATTGTATGACCTCGTCGGTAATAATTTCTAAATAGATTTAGTGGAAGCCTTAGGAAATTGGATTATACGATTAATGTACAGTTAGTTTGGACAAGCCGGATATAAGGACTTATTGCTAGATCTTTCTTTGAATTTAGTTGGAGAGCAAAACTCGGAATTCGATCGCAGTGGTTCTTGATTTCTTAAGTGGTAGAATTTAAGGTAAGTGATTTTTCGCTCTTCTAGTTATTTAAAATTATATATATGTAGTATTTTTGGTGTGTGTATATATAAATATATATATATATATGGATTTGTGGAAAATGTCAAAGGATTTGATTTTTCTTGGGCTTGAATTTGAAAGGTGAAAAATGTGATTTTTGTTTGTGATTCAAATGTGGTTTTATGAATCTGATTATTGGGGAGGTGGTTTCTAAAACCCATTGTGAGACTATTACATCATTGACTATTCCGGAATAGGAGATTGGCAATCGAGTATTTGAGGGTTGGTTAGTGACCCAGTATAGGGGGGTTATGCCTATACCAGGACCCAGTATAGGGTGATAATGCCTATACTAGGACCCAGTACAAGGGGGGTATACCTGTACCAGGACCTAAGACAGGGGGTTAAACCTGTCCCTGACCATGGTTGTCTTATGTGTTGGTTGTGCGTGGTGAACTTTATGTGGAGGTTGAATAATGTTTTTAACTCAAGTGATGCAAATATTATTCTGTTAAAGTGTCTTCCTCTTGAAATTTATGTGTAACCTTATTGTATACTCTTGAGAAAATTAAAGTATTATTTTGTTGCTTGCTTGATCCGACTAGATGAGTGATGAAGTTGCTTACTGGGCCGTCGAACTCATTCTTTTATTAACATTCTTTTTCAGATCCCCAGAATTAGTGGAAAGAAGATTTTTTGAAGTCAGTTGACCAAGTCTCGAGGAGCTCGACTTAGTAGTTTTTTTCGTCGCTTTTACTTTAATTCGAGTCGATTAGATTTATTAGTTTTGGATCTTTTGGATTTAGAGATTTATATATGAGAATCACATTTATGTGACTGTACGAGAGATTATTATTCATTGTAGAATTGAGTTATGTTTGAAAGTTGATAGTGGAGTTGATATTATCGCATTTCATATATTTTTGGGTATAGATGCTCTTTACCAATGTTATTGTTAGGTAAGCCTTGCAGGCTTTTGAAATGTTCTCAGAAGCTTGCGGCGGTTGTCATGATCTTGGGGCTCAGGGCGTGATAGTATCTGGCCAAACAGAAGGTAAAATTTTTAAATTTAACTTTTGGGAAGAACTCTCGGAGCATTGGCTCATTGGAAACGCATGTAGCCTGCAATTGTTAAAAATTAGATGCATTATGAGATTTTACTGCACAAAAAACTTCAGGGCTAATTGCATTTTTCGTCAGTTATCTTTTACCACTTTTGGATTTTGGTCCTGGTTTTTTTTTTTTCGATTTGCAAAGTCGTCCAGTAACTATCAAATTTTTTTCAATTTTAGTCCGATTTTGATCGAGCGACCAATTTGGCCGAAATTTGCCACGTGTCGGGCTCGTGGTGCTAACATGGACAAAAATTGGGAATTTTCAAAATTTTCCCTCCAAAATGTACGATGACTAGGACAAAAATGATGAGGTGGCATGCCACATCATCAATTGGGCATGCCACCTCATCATTTTTGTCCTAGTTAGCGTCTATTTGGCATGCCACCACATCAATTTTGTCCGGTCAGCATCACACGTGGCAAATTCCGACCAAATTGGTTGGCTCCGATTGAAATCGGACTAAATTGCCAAAAGTTTGATAGTTACCGGACGACTTTGCAAGTCGGAAAAAATACAGGACCAAAATCCAAAAGTGGTAAAGATACCGGAAGAAAAATACAACTAGCCCAGGTGTAATAACAGAAATGCAACAGTACTATCAAAGTAAAGAAAATCATATGAAGGGAGGTAAGCAGAATAATGTGTGTGTGATCCGTAGTGAAACTTCATTCCTGCTCATTTATCCGAGAACACAGAACAATTACAAGATCTGATCTATAAATTTTATATGTAATGCCAGAATGACAAATAATGAAAATAAGTAAGTTTATGTTAATCAAGCCAATTCGACGTTCTTTACGACTCCATCTGTTTTTGGATGAAAACAAATTGAATAATGAAGAGCTAATTTGATTAACTCAAGCCCCGTGATAATTCTCCACTTAGAATTATCTAACAACCCCCGCGCTCGAGTTCGATACGCTAGACGGTGGTTCAGACTTTAACACTTCGGCGTGTTGTTTAAAATTGTTATTCGGACCGCAATAGATAAGAAAGAATAGATAAGATAGGAAGATACAAGTCCAAATATAAAATTATCTACCAAATACTTAAATCTGATAAAACGATAAACTTTATACCTCCATATTGATCCCCAGTCGTGTGTTACAAAGATGCTTCGAGCAAGAAAATATACTGATGTTAACAACACTTGATCACCAGGATTTGATCTACAGAATTACCTAAATTACACTAATCCTAAGATTATGTTTACTCCTAGAGAAAAAGATAAAAACTGTGTAGAGTTGTTCTGTTGTCTTTTTTTATTTTTCTTTCTCTGCCTTCCCCTTTATCACGTACCCACTTCCTTTGCGGTTCGTAACCTCCTTCAACCGTGTTTTCAAATTATTTGATTGGCGCGTCTTTGAACTGGGTAACTCCCTTCTCTTTTTGGGCATCTTTCGGCGGGCTTCAAACTTAGCGGCATATCCAATTTGGACCTATTCATTATAAAATTGGACTGAATTGCTTTAGGTCCTTTTTCTCGATTTTCATTAGTCATTGCATGGGTTATTTTGGGCTTTCTCATCTTAAGCCCATTTCTTCATACTTTTATTAATAAGGCTGTTTGGGCCCTTCAATTTGAGCCCATTTCTTTTTAGGTGTAAACAAATGCCTCCCTAATACACGTGAATAATTCAGAGTCACGTGTATTAAAAGACACGTTCATTCTTTTTTAACAATAGATGACCATTCGGACTCCAGGTCATCAGAATCGTGCCTTTTATAACAGGCTTTTAATAAATTTGGTGACTATTTTTTTTAGTAATGGACGACCATTCAGATTCCATGTCATCAAATGTCATGCCCTTTTGTAACAGTCTTCTAATAAATTTGGCGGCTGTGAAAAGACGCGCCCTTTTGCGTTCATCTTCCCCATTATCCTTCATTTAGTTGGGTGCGTCGCTTCATTGAACAGTGACAAGCAAACATATAAATCCTTGCATTTCATTCTCGGGATACACAAGAATCCAAAATTTCCCTTTCTATTCCTTCTCGGGCTAACTAGCGCAAAAAATCGCCATTTCCCTTCTCCTTAATTCGAGTGCTTCTTACCATTTCTTTGCAACAATGGCTGTTCCACCACACCATTCAGTGCACAGCCTGACCTCTCTAATTCCTCAGGAGTCCATCTTGGACTGTGAGGAAGCATCGGACCTCCACGAGGAAATTAGGGCATTCGAAGCCCATTACTCCGACGCCAAGGTCTCCTCTCTCAATACGACGTATATCGTCCCTCGGTGGGCCTCTAACCGTCACGGTTAGACTCTTAGCCATTTGGGCTTGGATCCCCATTTTGAGTCATCTGCCTTCGAAGCAGACGCTCTGCATGTTCCCAATCTAATCAGGACTTGGCCTTCCCTTGAGTCTGACAATGCCCCTATTTGTCTTAAGGGGTCCCGCAAATTGGCTTGGATCAACTCAACGAAGCCAACCATAGGATGGATTAGCAACACGGATGCCTTTCCCTGGTTCAATCACCTCAGTCGATTTCATGCTAAATGGGAGATCAATCGAGTATTAGGGCTAATTCGGATAGCTTGCTACCAAACACTCTCCTTCAAACAGGTAATGACGGATGCCCTTTTTCTCTCGTGGCATCCTTCATATAACTGCTTCATATTGCCTCGAGGACTTCAGACGGTCACCCTCAAAGATGTGGCCCTTATTACCTGAGCATCGCCCTACAGGGATGTACTTCGAACTGGTGAAGTGGAGGGTGATGCTCGAGCACTCTTGAAGGCTACCAATATCTGGTTTAAATACCATGGCAAAAGTGGGGGTGCCAATATTTCCTATTCAAGATTAGTTAAGAACTTCATCGAGACGGATGACGAGGTTACCGATTTTGAAGAGGTACTATTTTGAATTATGTTTTCTGCCGCCTATTCATGAATGCAGGTTTGTGCAGTCTACAAGACATTCTTGCCTCTTGCTACCAACATTGCCACAACTTTGGATCCTGTCGAATTGGCTCCTTTCATCCTGGCCCACTTTTATAGGATGATGTTTCACATTTACGAAGACCCTTCGAAGGTCAAGAAGGTTGCAGGTCCGTTATGGTTACCAACCTGCTGGTCATTCTTATACTACCCAGAGTTGCTAAATATCAAGACTCCATCACCCGAGGAGGAATCCCAGTCCTCGAATATTGTTCAGCCCATTTCGAATTGGGCATGTTATAGGGAAGCTACCGTAAACCTCTTGATTCCACTCGAGAAAGCCTCCTATCTACTAGTGCTGAGTGCGGTGTACAACCCCTTGCACATCTCGACCTGGTGCCCATTCTTCGAAACCAGATATGATCAGGCCCCGAATCACTGGTCGCATGTGGCCCTGCCATCTTGGCTGCTCGAGATTGATTCCCTAAGGCGGATTGATGATGATTGTCACCCTTATTGGAGATCTATCCTTTCCTCTCGAGATCTCCTGTTATGCGGATAACAATCCCGGAATTGAGGTTTACAATCCTCAGGTATTCCTTCAATATTCTTCATGTTCTATACTTTGAGTGAATTCGAGTGAATATCCTCGTTTATTTATATATTACCCTTTTTTGCAGTTGTGCTCGAGACAGTTTGGCATTAGCCAAAGCTTCGCTCCTACCTTTTTCTGGGCACTTTGAATCGACCCATGGTCAAGCAGATCAGACCTCTTTCCCAAGATAAAAAGGGAACTGGCCGAGGTAACCATTCGAGGGAAACCTTCCAGCCAGGTTGTCAGTTCTCCCCTATCCCGGCATTCTGTAGGATCCCTTCGAGTAGGATCCCCCACTTTGCTAAATTCTTAGAATCAAGGATCTTGCAGCGCAACTTCTCGAGAAGCAAATCATTCGGAAGTTGGTCATGGATGCTACAAGACTTTGTTCGGGATCTGTCCAAATGACTGAATTATCCAACAACGTGCTGTCCTTCTGAGGTATGGGTATCTAAAGGTCTTCCTTCTTACTTCATTTATGTTCGCACTTTAAAGTATCCTTGGTCTTTTGATTTCGGTTTGTATAAATAGGACGATGCATATGTTATCCCTTTTTCACTCACATCATGGGGGTGGATATTCGAGAGGGATAATCCCTTGGTAGCCCAAGCACATGAGAAGGCTTTACCAAGCCCTTCGAGAATCTGAAGGCTCTTATCTGTGCCTCCCCTCAAGATCCATTCCACCTGCCCGCTCCTCGAAGGGCAGACAAGGCCAGAGGCCCTAGTTATTGCTACATCTCCACCTGTCACTCGAAGACGCACAGAACTGGGGGCATTACCATTCGAGAGCCTTCTCCCCCAGCTCTTCAAACTGCTGCCGAGGTTGAAGATGAAGATGAAGATGAAGATGCACCCATCATATTCCAAAGGCGAAGGTTACATAGGGTCTTTCGAGGATGGTTAGCATCTCTCCTTTACCATTTTATGAAGTTTTTCATATCTTTATTCGTTTACATTGATAGGTATTTGCATGCAGGTCCTTCGAGTGAGACTCCTTCCAGAGTGACTCTTCTGCAAGAAACCACACATACTATAGCTCCAGTAATCGAGATAGAAGATGAGGCTGAATTGGACATGCCCTTACTAGGCGGATGCTCCATTCGAGGCGCCTTCTCATGATATCCCATCTCAGTCGGAGGAACATACTCAAGTCCTCGAGGACCATTCTTCAGGTATGTATCTTAGTAGTGTTTTATTTCTGCTTGTACAGCAGTTTCTTAGCTTGGATTTTCACAAATCCTTCATTTTGTAGACTCTGAAGAGGCCTCAGTAGAGAAGCCTACCTTTGTGGCTAAAGAGGAAACCACTGGTGAAAGAGCTCTCGAGTCGGGTTCCCCACAGCCTATCGAACGCACTGCCGAAGTTCCACTATTCAAAGGTAAGGTTAACTATGTCAACATTTGCTCAATACGACTATTATGATTTACCTTTTATTCCTTTAGGCATTGAAATCACCCCTGAGGAAATTCTCGAAAATCCAATCGCAACTCAATCTCTTGAGATCCAGGATGCCCCATCTACCTCGAACGCGGTGTACCTGCACGAATGTCATCCCAATCGAAGGTAAACATTTGTCATGTTATCGTCATATTTTGCATGATTCTTTACGTCCTTTAAGTTACTTCGTGTTTTATTCTCAGGGAATGTCGAACTCATGTCCTTCTCGAGGGCGACTTAAGAGAAGCCCTTAATGCTATCAACTTGATCCGACCAACCAAGAGCTGCTTGGGAGGACTCGTTCGCTCCTGGATGGTGCAACATCGAGGATTGCTTTCCAGTGTCGTCCTATGTTTGTCGCGGCGAGGCAGATGTTCGAGAGTCGTTTGATGGCTATCCAAGGTTTGATCGATCAGGGTCTTACCCCTTCGAGGAGCAGAGATATCATCCTGTAGTGTCACGAGTTCCCAGAAATTGGGTCAACTTCCAGTTCGAGTCCCTACTCTAGAAAACACTCGAGCAAATTATCTGGCCCAAATTGCAGGAGCTAGATGCCAGAATCGCCGGTCTCCAAGCCGAGAGGGACCACCTTCTAGATTTGGCCAACAACACCAATGAGGAATTGGCGGTTGTTAACAATCAAATTACTCTACTTACACAGATGTTCGAGACGATAGTGAAGCCGGCATTGCTAGAAAGATGCCTTTATTTTAGCTTTAAATGTATTGATAGACTCTTTACGTTTTCTAGAGTAGTCATTTTATAAATATAGTACTTTCGAATAGTAATTTTCTACTCTAATTATTGTTTATGAACAAACTGCCAGTTTCCGGCATTCTTTCGAATATAATATCTGCATTTTCTTGCTATATACTTGGCGTATATTTCTTCAAATGTTTTGCATTTAAACTCCTTCCATTTTCTTTTCCATTTAAGTACTGAAGTCTAAATGAGTTTCCTGATAATTTACTTGAGATTGAAAATGGCCCTTCCCATTTAGGGGACCATTTTCCATAAAAATGATCCTTCGATCAAGCCTTCTGGAAATATCATTTTCCAGACTATGTCCCCTACTTCGAAGGATCTTGTTTTGACCTTTTATTATAGCGTTTTTCCACTTTCTTTTTCTGGAGCTCGATTTGTTGTAATGCCATTATTTGAATCATTTCATGATCCAACTTCTCCATGGTCATATTCTCGATATACTCCTCTCGTGTGAGTTTTGATTGCTCCAAAATCCATTGTGACTTGATATTTATCTCCATTGGTATAACAGCCTCGTGACCGTACACTAATTGAAAGGGTGTAACCCCTAGGCTATCCTTTTTGATATTCCTTAATGCCCATAAAGTATCAATAAGCAATTCGTGCCAAACCTTAGGATTGTTTTGTATCATTTTCGAGATACATCCTTTAATTAACTTATTTGAAGATTCAGCGTCCGTTTGATTGAGCATAATAAGGGGTTGAATTCAACAACTTTATCTTAAACTGACTTAGAAATTCGAACATCTCTGTGCTGTTGAAAACCCTAGCCTGATCAAAAGTTATAGACTTAGGTATCCCGAATCGAGTTATGATATATTCTTTAATGAAATCAATCACCAGCTTCGAATTGATGTTCTCGAAGGCCTTAGCCTCAACCCATTTAGTAAAGTAGTCTGTAGCTACCAAAATATAACTGTGCCTTTTCGAAGAAGCTGGCTTTGTCTCACCTATGATATCTATAGCCCATCCTCGAAATGGCCATGGTTTTACAATTGAGTTCAGCTCAACTGTAGCCTGCCATAACACTTTGCCATATTTTTGACATTGTCTGCAACCTTTTGCGTAATTTATGCAATCCCTAAGGACAGTTGGCCACTGAAAACCATATCGATATATCAGCCATCTCATCTTTTGGCCAGCTTGATGAGCACCGCAAATCCCTTCGTGGGTTTCTGCCATTATAACCAAAGCCTCCTCTAAATCGAGGCACTTTAATAAAACCCCTTGAGGATCTTTTCGATACAAGTCTTGCCCATCATAAAAATAATGGTGAGCCATTAGTTTTAACTTATTCGAGAATCCTCCTTTGGCTGGATCCTTCAAGTACTTTATAATCTCGAGACGCCAATCTTCTTTTCTTTTAAAGATATCAATTTTATTGACTTGCAACGCCCTTTGTTTGAAGGGTAGCAGAATCCTTATCTCGAGTTGAATCGTTGACTCGAGTAAATCAGGATCGATCCTATATCCTGATGCCATTTGGGTCAGATCATTGGAAATTTGATTCTTTTCCCTGGCACGTGCGTAATTTTTACTGACTCGAAATAGCTTAGTAGTTGATGTACTCGAGCATACGAGGCTACTGCTACTGGGCTGATACATTTAAATATTCTCTTTACTTGATTTATGATCAACTGGGAGTCTCCCTTTATCTCGATATTTCCTACACCCATATCGAGTAGTATTTCTAATCCCAAAATGAGAGCTTCATATTCTGCTCTGTTATTTGTGCAATTTCCCTCGATTTTTGCACACATTTGGGTCAAGTGCTGATGTCAACAGCACTTGATCACCAGGATTTGATCTACAGAATTACCTAAATTACGCTACTCCTAAGATTATGCGTACTCCTAGAGAAAAAGATAAAAACTATGTAGAGTTGTTCTATTGTCTTCTTCCTTTTTTCCACCTTGCCCTTTATCACGTACCCACTTCCTTTGCGGTTAGTAACCTCCTTCAACCGCGTTTTTTAATTATTTGATTGGCGCATCTCTGAACTAGGTAACTCCCTTATCTTTTTGGGCTTCTTTCGGCGGGCTTCTAACTTATCGACAGTTTGGACCTTTCCATTATAAAGTCGGGCTGAATTGCTCTAGGTCCTTTTTCTCGATTTTCATTAGTCATTGTATGGGTTATTTTGGGCTTTCTAACTTTAAGCCTATTTCTTCGTACTTTTATTAATAAGGTTGTTTGGGCCCTTCAATTTGAGCCCATTTCTTTTTAGGTGTAAACAATATCTATATATTTATATATCTATATATCTATATATTATATTCTAAAAGTATGGATGATATGAGATGATTTACATTTCTTAATTTTTTTTTGTTAAGACAAAAATAACCCTACATTAATAAATTAGTATTATTCTCAAATAAAAAAATGTATTTTTGTTAATAATGAATGTGGATGAATTTGAAATTAATAGTGAACAAACTTATTCAATATATATTTATTAATATGAATGATTCACAAGAATATGAATGGATGAAGTCACAATATAGAAGTATAGGTGTTAATTTATATATCAACCAAGGGCAATGTACATCATTGTTATTTTTAGTGCCCTTGCCATGAATCTCTTGGGTAAAGCTCGAAATCAATTGATCCACAACCAAGTGCAAGTTGATATCAATGAGTTAATTAGAAATTTGTCGTGACCGGAAATTGCGCAATGGGAAGCCCAGCAAGAAAAGATTTTTAGAAACCGATTGATCTACATTGGAGTTGCTTGGTCCCCCTCGTCAGATGCCTGTTACGTATAGTGATGGTAAAGCTTTCTTGGCAGCTGTTGTTAGAGATTTTAAGGGCTAGATGAGTGATGTTTGCGGTTATTAAAAATTGTCCGGCAGTGAATCCTTGCGGCGCTGAGATTCTCGCCATGCATTAAAGAATCCCTCCTCATTTCGAACAAATTTAATTTGGACCAAGTGATCTTTGAATCAGATATATAGATGCTCTTACAACAATCAAAATGATTAATGAAGTTGGCACTATATATGTTGAAGTTGAACCGTGAGTGTGAGGATGTCACCTTAACTAAAAGAATTTTGGAACTCAACTACAAGTGGAAGCTTATTTTTGCGAAACTGTCCATAGTGGAGTTAAGTGAAACAAAATTTGAACATTAAATATGGTAATGTTAATTTTTTTCACTTAAGGGATTACTCTAACACAAATCGTCTACTTGAAAGACTAAAAATGTCATTATTCCGTTTGAAATCACTTGAATTATTATTGATTTACTAACCTTAAACAAAGAGGTATGTTTAACAAGTGAGTTAAAGTTTCGTTAGAATAAAATAATTAGTAGAGAACTATATTAAGTTAAATTAGGCTAAAACCTAATTTAATATTAACTTGTCTAAACATACACCTTAGAAATAGAAAACAATTATTTAATCGATTGTATACAACTAATATCATTATTTCTTATAATAGAGTTATATATTTGAAGAATATTACAGTTTCAATAGAGGGTTTAAAACAAATTTTAGGATATAAACACAGTTCCAGTAGTTATTGTCTTTACATTTTTTGTTAAATCTTTCATGGATGTATAACTTCGACGCACCATGTTATTGATTCATCTACCTCAAATTGTCAAATAACTTCTCCGCACTTTTTATCGTTTTAAATTTAAAATATATGAAGAACCAAACCAACAGGAAAAAACTGTGAAAATTCTATAAATAAATTCTTAAAGTAGATTTTGTGGAAAATTTCAGATGTTAGCTTTTATAGTCGAATAGGATGCCATCGGAGAGAAGAAAAAGAGAGATATGAGAAGTATTAGTAATGAAATTTTGACGTAAAACGGATATGATTTACTACATTCATAAAAGCCAAAAACGTGAAAGAAAGTCTGAAAGTTATTTGGAAGCACAAGATACCAAACATGTGGAATTGCTGATAGATCCCTTTGTTTAACCAACACAAAAAAGGGAATTGCTGATAGATCTCTTTGTTTAACCAAAAAAGAAAAAAAGAAAAAGGAATTGCTGATAGATATCATGTAAGGGATGTTAGTACTATGATGGTGGCTGTTGCGGGGTGATGGAGCGATGGTGTTTGAGTTTTGAGGCCGAGCAACGCAGAATCAGTCTTTACTTTGTAGAAGAGAGAGAACATATAGAATGTTCTAATATGTTTATCATTAAGGAGGCATCAATTAATTCAATGAAGGTGTTATTACTTATTAATTCGAACATATGTTAAAAGATTTTAATACAAATATTATGGTACATTATATTATTTTATTATTATAAAGCTACAAAATACTTTATCTTTCTTATTATATATTTATTTTCATGATAATTAAGATAACTTTATTATATTAATCCTTCAAAATGGCAAAATTTATTATATATTTTCTACAAACTTATACTACAATACAATTTAGGGAAAATACTAAAGCCCCCCAAAATAAATTTTTATTACTAAAAAACCTATGAAAATATTTTTTAACCTCAAAAACCCACTATACAAACTTTTCATTTAAAAAAACCCAAAAAGTTAAGATTAAGAACTCTTTGGACTAAACTGCCCTTCATTTCTAAGTTAAGAATTGATCAATTAATTTTTTTTATATAATTTCTTTTGTTTTAAAATTTTCAAATTGATAAGTTGAATAATACTGATTTTTATTTTTAATATTAAATATTTTTTTATAGTTTTATTTTTTATTTTACAATGGTAATTACATAAAAATATATTTTTTAAATTTTTTATGTAGATTAAAATTCTAAAAATTTCAAGTTTAAATTATATTTAGTCAATTATCAATATAAGATTTCTAAATTAAAAAAGCTCTATACAAAACTTCAATTGATTGATTTTTTAGTAGGCTAAGGATAATTAAGTTCATAAACTTATTAACTCTAAATCTTGGGCTTTTTGGAATGAAAAGTTGGTGGAATGAGTTTTTTGGATTGAAAAATATCATCACGGGTTTTTTGGATGTAAAAATTTATTCGTAGGGGTTTTTAGTAATTATCCCTAAAATTTAAATACATTTTATCACAAAATATTTTAGTTAAAAATAACCAACATTTCTTACAAAATATTATTCATAATTCTTGACTAATAGGGTCTATATCTTACTATTTTGCAGATATCCTTCTTTTTTTTTTTTTTTTGTCTCAATGCGAGGAGCGGATCTCTTTCTATATCTTTTCTAATTAAAACAAAATCGTATAATTAAAAAACTAAATAATCTATTTCGTTCTAACTACATTTCAGGTCCAATAATTGTCATGAAATTGGAATCCAAAAGTTCAGTTTATAAGAAGAAAATATATAAACAAAAAAATGATATTAATATTGTGTCGTCTAAACTTCTACATAATTAAAATGGTTTTGCCCCCTAGAAGGCACCAAACACTCCCCATGTACAACAAAAAGCTTTCAAACATCTCCCTCATTTGCCAAAAACATCCTTCAAACACCCCCAGTAAAATATTGATAGACCAAAATGCCCTTAATTTAAAATGATAGGTTCACTTTACATCCATCTATTACAATCTATATAATATTTCCCCACTTCTACAGTTAAATTTCAATTAATTTGACCCTACATTCTATTTAACAGTAAGATTATTAAGTATTGTTGCATTAATTATAAGAAAACCAATAAAAAAATATGATTCCAATAATATAGAGAGTTTCATGTGAATTTATATATATGACTATTGTGTTATAACTCTTTTCTTTAGAAAGAATTTTATAGATTTACTCTTTTATTTTTCTTGGATAACTTAGTTGTATTAGTTGATATTATGTAAAAAAGTACCATATGCATACAATATTCTTCAACAAATACTTATGATCTTTTTTATAAATACAAAATCTCTCTACTTGCTAATTCAAGTTGTGAATTTCAAGTTTATCTTCTACTTTACATTATCTCTTCTTTATAATATGGCTCTTTTTATTTGATCTTAAATGTAAAGTCTCGTCTATCACTCAATGTTAGAATATGTATTAAGTATTATAATAAATAATTAAGTATTATAATTATTTATTTAATATGTATTGAACTATGTATGCACGCCTAAAATTATTTTTTGTACTATTAAAAGAAAGAATATAAAGAGAACATTGATCACTAATTAACATAAAAAAAATCATGCTCATAAATTAGTGTGCACATGTTATATAATAAAAAGACGATATAAATAGGCTTGTCACTTTATTATTAATGAGTAATATAGTATCTAAAATATAAATGATTAAGTTTATTCAAAAATAATATTCTAACAACGAATAATATGAATTATCAATGTTAATTTAATTAAAGTATCACTCTGATATATGAGAGAAAATAAATTTTAATAGTGACCACATAAATTAATGTCAGACTATCTTAAGCTTAGTTTGTCTTATTTATAATTTTACTATTTATTTCATTGAAAGTTAATTTATTTAATTATTTAGCAATAAATCAATTTGGGGTTCAAATTATACAGAAGTTTAATTGTAGAGAGACAAAATGTTTTAGATTATAATAGATGGGTGGAAAGTGAAATTATAATTTTACATAAATAAACAACATTTTTGATGTCTTTTCTATAGTATCGAAGTGCAAAAGGAATTTACCCTAATCAAAAAAAATTAATTTATGTAACTTTTAATTATTTTTCTTCTAAAATTTTATCTATATAAAAATATTTTTAATGAGCTTCCAATAAAAAAGTCACAGTAGACTGCAAATAATATATTTATTAAAAGTATTTTAGAGCATAAAATAGTCCATTTAAAAAAAAAATCCTTTGTCATTAAAGATCCTGACTAGTAAGTTACAAGACTAGCTTAAAACCCACATGATCTTATATTTGATTGGCTTTCCAAATCCTGCAATACACTTTTGTCAAATATTATGACCATATGCTTAAAAAGTAAGTAATTTTTTACATTTTAGAGGTATTTTTAATTTCATACAATAATAAATGTGGGTTTATCTTTTGTATGTTAGATTAATTATTGATTTGATTATATTTATGTTCAAAAGAAGTCATCGCTATAGGAAAAAATTCACTTTTTGTCCTATTGAAGTTCGGCCAAAACACTTTTAGTCCTATAGGATTTTTTTGACACTTTTGATCCTATTAGAGTCAAAATGTGACACTTTTAGTCATGTTCGTCTATTTGTAGGCGAAATTTACCCACGTGAGACACACACTCTGTTAGTTAACTGCCCTTCACGTGTTTTATTTGAATCCTGAGGCAGTTAATTAATAGAACGTGTGTCTCAAGTGGGTAAATTCCGTCCAAAATAGAAGGATGTGCTCCAATGGGACCAAAAGTGTTAAAAAAGCTCCTTTGGGAGTGAAAGTATTTTGGTCGAAATCCAATGGGACCAAAAGTGAATTTTTTTTTCATCGTTATAAAATTAATCATTTTTCAATCACAATGAGAATCGATCTTGCATTGCTTGTGAGCATATTTTTTCCTTTCCCCAATAAGCATTTTTGCTTATTACCTTGATATGTCTTAGATCTCTTGAGTTAGTTTTGATTTACTCACCTTGCATAAATATGTTGCATTGTTTTGTTCCTTGAACAACTTAGAATAAAATAAGTTATAGACAATTATATTATAATAAAGTATATTTAACCTAATTTTTATTAACTTATCTAAAGTAAAATAATTACTTATTAAATGTTTATATACTATTATCATCATTAATTTTTATAATAGTTAAATCATTTTACTATTCTGAAAATACAAATACTCTTAAATTTCTTATTTTATTTATTTTTATAAAAATTAAGATAATTTTACTGTCTTAATCCAAAATACTTGAAGAACTCTATTTCATATTTCCTACACCCTTATATTACCATAAAATATAAATACATTTATCACAAAATGGTGGTCCCAAGTGGCATACGAAAGGGTCTAGAAGGGAGGGGGGGTTGAATAGACCTTGAAGTCTTTTTCGACTTCAAAAAGTTCGTATCACTTTTAAAGATTTGAACGCTTGGAAAACTGAGCGCTTGGGTCAGGCGCTTCAGTAACGATAACTTAGACTTAGTGATTTTAGCAATTTACCAAAGTAGGGTAATGCCTAGATCGCTTAATCAGGATTAGCACAACGAAAATAATTTTTAGCGTTCGATTGGTTAATTAATCGCTTTGCAATTAGCTTGGTCTTTTTCTTTTAAAGAATATAAAATAATATAAATCAAGACAATAAGTAAAGTAAAAAACACAAGAAATTTGTAAGGTTCACTGGGTGATGTAATCCCAGCTACGTCCTTCTTCTCCTTTTTCACTTGGAGGAATTTACTAGGATGATTTTCGAAGAATCACACAGAATCTTCTACAAGATAGTAAAGGATGAAAAAGATCTCGGGCTCCTTGATCACACAGATTTCAGCACCAATAAAGATCGTCTTCTACAAGCTTCTCTCACTCAGAAATACTGCCTGTAAGGGGTTTTCAACTTCTTTCTCACTCAGATGAAAGGTTGAAGGTTTATCACAAGGTTTTGTTTGTTTTTTGGGAAGATCAAACAACTTGGAATATCTCAATACGAATTTAGGTTTCTTCTTTGGAAGAGATTTGAGATATTTGTGACTATCTGGAATGTAGATAAAAAAGCTTGAAGGATTTTTAGCTATGGAGTTTCTAAGCTTTTTCTTGTGCAGGTACGTAAGTTTCTCTTGTAATATTGTGTACCGTGCTTTTGGGGTTTGCTGAAGGTAAGGTATTTATAGGCAATTCTTGGGATCTGTCCGTTGGACACATGTAGGAGAGTGCCTTTCACGCGGCGCATGATTTTACCTAAAATCTGACATTCCTGAAAATATGCTGACACCGATTGGATGGGAGCAGCTATAAACTTTGAAGTTCTGACAGTCTAGTTAAAAGGTGGCTTGTCCACAAGTCACAGTGGCTTATCACATTTAATGCTCTTATCAGGCATTTAATGCATTTGAATTTATTTCCCGTTGGAAATAAATGTCCGTTGAATGATTGCATTTAAGTCCTTCATGACTTGAGGATTTAATTCAGGTGAATCTGACATCGGATCGCTAGAATGATTTGAGCGCTTGATTCATAAATCCTGAAATAGTTCTTTAGCGTTTGACAGGCGCTAAGACCAAATCTTCATCTTCAGTTGACTTCAGACGCTGGTCTTCAAATTCTTCTCTAATAGACTCACTTAGAATTCTATTAGTGATTCGGTATCTAATACTTAGTCTAAAATCTATAAAGATAAAAATTACAAGCCTAAAGAAAATTACATACTTTCAAACGCTTATAGAAAGATCTATCAAAGCAGAAACTTACATTGTATTTGGGGTCTAACATAAAATCTTATCTTGTCATCATCAAAACATCTAACATGAAATTTCCTAACAATTTCCCCCTTTTTGATGATGTCAAGACTTTTAACTCTTATAACTCTTTTATAATTTTTAATAGTTACTAAAAAGAAAAGCCCAAATAAAGTATAAGTTAGCGTTTGAAAAGTTAGTAAAGTTAGCTAAAGTTAGATTAGCCTCAACAAGTTGTTTCAACGATAAATCATTCATATATTGAAAGAATAAGCATACATGATTTATACTGAAGGTAATATAATGAAAGCGACAACAGAAATACAAATATAAAAAGAAGGATTCATTCACTTTTTCTGTCACTTTGCTCTTTCTTCGCCTTGGAGAACTTCTAGCGCAAAGTCCAACAAGAGACGATCAGTGTCGATCATTGTCGTATGCTGAACTTCATCGTAATCATGCCTATGAAGTCTAGCACTTTCATTAAGTTCTAACAAACTTTCTATCCATTCTCTTGGCGAAATTCCAAGCTCACGAATTAAATCGTGATAGATATCTTTTCTTGGATCTTTTGATGGTTTCCAATTGATAGGTCGTCTTAGTGGACCGGCAAAAGGTTGAAATCCCATACTTTCCAAGAAATCGACGTTCAATTCTGGAAGCGGATATTTTCCTAGATAATACCTTTGCTTTCTCTTTTTAGTTAGCATCTTCTTGATGCTCACTAGTTCTTCAAACATTGATCGCCATTGTTTATTATCTGTCTTTGATATCGCTTTGGACGGTTGATGCTTTTCTTTTTCTTTTTTCCCCTTCTTAGCATCATCAAGAGAGGTTTTCAACTCAGCGACTTCTCTTCGCAAGAGTCGAACTTCGTCAACTAAGAGAGCGACTTGATGAGCGACGCTCTAAGCAGCGGCATCGGTCGAAGTATGTCTTTCGGCATCAGCCGAAGCGCTCTGAGCTAAGTGACGATTGAATTCGGATGAGAGTTCAGCGACAAGTGGTGATATGCTGTTCATGATTGTGATAGTGCTTTTATTGGAAGCGTTTGCAATATCACGACTTCACGTATCAGATATTATGCGGATTTGTCTATCAGCAGCCTTAAATATCTTGGAGCAGGAACCTTCAATGTTTGTCAGCGAGTTCTGTACTGCCTGTCTGAAATCTGTAGCGTTTGAATCACTCTCTGAATCTGAATCGGAAGAAGGACGCTCAGGAGACGGAATGATTCTGTAAGAGCTAGAAATTGCAGCCTTGCCTTTGGATTTATCTCTGATAAATTGCTCGTCAGGCTTTTGAGCAATTTTAGCATGCACTTCTTCAATCGCTTGATCCATGATTGAATCTGCAATCGTTGGGGGCTCAACCACTGGGGCGCTAGAAGGATCTGGCAAAGAGGCCTCAAAAATTGAAGTGACTTCCTCAGTAGGAGCACTTGCTTCTTCAATTATTTGTATTGGGGAAGAAGGATTTTCAATAACAATGACCCAGAGTGGGCCAAGTGCTTCCATCACATGCCTTGGACTGATCAGGCTGCTTTGCGGGATAAAGAAGATAGCGTCTTCTCGCTCTTCTGTACAAAGTGCAAGTTGCACACCTTCCGGCAATTCTATTCCTGAAGTATAAGATTGGAAAAAGTCCAAAATAAAAGGCATCAGCGCTTGAGCTGCTTCTTGGTCCACTGGCCTAATTAGTGAAATCATCTTGGCCACTTGAATGTTCTGTTGACTGAAGAGCACAGGGTGTAAATTATATCCTCTGAAATTGCTTAACCCTGAGTAATGATTAAAAGATATGTCCATCGCTTGGGCATTTTCTATCACTGCTCTCATGTCTCTGTGGAATTCAGCAAACTCAGCGTGCTCATTTGAAACATCGGCAAAAATTTGACTTTGGACGGGAAGAAGCGGCTGTTTGCTGGAGAAGGCTTCTTCGTTCAAATCGGGAAAGATGCGCTGAACAAACGCTTGACGATGATGCAAGATGTAGCGTCCACCTTGGCTGAATAAAGCTAGTTGCTAGCGAATGTAGGTTTCTATTGGTTGCCTATAGCGTGGTAAGTCGCTGACATTGTCTGCAATGTGCTGACGCTGTTGAAGCAAAAAGGTCGCAAGTCCTCGGTGTCTGTATTCAATTCGAAATGGATATCTCACGAGTTCTTCAAAAGTATAGAAATGTAGAACGAACTCTTCAGCCCATCTGGCTGTATCCACCATCCATCGCTTTCCAAGCTTTTTAGCTTTCTTTGGTTCTTTTCTAGCGGCAAGGAATTTCTCGAAGCGGGTAGTTTCTTCATCGTAATCCTCAGCCTATAGTCTGGCAAGATATTCTCGGGCTTCATCTTCTATCCACGAATTAACAGGATTTGGACGCTCAGCAACTACTGGTCCTTTTCCTTTCCAAAGCTTGAGTGGATTAGGAGAGAGGGCATTCTGAGGAGAGTTGACGACTTTGGGAAGAGCCGAATATCCTATTTTGTTTAGATCTTCCTCATCAGGATTTTTGTTCCAATCGCCGATGTGGGGATTTTTGAAGACAATCTTGCTAGCTCGAAGAGGATAAAAGGATTCGTCTGAGCGACCGATGAAATTAAACCGTGCTTGATCAAAATCTGCTCTATTAAACACTGGTCAACGAACATATTCAAAGCAAGATTGGAGTTGCTCCAAGCTGTAGAGTCCTAAATCGGCAAACTGCTCAAAGAATTCAAACTTTTGAGAGTTGGAAAGATCAGGCCGATGGAGAGATGTTTGAAAAGAGATTTCAAGCTCTACAAGCGTCTGAGTGTCTCGTTCTCTAGCGGCATAATAAAATTCAAGATCAGGAGAATATCCGTGAGGAAAGAAATCGATGACACGAGGAAGAGATCCTGTTGGAGTAGGAACAAGATCAATTGCTTCTGTTGGGATGGGGGCCACTTCTATCGACCTCTCAGCATTGACAGTCGCTTCACTAGCTGAAGATGTTTCAGCGTCTGGAAGGACTTGAGATGCTTCTTTTGCAATATCCACAACAGTTTCCATATCCACATCTACTTCAATGGGAACCTCTGAGGGTGGAGGTGCATCAGCGTCTGGTGCATCTTGAGCTGATACATATAAGCGTTTGAGAAAAGCAAGCAAAATTTCTACTAAGTAGAAATTACAAAGAAAAGACTGAAACGCTTACCCTGAGGACTATCATCGACTGACGTAGTCGCTTGATCTGTTTCTATATTAGGGACAGGTTCCTCAGGCTCCGGGACTTCTTCTTCTGATTTAAATCGGAGAAAAGAGTTTAAAAGGATCAGCACGAATGGGAATAGTAATTGGAGAAAGTCAGAATATCGTTTCACATTGCGCTGAAGAGTTTTTATCCTAGCGCTAGAGACTTAGAAACTAAACGAGGAAGGGTAAAACTAATTGCTTAGCAAATACTTACCCGAAACACTAGAAAGCCGCAGAGTGAGTGGGGCTGCGGATCTGAGGATTCGGGAACGCGTCAGAGGAGGAACGCTCTCTGTTGTGGCTCCACCCAAGTCCCCTACCACAACATGATGTAACCTGTCATTCCATTGATCGATGAAGATCCTATTGTAAATGGACCAATCCTCGTTGTCCCTCCCAGACCGGTCAATCCTTTCGAACTGTGGCTGTGTACTCGGATGTCGTGGAATTCCTTATCAGAATTCAAACTGTTGAAGAACTCGCTCAGGACGATGATACTCCACAATGTTGAGGAATACCATTGGAACCGATGCTCTCCACACACCAGGGGCAAAACACTCAGGTGGCAACTCAGCAATGTCGGGATCATCAAAGGTGTATAAGTTCCAAACAAACTGAAATAAGAAAATTGAACAACAATAGTTTTAATAGGAGAGCATTATAGAACTTTATAATATAATGACCTGGAGATAATCTTTTACTCACTTGATGATAGGTCATCTGATCTAATACTTCTCTAGCTGCCAATAAACAGCCTGTCGTTGTGCGACGATTACTCATGGGTCGATACCACCTACAACATCAATAATGCAAATAATTAAAAAAAATAGTTGTTTCTGAATAAAAAATCCTAGTTAGATAAATTACCGTTTCCCATAAGGAGTTCGTGCAATGTTATTAACATCAATTTCTGCCATTAAATGTGGAACCCTAGATGGCCTCACAACGGTTATCCGTGACCATGCCCATTACTGTTAATTAAACATAAATACATTAATTTATTAAACATTGAATATCTTAAAGAAAGATATAACACCAAAAAAATAATACATTATACCTGTAACAATGGCATTGCACCACACACTTCTGTGTGATTCCTTAGGGATCCATGATGTAGCTGACGGTACAAATACGCCAACACACCACTCCCCCAACTATAGGAGTTTACCTCATTAATATTTTCAAAAAATTTTAACCACAAAATCGAAATCACTTCCCCGCTGCTGTCGGGTAACATGAGGCCAAGCAATGCAAAAGCCCAACATCGTGCTCTTTGATCAACCATATGCTCGGGGGACTCGTCTGTGATTCTTGCCAATGGGGATTTTAGGTATTCACATAATTTTTTAATTTTTAATCGCATACCCGTTTTTTTTAAATCATCTCGTCCAATTTCGAAACCTAAGAGTCGATGAACCAGGGCTGCACTAAACCTATTAAACACGTGATGAATAACTACTATCCTACCATCGACTGGTACACCCCATAGTATAGCTACGTCTTGGAGAGTAACAGTAGCCTCTCCATTTCTGAGGTGGAACGTGTTCGTCTCCGAGCGCCACCTCTCAATCAGTGCACTCACAAGTCCCATATCACATCTAAGTTGCCCCCACATGGTTAACAAATAGAAGCGGTAAAACCCCATTTGATGGAGTTTTAGTAATAATTGACGATGTGGTGGAATAAAATCCTTGGATTTGACCATTTTAAAATAATGACCATCTGCTCGTCTGGTTTGTATTACTGTATCATCCCTTGAAAATACTAACTCAGACCTATGGCTTGCCTAATCAGTCAACACACTAGGATCCACAGGCCCATATACATCACGATTGTATAAATTTGTCATCCTGCATTTATAAAGTATAGAAAATACAATTAGAATATAATGAATTAATTAGATTATTATCCATTATTCTAAACACTAAAAACTCAATTTATACCCAAATTATATCGTATCAAAGTTCAATAATCAACACTAAAACTTGACTAACTTAATCAACACTTAAAATTAAACATAAAAATTCAAAATCATAGCTAAATGTCATACCAAAAAATCGAAGCAATACCTACAAATTTGTCTAAAATTATATCAAAGTTCAATAATTAAAACTAAATATCTAAATATAATGTTGATTTATTACTCCAATTTTTAGTATTTTTACATACCTAAATACCCAAACATATAATGTCTACATATATATGTATGTTCAAGAATTAACACTAAATACTAATTTATATAACTAAATATTATATACACATAACTAAAGTCGAAATACCTATAAATGTTTACATACAATGTTTACAAAAATTCCTAAAATACCTAAATTCTACTACAAAAATTTGAACAATTCAAAATTTTAACTAAAATTCTACTACAAAAATTCGAAAATAATACCTTAAAATTTAAAATTCTACCATAAAATTCGAAATTCTACCCTAAAATTGAACCATAAACCCTAAAATTGAAACATAAAGCCTAAAATTGGACCTTGTATACTACAATTAACCAATAAACCCTAAAATCCTAACTTCTCCCCTAAAATTCGAAAATAATTTTAGGGGTAAATTCTCAACAACAATCAAACGCAGGAGAAATGAAATTAAATTCATAAATTCTCAACAAGAAATTAAACATAAGCATAAGCATAAAATTGGAAAAAGAAATTAAACATAAGCATAAGCATAAAATTAAACATACTAAATCAAACAACAATCACAAATTCTCAACAAGAAATTAAAAAAATTATATCTAAATTCATAAGCATAAAATTTTAAATTAAATTAAAATATATATTTACCTTAAATTGGAAAAAGGAGGAGAAATGAAGGTCGATCGGTATGAAAGTTGATTTGTTCCGCGTGAAATGAAAAGGGATGGTGTAGGTGAGGGAGGAGATGAGATGAGAGTTGATGAAGAAGTATTGCAGTGCAGTGTGAGTATTTTTATCGTGAAGAAGAAGAAGAGAGAGAGAGAGAGAGAGAGAGAGAGAGAGAGAGAGAGAGAGAGAAAGATCGGCCGAATTTTTATTTTTATTTTTGAAATTTATTAGAGGCTATGCCATTCACAATGGCGTAGCCTCTAATGAGATTTAAGCCAAAAAAAATTTTTATTATTAGATAATGGCGTAGCCTCTAATGAGATTTAAAGACAATTTTTTTTATTATTATTAGAGGCTACGCCATTCATAATGGCGTAGCAGTCAGTAGTCAGTTTGATTGGCTACGCCATTAACAATGGCGTAGCCAGTCCCATATATTTTTAAAAAATTAATTTTTGACAGAAATAAAAAAGAAAATGAGCTTGGATACGCCATTACTAATGACGTAGTGTGCTATTTACGGAGATTTTATTATTTGTGTATTATTTATATAATTTTTATTAAAAAGTATATTATTTTTAAAAAACGTTCGAGACGTTAGTCCTTTAAGTTGATATCAAGTGCATGGTTTACACTACTACAAAAATACACTATTACAGCGCACCTATTGCAGCAGTTTTTAGAAAACCGCTGAACGGAGGGGTCTATTACAGCGGGTTTTTGGTGAACAGTTGTAATAGGTTGTAGGATGGGACCAATTACAGCGGTTCTTCAGAAAACCGCCGTAACTGGTCCGGACCGGTTACAGCGGTTTTCCAAGAAACCACTTTAATTGATCAATTACGGCGGTTTTTTGGAAAACCGTCGTAACGGGTCCGGACCGGTTACGGCGGTTTTCCAAAAAACCGCCGTAATTGATTAAAAAAAATAATAAAAATTCAATTTCCCCCCATTTTTTCCCCCAAATCGCCCGAATCCCCCCCCCCCCCTCTCTCTCTCTCTCAACTCTCTCTCTCTCACTCAACTCCCCCCACCGCCGCCGCTCTCGACCGTCCCTTCTCTCTCTCGCTCTCTCAACTCTCTCTCTCACTCATCTCTCTCTACTCTCTCTCTCTCTCTCACTTAACTCCCCCCACCTCCGCCACCCCCACCGCCGCCACCACCACCACTTCCACTTCGACCCCACCACCATTATTCTCTTTTTCTCTCTCTCTCTCTCTTTCTACTACTCTATATCTCTAGCTATCTATATATATATATATATATATATACACACACCACATATATCCCCACCACCACCACACCCACCATATACTGCCACCACCACCACCGTATTTCGCTGCCGCAGCAGCAGCCGCCGCCGCCGCCGCGCCGCTCGTCTCTCTCTCGACTCTCTCTCACCCTATAGGTATATACTTATATATATATATGTTTATATATGTTGTGTATATTTTATATATGTTATGAAATTAGGGTTTTATATGTTAATATTTTGATTGTTATTATACATATGTTATGTTAATTGGGGTTTTGTGAATATATAATGTGGTTATAAGTTAATATCTTGATTGTTGTTATATATATATGTGTTATGTTAATTGGGTTTTGTGAATTATATGTAAATATTTGTTATATATATATGTTATGTTATGTAAATATGTATACATATACACACACATATATAGAGTATAGAGTTTGAGTTAGATAATTATTTGTGTATGTATATTTTTTGTATGTGTGGATGTATGTATATTTGTGTATATATGGGTGTATATATATATTTATGGATGTGTGGGTGTTTGTATTTGTGTATATGTGGATGTATGTATATATATTTGTGTATATGTGGGTGTACGTATATATATTTATGTATGTGTGGGTGTATGTATTTGTGTATATGTGGATGTATATAATTTGTAGTGTGGGTGTATGTATTTTTGTGTATAGCTGGGTGTTAATTACATTTAATTTGGGATTAAATTGTGGTTATTTTGTAGTTTAGGGTACATTGATCCAACTGGTGATCTTTATTTATACTTAGTTGTTGAAAATATAATACTTTATTTGTAAGATTTGAATTTTGTTGGTTGCAACCCACCGGGGGGAAGATTAAGTCGAGAACTTGATAAAAAAATTTGCGTCGTTACTCTGCCGATTTTTTTCTAGAATAATGAAAAATAAATTAAAATAAAAATTATTTAATTAATTCAATTATGAAGTGATATTAAAATTATTTAATTTAATTAATTCAGAATCAAGATGGATCGAAGTTGGATATTAGCGGATCGTATGTCCGAGCAATATGAGAAAGGGGTGAAAGAATTCCTCAATTTTGCGATTGAGCATGCATCAGATCGGACTAGAATCAGTTGGTCGTGTTTACGTTGTTATTTTGGAAGAGAATTAGTCCACATGAATTAGAAGATCATTTGGTGTGTAATGGAATTGATAAAAGCTACACACGTTGGACAAGACACGGTGAGAGCAGTGTCACCTCAGATGATTTGGGTGGTACATCATATCGATCGCGGGATTTGGACATGAATGATTATGAGCCTGATCGTTTGGAGGAGATGACAAATGTGATTGAGGAGGATTTGCGAAATTGTCCCAAGATGTTTGACAATTTGACAAGTGATTCAAAGACACCACTGTATAGTGGTAGTAAATTCACAAGATTGAAAGCAGTCCTAAACCTCTACAAGTTAAAAGCCAACAATGGGTGGAGTGATAAGAGTTTCACAGACTTACTTGATCTATTAAAAAATATGCTACCCGATGATAATGTGTTACCTAATCGTACTTATGAGGCTAAGAAGATGTTAACCTCAATTGGCATGGGATATGAGAGGATACATACCTGTCTCAATGATTGCATATTGTTTAGAACTGACTATGCATCATCGAAGGTTTGTCCGAAATGTGGCGCCTCGCGGTACAAGAAGAACGGATCTGCTCCTGTCAAAACCATGTGGTATTTGCCCATAATACCACGATCTAGGCGCATGTACAGTAGTAAAGAGTTGGCCAAGGACTTGACATGGCATGTTGATAGAAGGCTTGAAGAAAGGATTGAAGATGACAAGATTCGACACCCCTCAGATTCTCCTCAATGGAAAAAGATCGATGATGATTTCTCTGAATTTGGTGGAGAATCAAGAAACCTTCGCCTTGTATTGGCTACAGATGGCATGAACCCTCATGGCTTGCAAAGTAGCTCACATAGTACATGGCCGGTGATTTTGATGATCTACAACCTCCCCCCATCGCGATGCATGAAGCGAGAACATATAATGATGCCTATACTCATTTCTGGGCCGAAACAACTTGGAAATGATATAGATGTCAACTTGGCTCCTTTAATTGAGGATTTGAAGGTGTTGTGGGAGACCGGTGTTCAAGTATATGACGGGTTCAGAGAAGAAAATTTCAATCTCAGAGTCATGTTATTTGGAACAATCAATGATTTTCCGGCAAGAGCAAACCTCGAGGGATATGGTGTACATGGCCAATGTGGATGCCCCATATGTGTCAAGAGTACAGATCAATATCGACTGACACACTCTCAGAAATATGCATTCCAAGGGCATCGGAGATGGCTAAATCGAAACCATAGATATCGTCGATGGAAAAAAGCTTTCAATGGGAATATAGAAGAAGGTCGAGCTCCTAAGTGCTTGACTGGTGAAGAAGTGTTTGAGAATATAAAAGACTTGGAGGTTAAATTTGGAAAGACTTTTGCAGGTGGGCTTGCAAAAACTGGGTGGAAAAAAAGGTCAATTTTCTTTGAGTTGCCATATTGGACGTCTTTACATGTTAGACATTTTCTTGATATTATACATATTGAGAAAAATGTATTTGATAGTGTCATTGGTACACTTCTAAATGTGCCCGGTAAGACAAAAGATGGTGTAAAGGCAAGGTTAGACTTGGTTGAAATGAAGATAAGAGAAAAATTGGCACCAACAAATAAGGGAAAACGAACTTATTTGCCTCCAGCAGCTCACACTCTATCCAGGAAAGAAAAAATTACATTATGTGAGTTTCTTAATGGAGTGAAAGTTCCAGAAGGGTATTCTTCAAACATTAGCAGTCTTGTGTCAATGAAGGACTTGAAGCTAAAGCACATGAAGACTCACGATTGTTATGTGATCATGGATCATTTGCTACCAATTGCTATACGGGCCATTTTGCCAAAAAAGGTGAGAGAAACTATAACCTCATTATGTTTCTTCTTCAAAGTAATGTGGAGCGAGGTGTTTGATCCTGAACAATTGCCTGCACTTCAGAAACAAATTGCCATCACTTTGTGCGAGCTTGAGATGTATTTTCCACCAGCGTTTTTTTGATATAATGACTCATCTACCTATTCACTTGGTTAGAGAGACACAACTATGTGCACCGGCTTTTATGAGATCTATGTATCCGGCTGAGCGTTATATGAAGGTATTAAAAGGCTACGTGAAAAATCGTAATCGACCGGAAGGTTGCATTGTTGAACGGTACATAGTTGATGAAGCGATTACATTTTGCACAGAATATTTGAAAGATTCTAACGTTGCAGAGCTTCCAAAGTCTCATGTTGTGGGAGGGAGAACAGAAGGAGAAAGCGTACTTGGAAAACAATTAGTTAGTGTTCCTTGCACACAAATGGATCAGGCACACCTATATGTGCTCCACAACACCGATGAGGTTGAGCTATATGTTCAAGAGCACAAGGATCAACTTAGGAGATTAAATCCAAATAAAAATGAGAGTTGGATTTCAAGAGAGCATAATAAGAGTTTCTCTGATTGGTTCCGAAAGCATATTCATGAGAAACAGAACGAGAATCCACTTTCAGTTTCAGATAAATTGGCACGGTTGTCGATGGGACCGGGCAGACTTGTATTTTGTCATTCAGGTTATTGTATAAATGGTCGCACATTCTATACAAAAGACCAAGATGAACGGAGTACAATGCAGAATAGTGGGGTGAGTCTTGTAGCTCAAGCAATGCATATCTCAAGTGCGAGAGATAATAACCCTATCTATGCTCATTTATCATATTATAGGGTGATTGAACATATATGGGAGCTGGATTATAGTTGGTTTCGGGTGCCTGTATTTGGGTGTAGGTGGGCTGACAATAAAAATGGCGTCGATAATAGTGAAATAGGCTTCACTCGAGTAGACCTTGAGAGAGCGGGTTACAAAGATGAACCTTTCATTTTGGCATCACAAGCTACGCAAGTGTTTTTTGTCACCGATCCTATTGATAAGAGGTGGTCAATTGTTTTATCGGCAAACAAAAATACTTGTATGGAGGATGATAGTTCATATAGTGATGATGATGGAGAAAATCCTATCTTACATGATTCACAAGCCACTGATAGTGATGGTAACTTGGATATCAGTGATGATGAATTGTATATGTGACAAGATCACCAAGAGGGGATATGGATTAATCCATCTGTTCGTCGACGTACTAAACAAAAGGGTCGTACTGGGGGGAAGTAAAAGACTACTAAGTCAACGACAAAACGAAAATGATGAAAGGTATTTGAACTTATGTGATAATTATATGATATACTTATTTTCTAAACTTTTCTTCTTATAAGCACTTGTTAGTGTATGAGTCAGGGTGTCTCTTGTTAGTTTATGAATTGAAAAATTATGTTGTTGCATAATGAAACTAACTACTGTATTTTTGGCTTTTGTAGGTCGATATTGTATACCGGCGCCACCACCACCACCGCCACAGCCACAGCCGCTCTCTTCTCCTCCTCTACGGCCACCACCGCCCCCTTCACCACTACCACGACCACCACAATAAGCTTCTTCTCACTCGCTCTCTCTATATGATAACGAGTATTATTATTTGAATACATATCATGAGTATAGCGTGTTTGTTGATATGTATTTTGATTATGTATCGTGATTGGATCAATATGTGTTGTTTTGTTGACATCGTTTAATGCATTTATGGTTTTGTGAAATTTGATTGGTTTTGTGAAAGAATTGATGGATTGGTTTTGTTATTTGCAATTTTGGGGGAAGATTAAGTCGAGAACTTGGTAAAAAAATTTGCGTCGTTACTCTGCCGAATTTTTTCTAAAATAATGGTGGCGTTACTTAGTACTATATATTTGGTATATAAATCTAAATTCTGTATTTTTGGCTTCTGTAGGTCGATGGATTCTGGGGCTGCTGCAAACAAACGTGTTGAAAGTGAGATACGTAGAGGTATCGCTGCAATGAAAAAAGTCATAAATGCTAAAAGTAAAGGCTTAAAGCTACAAGTCGGCTGGAATCGGAATGGCCAACCAATTGACCCAAATAAATCAACATTTCTTGGTTACATTGGAGTCATAGCTCGTGACAGGGTGCCGATTACCATCAGTGATTGGCGACACGTCTCGGAAGCAACAAAATCAGCAATTTGGAATGAAATAGCTGTAAGTTGGTTATTATCATGTTTCTAATTAATTGGTTAATGTATTTTTTGTTTATTCAATTTTCTCAAAATTATAATTTCATATATACTTTGTTGTTTGTTTTTCATAGTTAGCCTTTGATATTGAAGAAAATAGACACAAATTTGTCATGGCCGAAGCTGGAAAGCTAGCGCGAAACTTCAGGAGCTTCTTGAGCAGAGTGTGGGTAGAGGATGATAATGGGAATATTAATTCCAGCCCACCCCAAAAATATAATATATCTCAAGAAGATTGGACAGCATTTTTACATATACGGAAAAGTGAACCTTTCTTGGTAATTATTTTAATTTACGGTTTCATTTGTTGCATATTGCGTTTATATGAACATTGACTAATGCTTTGATTATGTAATGAACAACAATTAAGTAGGGACAATTCGGAAAGAGCAAAGGACCCTGAATATCCCTATAGGAAATCACGTGTTGGATATGCTCAACTGGAGCATATTGTGCTATGTAGTTCGTTTAACAGTGAATCATTACAAGTTTTGTAATAAAAATTCCTTGTTAATATATATATATATATATATGTATATATATATATATTTAATCATAATATAGATGAAAAAAAGAAAGGAAGCTGGGTCAGACCCCTCAGACGTGACACGAGCACTCGTGTGGAGGATTGCACATTCTGACAGCTAGCATAACATTGATAATGTCAATGTTAAAAGAGTAGTGCATGAAATTGTGAGTTATTTGCAATTTTAGCTATATCATGTGTTGTATGTTTTTTTTGAAATTTTTTTATAAGAGCAAAGTTCACTAATTTTTAAATGTATTATTACAGGACTGTTTATCACAGGAGGGTAGCAATAGTGGAAGCGAAAGGACCCGGAATGATATATTGGCTAAAGCTCTTAACAAGAAGGAGCATTAGGGTCGCGTTAGGGGATTAGGCTTTGGGGTATCACAAAAACACTATTTTATTGACAAAAAGCCTTCTAAAGATGAGGAGATTGATAACTTGAAAAACATGGTGCACATGCTCACTGCATCACTATCCTCATTGCGACGCGAGTTTGACGAGCATAAGGAGTCTGGGTCGCAGCAGCCACATGAAGATGAGGCGGTTTCTTTGAAAGATAGCTACCCAGATCCAGTTAAGAACCTTCCTCAGGTAATGATATGAAATTATTAAGTGATCATATAACTTACAATTCATTAAAATACACAAATTTTTCTAATATAATGGTATATATATATATTTTATATATGTAGGTTGTGGCGCCATGTCAATTGTCACTTTCAACACCGTCTTATCGTTTGGTGGCTAAAGGACAAATGTACAATCGACCAGATGATAGAACGCTGCATACACTTCCATTACCCACCCACCTTGTGAAAGTGATGATTGACATTGCAATTGAAGATATTGCACCCCTACCAGTCCCTCTCGCTGATGAAGGAGTGTTCACAGTTTCTGAGGCTGTGGGATACATTGTTGCTTGGCCTAAGAGTCTTGTCACTGTCAGTGTTGCATCGGTACGTAATTATTAATACCTAGCCATTAATAAATTATAAAAATTGTTTAAGGTTACTAAATATACTTTGGTTTGTAACATTCACATTGGTTTTCTTTGCTTAAATAGTCTCTTGGAAAATCCAAATCATCAGTTGGAAAACATAAATTAAAGATGACGAAGCACTCAGCTGTCAAACGAACACCTCCTGTGGCCAACCCTTCACGTGAAGATGACAGAGCAGCAGACGTAACAGCTGATCATCAACTCCCTCAGCCACTTGTAGCTCTTGAAAGGTACCTGCAAATAATGCCTATTGAACAATTGATCGCTATAAACATTCCCGAGGCAATCTATAATAACGAACCCTATCAAGAGTATCTTGGGCGGGAGGAGATCTATCATTTTTTGCGCAAAGAACAAATAGGAGTCTCTATCATTTCAGTTTACATCAAGTAAGTTTTTAAATATGAATTAAAAAAAGTTAGTTTTTAAATTATTTTACTGCATTAATTTGAACTATGTTTATTTTCTTGATCAAATTTATTTTATGCTCAATTTAGGTGTTTGTGGACTAAGTACGTGGTCCCCGAAGAGAAAACAAATAATTTCGGGTTCCTTAGCCCACATACTATAGCTGCGGGAGTAGGTATTACTCCCTCTCAGCGTATCTTACAAGCGCAATATATAACAAATGCCATGAAAGATTGTGCAGATGGGAAGTTGTTTATTGCACCTTACAACATAGGGTGAGTTACTAAACACTCAACTTTATTTTGTAAAATTTGTTACGTACGCAAAACTAATTTTGAACTTATCTTTTGAATGCTTTTTAATTTAGGGGACATTGGGTGTTGCTTGTGATTGATCCAATTAAAGAGATCGTTTATTATCTGGATTCTTTGCACGTTGATTCGAATAACCGACCTGATATGAAAGAAACAATCTATCAGTAAGTTTTTCATTCAATCAATGTATTCATTATATTTAATATTAATTTTAAAGTGAATATAGCTTCCTGGATTTCACATGTATATTTGCTTGATATTGACATTTTTCCTTGTTTTTTGATATTTTTAACAGTGCTGTGTTGATGTCTCGTGCAAATCGTAACACCCAAAAGGCCAAATCCAAAAAAAAATGGCCTGTAAATGGACTTCTATAAAGGTTAGTGTAATTTTATATTTTCGAGAGATTATTCGTATAAACGTTATTGTTCTAATACAATTTTTGATTTCAATTTTGTAGTGCCCCATGCAGTTAAACGACAAAGATTGTGACTTCTTTATTATGAAATTCATGAAAGATATTATTAGCCACGGAGAATCTACAATCCCACCGGCGGTATGCATAATCCTAATTAATACTCATCATCAAATTTTAATGTCCCTTTATAAGTTATTAAACCTTTGTTGTGTTTTCAATCTCTATCGTGCAGTACTTTCCTGATTGTCAATACGTCACTTACTCTATGGAGCAACTTGATGAAGTACGTGGCGAATTGACACAATACATTTTCCAATGCGCTTTTGGTATGGCGTAAGTTGAAAATTGTTGTACATTTTTATTTGATTTGTTGTATTTAATTGATTGTAAACTCATTATCAATTGTTGGAGATTATACGTAAAATTTGATTTGTTGGAGATTATGCGAATTGGAACAATACATTTGTTGGTTTTTGTTGTTAGAGATGATCATTTAATTTGATGAAGTTAATTTTGGGTTTCACGTTTGTTGTTTCTGTTGAATTGATTTTATGGTTTGTTGTGTTAGTGTGTTGAATTTTGAGCTTTTGGGAAGCTGGTTACAATAAATTTTGTACAGTACAACAAGAAAAAAAATAAAATAAAAATAAAAAATACACCTATTATAGCGGTTTTTCACAAAACCGCCAAAATAGGTAAAACCTATTATAGCGGTTTTGTGAAAAACCGCTATAACAGGTTACCTATTATAGCGGTTTTGTGAAAAACCGCTATAATAGGTTTTTCCTATTATAGGGGTTTTTTGAAAAACCCCTATAATAGGTTTTTCCTATTATAGGGGTTTTTCAAAAAAACCGCTACAATAGGTTGACCAATTACAGCGATTCTAAAAAAAACCGCTGTAATTGGTCCCTATTACAGCGGTTCAAAAACCACTGTAATTGGTCTAACCAATTACAGCGGTACCTGTTACAGCGGTTAAAATCGCTGTAATAGGTAAAAAAAAAACTGTTGTAATAGGTCATTTCTGTAGTAGTGTTACCAATATTATCATTAGTGGTAGTAGATGAACCGTTATTTTTATTGGAAAATATATAGAAAGCGATAGGTTTAGAAAAATTATTTTAAATTTGTTCACGTAATCAAAAAAGGGCAAGCATAAAATGTAGGAAAATGTGCTTGAAACGGCCTGTAGTTATATTGTGTAGATATTTGCTCGGCCTATGCCAAAGCAAACACATTGTATTGATATTCCTTGCCACACGGAGTGTCTATTTCTTTTTTCTTAATTTGGAGAAAGAACTGGCATCCATTCGAGCGGACATTTATGGCGTCACAGTTAATTATTTCAATCTGCAAAGAGAGTAGTTTAGAAATCATAGACAAAAGCAAGTACATAATATGAGTAATTAATATATGTATATGATAGTCATATATGATTAACCTCTTCCTCTTTCTTAAACTACTGTTGCTGTCAGAAGTTCTTAGAATTTAGCTAAACTAAGAACACATTAAAATCTGCAAACTTCCGGCAGAATCAAACTTCATGACCAGTGAAAGCCCCCCAAAAGGATCCAGCAATAAGTAAAAAGAAATCAAATTTCTGTGTACCAGCCTAAACCCAAAACGAAAGAACAAACCCGAAATCTAATGGAAGTCCGAATTCCAATCACCCTCAAAACCTGAGCTGTTTACATCAGTGAATAAACAGAAAGTAAAAGTGACAATACACGTGAGAAATCGGATAATCAAGAAGACGAAAATCTCATACTTACCGACAATAGCCGCCGAGAAATTTGCATGTTTGAAAGCCAAGTCCGTCGTGCATAGTGTCGGCCGGACATCTATCCAAGTTGCAGGATATACAGCCGCACCAAATTTACAGTAGGAGAACGAATTTCTGAGAGAAACAAAAAGGGAACAAATACAGCTTCGTTTTTGTTAGATTTTTCAAATTAAATCTTGATCATTAATTTTAATAATAATCTAATGGCTATGATTTAATTGAGTCCCCAAAAATTGTGACTCTTCATTAGAGTCCTATTCTTCAGATAATTATTAACGTTGCTCTCTTAAGAATTTCAACGGTTCCTTTTTTGAATAAACATGTATCTGTTCGTAAGAGTTGTGAAATTTCTTTATATGTGCAGTGAAATTTTACCGTGAGGAGAATTCTTTTTGGAATCGATAATTGCATAAACAAAATTCTCTCCTACAAATCCATTATTCAATAGTTAAACATATTATTTTTGTTTCTTTCTCATTGAAAAAGAATTTGATTTGGTGTTCTGTCATTATTAACTTTTGTGCAGAACACTTTTCCACCGAATAATCAATCCAAACTCGCGTACACTCAGGCTTATCATTTTTTAGTATTCGGGTTTGTGTTCGAAAGTGCAATTCATAGGCAAACAACAGTTCTTGTAACTGAACTCCATTTTATCTTGGGACAAATTCGTTATATAACTCGTTTGCACTCGCTAGGGGGCGAATATTGTCTTGAGGAGAGCGTAAATTTTGCTTGACATGAAGGTTATACGAAATCATTCGTGTTATACGAAATCTTTCGTATGAGTTGTTCGTTATATTTATCTAACAATCTCAAGACAATATTTGGCTTTCAAAAGTTACTACAACTCACGATTGATTTTGTGAAATCGGAGAGGTTCGATTATAAAATGTTGTGAGAGATGTTTGGAAGGATCAGACCATATATGTGATATGAAGTGGACAGTATATAAATTCATGATTAAACATGTGCAATCGTGGAAGAGTTGCATTTCATGGCGCCTCTTCAATATGGATGTATGCCTTGCTGCTGTTGCTGCATTTTCCACCAAAGATTCTTCACTTCATGCAAGGATGGGATTTGTTTATTTAAGATGGTGACAATTTTGAAGATGGATTTCCAAAAGGGTAGTTACTCTTGAAAATGTACTAGTGGATTGATTTATAACCTTTATATCCCAACAAGGCGATTGTTTTAGAAGGCATGTAATTCGGAGCATTGCGGTTTTGCTCACCCAATTGTTGATCAAATCAGATAAGTTTATTTCACTAGTTTTTAAAATTCGATATTGCATGTTAAGTATATATCCTTAAGTGCTATATCTGTTGCTGCACTTTAAATTTATATATTACAATTTGGTGGCACTTACAGATAGGCGTATTATTTTCAAATTGTGACTTTTGCTAAGTGACTTTTCTTAAGTTTGCCGCCAACATGAGTTGAAAGAATTTTCGTTTGGCATAAGCAATTTAATGGTGAACTAAGTATATAAACTTAGGCCCGACATTGGTTGGGTTTGGCCTAAATCCAAACCCAAAACTTTGAGCCTAGATCCAAACTCAAACCTAAATATTTAGTTTGGGTCTAGATCCAGACCCAGACCCAAAATAAACTTATACCCAGATCCAAACCCAGATCCACCCAAAACTTTAATAAAAGACCAAAATTCCAAAGCCCAAACCCAAACTTATTAGAATATATAACTATCTCCCTCATCAAACCCTAATACAACCAAATACCCAATCTACCTCATCCCCTCTCTCCCTCTTCACTTCTCCGCCGCCGCTCCGCCACCAGTCGCCGGCAGAAAATCCGCCGCCTTCTTGTGTCGCCGCCGCTGCTCCTTTCTCCTCCTTTTCCCGCCGCCTCCTTCTTGTCCCGGCGCCGCCACTTCTTTGTCCTCTTTTCCCCCACCGCCGCCGCTGCCTCTTCCTCTCTCCGGCGCCGCAAACACCCTCCCTTATCCCGCCGCTTCTCTCTCTCTCCTCCCTTAATCTCCGCCACCATCTCTCCTTCCTCCCTTTTCCCGCCGCCCGTCCCTTCTCCTCCGGCTATATATATATATATATATATATATATATATATATGTTATTGGGTCCATAGTAGATATTTCAGTATATATATATATATATATATAATCTGAAATACATATATATATGTGTGAAATATATATATATGTATGTAATCTGAAATAGACCCAATAACATATATATATATATATATATATATTTCAGATTACTAATGAAATTCGAAAAAATTGACGTAAAACAGTATCCCACATATATTTATATATATTTCAGATTACATATATATATATATATATATATATATATAAATATAAATATCTTTTAATATTTATTTATATTAACAAAACATTAATTATCAAAATAAATAATTACAAAAAAAGGTAAGACAAAACAGATTGGGTTTGGGTCTGGGTAAGATCTGTCCATTGTCAGGCCTAAAACTGCCATTATTAACTTGGAATTGATCGATGTTAGATAATTTATGTCTATTCTCTTGGCATAAACTATGAATGTGTTTTATTGGCCATCTGTGCATATTCATGTGAAGGTGTTTTGATCTATGAGTTGTATGTAAAATATTCTCATTCATGTAAAGGTGCTCGTGAGTTCAAAATATGCGGAGCATTATATATCAAATTACTGTATTTGATAGAAGGCATAATACAATTTTTTAGAATATGCACTAGACATACATACTGTTAGTTGAACGAAAATTTAATATTCCTAACTATGGATAATTATATATGTAAATTGATTAGAACTCTTTGTCCTGAATTATGAATTGTGTATGCTGAATTCTTGAATAATTGTTATCATATATAAATAAATATATATGTTTGAGAGGCAATTGTAGAAATTATTGGACTTTTGTTTTTATATGAGTATGAGTACTAATTTAAGAACACATCACATATAGTCCCAATGATTACTAGAATCTGATAATGTGTTTATAGTAAATTTTATGGTAGTAGAGGTGTTATAATTGGTTAATATGTTGATGATATGTTTCTTTTTTGGCATTGATTTAGAACATGTTCAGTATGTTACTTTGAACTTTGATATGAAAGATATGAGGATTATTGATGTGATTCTTGATATTAAGATCATTAAAGATAATGATGGCTAAACTCTTTCTCAATATCATTATATTGAAAGGGCGTTAAGGAAATTTAATTAATATCATTGTGATCCTGTTAGTACTTCTTTTGATTCTAGTATTAAGTTGGTTAAAAATAATAGAAGAGCAATAAATCAACTTGAATATGCTAGGGTGATTGGTTGTTGTCTCGTGCATGCTATCTAGTACCCAAACATTGATTTTGTTATTGGTAAGTTGAGTAGATACACGAGTAACCCATGTCTTGAACATTGGAATGCTATTAATAGGTTTTTGAAATATTTAAAGAAAACTATGAATGTTGGAATCTGTTTCAAAGGATATTGTTTGATTTTGGAAGGATGTACTCATGCCGGTTGGATAACTGAGCAGAAAGATCATACGTTCATAAGTGGATAAATTTTCAATTTTGGGGTAGGGGCTTTTTCATGTAGCTTTAAGAAGTAAATGTGCACTTGCTTCAAGTAGAAAAGAGGCTAAATGATCAAGGAATTTGTTCATTGAAATTCCTGTACGGTTAAAGCCGATGCCACCAATATCGATTCGTTGTGACAGTGAGGCCACACTGTCAAGTGCCTATAGTAAAGTGTATAACGAGAAGTCTAGACATATTGGACTAAAACATATCTATGTTGGACAATTACTCACTAATGGAGTAATTACAATTGATTTTGTACATTCTTTTGGCGAAAGGATCGACAAGAGACTTGGTACAAAAGATTGCTAGAAAGAGATGGGACTTAAGCCCATATTATTGGACCACCAATGGTGGAAACTCAACTCCATCTCAAAATATCAAGAATCGGAGTTCAATGAGCAAAGTACATCATATGAAGTGATTGAAGCACTAAAACTATTATTCATCCCGTGGAAAATAGTGCTTGTACCTGTAATGTTAAAGGAAGGTTGAGTTTTATACTCTTAATAGATTTATAACACATTTGTGTCGAAGTGCTTTTATTTAGGGAACGCTTTCGATAAGTCTACGTCTGTGAGTGTCGAAGGTGGTGCCGCATTCTATGCATTAAGGGCTTAACTCTAGAGCACTCATGAAACAGGATATAGACAGAAGGCCAATCCACGTGTCGGCTTTTTTTAATACTCAAGATTATTGGATATATGTGTGTGTTAGCGTTTCCGATTTTTCATATAGGAAGTTGGTTCAAAGACAAGTCTACCATTCTTTCTGATTAACTTTATAATGCTTTCACTAAGTAATAGTTCAAGTCGTGATACACGATTATCTATGCACATATTCCAGGCCTATCTATTTAATTTAGAAAATGGTGGAGGAATGTTAGATATTTTCAAATTAAATCTTGACCATTAATTTTAATAATAATCTAATGGCTTTGATTTAATTGAGTTCCCAGAAATTACGACTCTTCATTAGAGTCCTATTCTTCAGATAATTATTAACGTTGCTCTCTTAAGAATTTCAACGGTTCCTTTTTTGAATAAACATGTATCTGTTCGTAAGAGTTGTGAAATTTCTTTATATGTGCAGTGAAGTTTTACCGTGAGGAGAATTCTTTTTGGAATCCATAATTGTAGAAACAAAATTCTCTCCTACAAATCCATTATTCAATAGTTAAACATTTTATTTTTGTTTCTTTCTCATTGAAAAAGAATTTGATTTGGTGTTCTGCCATTATTAACTTTTGTGCAGAACACTTTTCCACCGAATAATCAATCCAAACTCGTGTACACTCAGGCTTATCATTTTTGAGTATTCCATTTGTCTTCGAAAGTGTAATTCACAGGCAAACAACAGTTCTTGTAATTGTGCTCTATTCTATCTTGGGACAAATTCGCTATATAACTCATTTGCATTCAATAGGGGCGAATATTGTCTTGAGGAGAGCGTAAATTTTGCGCGACTTTGTGTTATATGAAATCTTTGGTATGAGTTGTTTGTTATATTTATCTAACAGTTTTCTTCGAAGGAAGATGAAAAAGGGGGGAAACCCTTACGAGGGGTGCGATCCAGTAGATCGTGCACCCGACTGACAAACAGCTGTGTGCAGCTGCTCTTATATATACGTAGAATAGTAATAAACCTGTAAATTATAGATGCATAGAGTTCATGAAACACTACACAATTTCAGCTAATAATTTATTTATTTTTGAATTCAACTGTTTCTCTTTATTTTGAATGAATTGCTTTTGTTATTCTTCTTTTCTTACCATGATTGCATATAGGACAATAGATACAATATATTGATTTGGGTTTTGGCTAACCTGGTTCTGGATATGGAATATTGTATCTAACAATTGTTATCTCTTCCATGCAAAATAACATAATTATCGACTCTCTTGTATCCATGGTTCAAAGTATCGGCCGATATTCGATGATATCGGCCGATACATAACCGGATCGGACCCCTCCGATCCGATAAAATCCGGTGATACGGATTGTTATCGTTTGGGCTTGGTATCGCTAATATTATCAGATATTGGCCGATAATATCGGCGATATCCAATATCGGATCATATCGGCCGATTTTTTGATGACAACGGCCGATTTTCTGTTTTGAAAGAAATGTTGTTGCTGCGTGCTGGGTCTTTGAAGAAGACAAAGGAATAGTATACGAATAGTGCTTTTCTTTGCCTTTTTTGCCCTTTTTCGACAATAGGGTTGCTTTACAAATAGGAATATGTTTGCTTTCTATGTCTTTATTTGTATTATTGTTCACGGGATCATTCACGGTTTCTTTTTCAGAGAATATTGTCAGCTTTATGTCTTTCTTTGTATTATTGTTCACGGGATGATTCACGAACTAAGTGCATTCATGTCTTATTTCTATGAATTAATTTCTTGAGCGACTAGAATGATATATTTAGCTTCATTGATGGTTGATGTAGTAAATACTTTTAATATGTATCAAAAACTAGCAATTTGTGTTATTTACATTTTTCTTTAATTTTACTAATTTTTTTAAAATTTTTGGAGCATTCTATAATACTTTTGTATAGTATCGCCCGATAATATCCCGATACGCTGCGACCGATATGGAATAGCACCCGCCGATATTATCACCGATACCGCGATTTTGAACTATGCTTGTATCAGATCATAATTTCTGCCATCTCATAAGAGAAAAATGTGTTACAGGAAACGAAGTAATATAATGGCAGCCAGAACACATTCAAGTACTTTGAGAGTTGAGGGATACAAACAACTTGCTTAAAGCACAAACACAACAGATGAAAAACTTAATGGCCACACCTTCCGAACCTGTATGAAGCCCACATAATTGTTACTTGCTCTCCGTGTTTGGAATGCTGCAGATTGACTTCATTTATCGGATTTAGGATACACAGTGTAACAAGTTTGGAGAGAACTTAAGCAAAGAAGAGTAAATGCAGCAAGGAAAGTGAGAATAGTCCATGGACTACGAAAATAAGTGTGAATCAGCTCAGCTATCCATGTCTTTCTTTTGCTGTTGTAGTGTGATTGGATTTTCTCTTTCACGTCGTGATAAATATGGTCGTTAAATCCCCAGTAAGTGTTGATCTCTTTGTACACGCTCAAGACTTCTTCATCGCTGCCTAACATGGTGATTAAGATTCTCTTTTCTCTTAGCTCTTTCACATCCTCAGGCCTCTCAATCAGTGATTTCATGAAATGCATGTACGCTGTCACCTCACAACAAGTAAGATTGTTCGGGCTGAACTCAAAGGCAATTATGTTCAGGAAGAAAACTTTGGAGTTGACGGAAACACACCAAAATGGAAGTTGAACTTGCGCGTATAGGAAGTTGGAAGTGAACTTGACATCCATCAAAGATTCAGTGGGACTAGGTCTGAAGTGAATGCCCTTTGCCTTGAGATCTGTCACTGAACGGAACGAATGGTAGTATTTCTGTATATATGTAATAAACTTCATTCGCTTTCTTGACTGTTAATCTCATGTAATCTCTGATTTTATACATGTTAGATAGAACCCTCGAGGTGCAGGAAGACTGACTGGTCGCTGGATCAGTTCCAGTTTCTAGATCGGTACTTGGATTTGTTACAAGGGTTAACCCATTTTAAATAAAAATAATTACTTTTTCATTTGATTAAAAATGGTTTTAAATTAAATTGGAACAAGCTTGATTTGGAATTAATTTTATGCTTAATTTTAAATTAGATTTGAAATTAAATTTAATCCTAGACAAATGAATTTATTTAGAAATTAATTCTTTGTCAAATCAATTGGAAATTAATTTTTTGAATTTAAATTAGATTTAATGACATGTAGGATTAAAGTGAATTAATTTAGAATTTGATTTAAATTAGTTCTTTTTAGTTTCAAATCTCACTAAATTAAATTAGATTTTTGTTTTTCTTTTTGAAAGAAATCCAACATAATATTTATCATTCTTTTATTGATTTGATACTTGTTTTTATGGGATGCCTTCCATGGACTAGGTTTTATTTTTGCATTTTGTTTTCTTGGTTGTATTTGAGCCCCCCAGATTGTATTTTATTATTTCGTGGATTTATGTATGGGTTGAATTTTCTATGTATTTATTAGAATAGGGCCTTATTTTTTTGAAGAAGATCTGCTTGGAGCTAGAAGACCCGAAGTTACACATATGTTAGATCTTATAGGCCCCACTAACCCTTCATTTGGCCATTGGCTTGGCTCAATCTAGATAAGTACATTGAAAGCATGTGTGGTAGAATTGCTAGGCATTTTTTGCTTTTATTATTATCCATATATGCATGTAATAAATGGCTAAGGTGCAAAGTGAGACTAAAGATTAAACGCAAAATCCTGCCACGTGCCAATACTGAATTTAGACAAGAGAAAATTGGATGTCTCGGTTCTCCATCAAACTTAGGAGAAATAAATCAATGTCTAGTGCATAATTTCTTCCCAGAAAGCGGGGGTTATGCATCAAGATATTTATTTAAATTTTCTAAGTACATTTAATGCCATCAATCGAAGCAAATTCCACCTCATATATCTTTAAAGGGCTGTAATGTGGAATTCAAATGTTAAATTGTTAGGAGTTGATGGGTCCAAGTTCAGATAGATCACAACTCATATATCGTTAAAGGGTTGCGGTCTCGTGATCTATGAGTCAAACTAAGATTGAAATGCATGTTTGTCGATGCTAGCAAGGATTGCCACTTTAATAAATTTAGTGAGCTATATCGTTAACGGGTTGCAACTCAAGGATATATTAAAGAACTCAATCACTCACTAGGAAATCTTTCCAATGAGATTTTCGAATATTGCAGTGGGAGTGCAATGATTCAAAAAATGTAGTGGGAGCCAAGTCAAAAATCAAAGTCCTGCTCATTTTTACTTGGTGTACAACATAATAACCTAATTAAACCTTTCTCTATTTTATGCAGTCTTATATCTCTCTCTCAAAATGGTTAACAACCCACTATCAATCTTGCTCTGATACCATTGTTGGGATCGGTACAACCTTGAGGATGTCGGCGCAGCTGAAACAGATAATTAAAATAAATTTGGCATCCCCTAAATAAGTTTAGGGAGATATTGTACCATCGGATTCAAAAACTAATGAGAAGAGTATACTCGTGTTTACCTTTTTGAAGAACGAAACAACAACTTTCTTTTTTACGCAACTCCCTGCTATAAATCTCCTAGATGAATTTGCTCTAGAGCCCCAAATGTTGCGCATCTGTGGTGTATTTACAAGTTAATTCGTACCCTCAATTATATTCACCAGTGCAAGCCAAAAGAGTATTGAAGTTTTGGCTTTATGAGAAAATGTGGGAGAAAACTTTTTGACTTTCAAGAGGAGAGAAAAAGAAGAGAGAAGAATACACTCATGTGTTGAGAGAGCAAGCAGTGGGCGTGTGATATGAGGAGAAAGATTAAATCCTCTTCCTCACACACCTATAGTAGGCGTCCCACTAGGTCTCTTGACCTAGTGCGCTTTCTCATCTTTTTCTCCTTATTTTCTTTGGGTCCAAGTCAATTATTAATAAATAAGTCCAATGACTTATTATTTGTCTTGACCCACTTTAATTAATACTCAATTAATTAAATACTCTTATTTATCAAATGGATTTCAATTAATTTATTTCCTAATTTAATATATTATTCAACATTAAAGCAGAGACTCTAATTATATAAAATCCTTTTTCCCAAGTAATTAATATCTTAATTAATTAATATTCTCCATTAATTCTCTAAGAATTAACTAAGTCAATAGGTACTATACTAAATTGTGTGTGTGACCCTCCGGCTCATTAGCAAGCTAGCAATAGGTCTTATCCAAAAAGCTTAATTAATTTTCTCATAATTAATATGGTCTTGAATTAATTTCACCAAATCAATTCAAGACACCTATTGATCATGGGTCGATGTCTAGCAATTGTTGGGAAAAATTAACCAAACGCAGCAGAAAACGAAATTTAAATTTTTTTTTATTTTCCCTTTGCAGGGTCAATCTCGGGGTTTAATCACATGTATGTATGATAGGGTAAAATCACATTACCCGTTGTAGCGAAGTGGTTGATTATTTCCACAAATTTGAATTCTTCAATTCTTCGCGAAAAATCTCCGGCTGAATAAATCTTGATCCGAGCAGTCCAAGTGTTCTGCCTCTAAATCGTCTCGCCGGAAAAACTTGATGAAAATCTTCCTCCTTCTTTGGTGTGGAAGCCTACAGCTAGGTAAGAGTGAGGGAGAGGGATTTGTTTTCTTGTGTGTTATGTAATGCAACTTATGACCTTGGCTTATAACCATTCTGATGTTAATATCACTTAAGTTATTACCTTGGACTCAAACGAAACCCATTAAAACCCCGTATGGCTACCCCTCTTAGGTTTAGTATGCCACATGGTGTATTAATTTTGTGCTTAGATAATATTTAATTAATTAACTTAATCCAATTAATTAATTCAATTAAATAATAGATAACTCATTTAATTTATTTTATTTCTCCAAGAAATATTATATTAATTAAATCATAAATAAATTAACTTATTCCTTCAAATAATTAATTCTATTTATTTAATTTTAAGTATCCAATACTTAAAATATTCCCACAAAAAATATTCCACTTTTCATTAATTTTTCACTTTTAAGCATGACTCTTTAGGATCACCTATATTTGGCAATGGGAAGATTCCATTGAATATGGATCCCACCTAGCCAGTCCAGTGGTCCATATTTTAACCCAAATAAGATGAAAATAATTAGATCATTTATACCTTTCCATTTGTAAATACCGTATGAATACAAACTTCTCGTTTTCTTATCCCGGTTAAGTGAGAGTCATGGTTTTGGTCAAACTCACTAACTTAACACTATGCTATATTTATAATAAGCTCAGATCAATGAATGTTTTGGCCAAAAACTTTAAGATCTAACTTACTTATAAATGCATAGGATAATTCCTCGTTCACTTACGAGGGAACGAATCCTTTCTTGGATATCAGTTAAGAATACTACTTGCCCATTAGATTGTAGTTCGAGATTGACCCCACTAACGGGTGAATTGGGCCTAACTTCTCTAATGACGAACCTAATGTGACAAGTATATCTTCAACTCGATTCCTCAAGTGTCATTGACTGTCAAAAAGTGAAAACCAATGTGACAGAATCGATGCGAGTCATGTCTGAGTGCCACTATCTCCATCAGTGCACCTATTATATGAGTTCTTCACTACTTCCTAGTGATTGACGGGCACATTTCTCGTCAAAACTCATATCATACAAGTCTTCATGATTTCCAATGCCCAATTGAAAATCTTTGACTTGCAGACTATTGCAGTACACAAGTATCAGACTCCTCTAGTGCCTTAGAGAGTTAACTCTTGTATTCATAGACTTATAGATGATTACAATATATAAATGCCAATATGAATGTAAACAACTAAAATGCCTTTTATTGATTGATTTAATTAACAATTACAAATTGATAATATCCTATCATTTACTAATCCTCTAGTGGCATTTGAGGACATTAACCTAACAGCAACGTAGTCACAACTTTCTAGATGCTAACAATGAAAAGAAAACCTATCCAGGTTATGATCTTCATGTGAGTCGAATTCTTTCATCAATTTCCCATCTATGGTCTAGGGTTTGGCGACGGTCAAAACCCTAATAACCCTAGAAGCTATGATTGTGTTGTGACATCTCATGATCCAAGAAGGGACTACCAATCCTCCTTATAAGACACTCGCTTTGATTAAAGACTTTTATCGATCATTTAGATTCTCACAACAGCATAGAAAATACCATGTGTTTAACCCTGGATGAATCCCATAGCTAATGTCACCTGTTCCGCTATACTACCAGACTATACCCAACATACGCCATATAGCTCTCCTGGAGTGAACGTGTATATCTAAGCATAGTGGGTAGTATCTTTCGCAATGACATCTTAGGTCTGAGGACTAATCTCACACTACGAAACCCAAAGACTCCAAGTTCAACAGGGAACCAACGAGGAGTCCTTGCGGGGTCATTCAATTCCATACTCACCTAAGTATGAACCTTTGTGCATGTATTGACTCATCGGCCATTGTCTATGGAACAAGCCAATCTCTATAAGAGTGACATGCATAAACAAGTCTTGACGAGGCCATGATATCCCACATCTCACAGCCTCTAAGACTTGGAACAGATTTTAGGATTACGGACTTTGAGAGCATTCCATAGACATCAAGCCACTCTCCTAACTTTTGTGTAATCCCTGAGATCTTTATCTATACTATCATAAGTAAATAACAATAAAAAAGTATACCATAAAATTGTTCAATATATTTAAAATAAGACTGTAATAGTGTTTACAATTTAAATGGACAAGCCTAAACAACGGCTCTCCGAGCACATAACAATATCAAAAAATGCCCTAACTGGACCAATCTATACAGATTGACTCAGAAACTTAAGGATTGTCCTAAGTTTAAAGTCTCTCAGCTATGTACTTGAAGCCAACAAACCCGCTGTTCCAACAGAGGATGCCGATGATGAAGCATGAGAAGCCTATAACACTTGGTATAAGGATGGCATTCGTGTCAAGGGGTATATGCTCGGCTCCATGAACAATGACTTGCAGCTATCTCACGAGAACATGGATGAATCAATCATGATGTATCTCAAGGAGATTTATGGAGAGCACAGTAGGACTACTCGATATGAGATATCGAGAAAAACCTTTAGAGCAAGGATGGGAGAAGGAGAGAAGATGGGTGACCACTTACTTAAAATGATTTCCATGATAGAGAGATTGGAGGCTCTCCACTTCTTCATGGACTTTCACCTTCAGACTAATCTCATCCTACAATCACTCCCTTGCTATTTTTCCTATTTTATAGTAAACTTTGATATGAATGAAATTGCATGTACTTTAGCTGGGCTGATGAACAAGTTGATAAGTGCCCAAGGCCAAATGAATTCAAAGGGAAAAGAGTCTGCTTTAGCCATCTCCACCTCAGGAGGAACTCCTAAGCTATACAAAAGGAATAGATGCAAGAAGCCAAAAGGGAGCACTGAAGGCTGAGGGAAACATTGGAAAGGCAAGGCTGCCAAGGTTCAAAAGTTCAAAGGACATGAACCAAAGAAGTCAGACAACTGCCTTTACTGCAAAGAGGCTGGTCACGAGAAGCGTGACTCGTGACTGCCCCAAGCTAAAGGCTGAAGCTGCTTCAGGTATGGAACTTAATGTTTTAGAAATCAATTGTTCTATGACTGTATTCTCCACTTCTTAATTTCTAGAATGGAGCTAGTGCTCATGTACGTGTTTTGAAACAGGATCTGAAAAGAAGTAGGAGGCTAAAAGAGCGAAAAGCGATGATCGATGTTGGCAGCAGACATAGTGTGGCAACCACACATATTGGATCCACTTCTCTTATTTTATCTACTGGACATTTATTTAATTTGGATGATTGCCTTGTGCCCAATGGGCTTAAAAAATTTTGTTCTATTCCTGTTTTGGTTAAACTTGGATACGATTTTCATTTTATGAACAATGTCTGCAATATTTATTTTAGAAATGAATGTGTTGGCTCTGCATCTTTATTAAAATGTTCAAACTAGATGTACTGTAAATACAATCACTAAGAAACGTGGTATGTCTAGGACAAACCAAAGACTTATCTGGCATCTAACACTAGGTCACGCTGGAGAGTACAAAATTTGCAAACTTGAGAAAGATGGTCTAATGAGCACATTAGGGTCAAACCCATTTCCCACTTGTGAGTCTTGTCTCAAAGGAAAAATGACTAGGTCTCCGTTCACATAGCATTTGAAAGAGCTAGTGAAGTCCTTGGTTTAATACATACTGACGTTTGTGGGCCTTTCGTGAAATGGCTCGCGGAGGTTTTCAATATTTCATAACATTTACAGACAACCACTCTAGGTATGGTCATGTATACTTAAATAAGTACAAGTCTGAATCTATTGAATGGTTCAAAGAATTCAAAGCTCTAGTTAAAACCCAAAATTGATAAATGTATTAACACTCTGATCGGATCGAGGTGGAGAATACAGGAGTGCTGAATTTGGTGAGTTCTTATTATTGTTGGGAAATATACATATAGCCCGACTAAGCACAGCGGAAAATTAAAATTTTAGTTTCTAGGATTTAAACATGCGAGTTTATTCATCCTACAGGCTTATCACGTATCATAGGCTTGCACATCTCTACACTAGTTATTTAAAACTTAAATAAAGAAGATCTTACCTTATTGGATTTTTCGCAAAAATCGAAGAGTTTCTTCTTCCTTAACGTAAGCTCCCTAGCTTGCTCCTCGTCCTTGAATCAACCAATTCGATCTTTTCTTTGATGAAGACTTCGAATTCCTCCACTAAAATTAACCTTTGCCCGGATTCTTGATTCACATCAGAGACCCGAGTGTTTTTTCTCTAAAGTTGATCCACCCCCGGATACCCACTCATTTATAATCTTTAGCTAGGTTGATCTATAAACGTCTATTCTAACTCTAAGGAATAGTGTATGGGATTAAGGTGAAAGCAAAAATTACTTCTCTAAGTATTTTTGGAAGAATTCAAGATCTTGATGAATAATCAAGAACTCAAGAACACTATATGAATGAGAGAGAGAATCGATTTTCTATACAAGAGGAACGAAAAATTTTTGCTTCAAAAGTCATCATTAAATTTTCGTTCTCCACATGTCCTATATATATATATATATATATATATAGGATTAGGTTCTTGCAATTAGTTTCCATGTAGAACTCTTATACATTAATGCTTTTCCATGTAGGAATAGAAGACTAATTAATTTCTAAATAAAACTCTTCTATTTTAATTAGTTTCCTTTCTCTTCAAGAAATCTTATTTCCTTCTAGAAGAAATTTAATTAAAATCTTTAATTAATTTTCTCCACCAAATTTTCAACCAAGGCTTAATAAAATAGCCTTTTAATAATTAATCCACCATACTAAATTAATTAAAAGTCACTTCCAATTAATTAAATGCTTTCTAGACTTTTACCAAACATCTTTTGGACTTAATTAAATTCATCCAACTATTGAATAAATAAAAAGTCTTAATCAATTAATCTAATTAATTAATATATTAACTTTAAATTAAATTTCCTTAGTTAAGAAATGGATTTGTCCGAGTATTGTGTGTGACCCTTTAGGTTCACCTACGTACTAGTAATGGGTTCTTAACCTTTATGATTTAATTTGGACAATTAAATTGTCTCAATTAATTGAACACTTTTAATTAATCATCTTATTATTTAATCTCCATTAAATATAAGATACCCATAAATCAAAGAAAAGTTTCTAGCTACTTATCTTGACGACCTAGATGTAGGCGATTCAAAGTGAACCTTTCCAATCGCGCATTCCATGCAAGTGAGATTCTTCCATCAACTAATTTCCCAATTAAATTAAGGATCGAGGAATCTTATTGTCGAGATCCTTGTAAATTCAATCTTAATAATTCAAGTGTGTTTGACTAGTGATTAATTAATTCAAGAAACTCATTTCTTAATTAATTACTTACTTGCCTTGGCCAAGGACTAACTCAGTCAAATCACTTAGAATATTATAGGAAATTCACTTGTTTATCTAGACAAGTGATGGATCCTTTGTTGTCAACACCAACCTCCATATACGAGTCACTACACCCAATCACCAGTCCATATGTGTCCTTGTAAAAGAACTGGCACAGGAGTCAAAGTGCAGTGAGTCAATATACAAGATTACTGTGATGACTCAAGTCAAAGAATTAATCTTGCACTATCGTGATTAAGAAACTCCTAATTCGACATATATAGAAATAATTCCAATTTAGGAAGTTTCAGCCAGGGTAATCAGTGAACTTGTTCTTGTTAGGAATCCTATACATGAAAACAGAGAATTGCAGCGGAAGATTCGAGGATTCCTACTGGCAAATCACAAAAATAGATCTGATGATTTTTAATGTGTTTTGTGAAAAAATAAAACGAATAAAAATACCTTTTGGATTCGTTTACTGATTCTGCAAAACAGCAATCCTCCAAAGGCTCTTGTTTCTAAAGCTTCACGCGAAACGAGCCTTCCAAAGATCCCGAAACTCCTCCTTCTTTGCAGTAGTGGACGGCTAGAGAGGAGAGAGGAGAGAGAGTTCTTTTTCCTTTTGTGTTGTGTTTCTTTCTTTTCTTAGGGTTTGTTCCACTGTAGGAGTCCTTTTAAACTCAACTAGCTTGTGGAACAAGTTGGAGGCTACTCCAACCCTAAAGTGGCCGCCCCTCCTAGGGCTTCCTTGGACTGGGTGGGCTTTTAATTGACTTGTCTAATTTCTAGCCCATCTGTATATATTTGATTTAAATCCAATTTAAATATAATATATACTATTAATTAATTCCTTTTAATTAATATACTAATTAAATAATTTAATTTAATATAATTAAATTAAATATTTAATTAATTGATTTAATTTAATTAAATCAATCAGTCCATTTAATTCTTTCTAAAAGATTTACACAAAAAGATACATCCCATTCGTTTCTTATAGCGCGACTCTTTAGGTTCGTCTCAATTGGCAAATGAAGGAATTACCTAAGGACCTAGCCAGTCCCATGGACTCACATCGTAACCTAATTGAGTACGAAATGAATGAATCATTTTATGAACCTCTTGATCATAAATGCCGTATGAGTATAAGCCCTTCACTGACGTTTCCCGATCAAGTGAGAGTCATGGAAAATGTCAAACTCACTAAACTTGATACTGTGCATTAGATTATAGCATAATGAAATTACTAAACTACCCTCAGTGTCCCACATGAGTTAGTTGATATGCTTTGGCCAAAGACTTTATAATTTCATTAGCCTATAATCGCACAGGATACTTACTCGTTTACTATCGAGACAGTGAATCCCATCTTGGCGATCATTGATCAACTGCTATTTGTCTCATTGATATCGCACTTCGAGGTCGACCCCACCGACGGGTGATATGAGCCTAACTACTCTAGTAACAGATCCAATAATACAAGCACATTGATCATGAACCCTCAGGTCTAAGGCTCACGCATACTATTACGATCAGTAATATCCAATCATTGACAGTCACTGAGTAAATACCCATGTGATCAGATTACTATGAGCCGTGTTTGAATTTGTCAATTCCATTGACATATCTATGATACTTGCTCCCACTATCCCTATAGTGTTCGACTGACACTCATCGTCAGAGCATGTGTCATACAAGTCGAATCTTAATGCCCAATTAAGATTCTTTAACTTGCGAACCCTTTTAAGTGATAAGGTGTAAGACTCTTGCCATGCCACGTCTTTATTCAATAAAGGGCAAATAGTCAAACATTTATTCACATGGACTATATGTTCACTACTTATTTAGATGCCATAAAGATTTATATGAACAAAATACAGATGCCTTTATTAATATCATTTTAATAGTTTGTACAGCATAATAAGATACCCTAATCTAACTATTTGTCCTCATTGGCATTTAGGGCATATACCTAACAGTTCTCAGCAAGCACCCGCGTAGGTGCATTTGTGTCAACTACACTAATGTTTATAAAACGAGACATTCTCTAATTAAGAGTATGCATCATAGACGCAAGTCTATCTGAATTATCAATGTCCCATCTTGATAATTCTATGACTTGGATAATATTTAGAAATCAGAGCCTTAGAGACTTGTTTTATTATATCCATCCAATGAGATATCAAGTCCCATAACTATTTGTAATTTCTAGGGACTTCACCATACAATTATAATAATATAAACATAAGATGAAGAAATGCCTTTTATTAATATAATGTAAAACAAAATTGTTTATTACAAAAATAGATAAAGAAAACCTATCTAGGATTGGCTTTCAGGGCACTATTCTAACAATTATAACAGGGAATAGTGTTACAGTTAACTCCTCTAGCTACTCCACAACTAAATGGGGTGGCTGAGTGCCGAAATAGAATATTATTGGATATAGTTCGCTCGATACTCAGCTACACGGATCTTCCCATATCGTTTTGGGGCCATGCATTACTTACAACAGCATATATCTTGAACAAGTGTCCATCTAAGTTTGTTCCTAAAACTCCTTATGAGGTATGGAGTGAAAAGACACCTGGTCTTACACACATTAGGATATAGGGTTGTCCAGCCTATGTGAAAAAGACGAAGATGGAGAACTTGGAAGATAGCTCTCTAAAAGGTGGATTCATTGGTTTCCTAGAAGATTCAATGGGATACCATATCTATCTGCACGATGATCAAAGAATCATTGTAGCATTACATGCTTACTTTCTCAAAGATGAATTCGTTCAAGAAAGTGGTGCATATAGAAAGATTGTTTTGGAAGAACAAAATGAAGTCCCCTTTGAGACCATTGTTCAAGAAGCTCGAACTGAACCAACCCAAATGCAACCACCATCGCGCAAATCGATTAGAGTATCTCAACTACCTGAAAGATATGGTTACCAACTACTGGAAGAGAAAAAAAAAATGGAGAACAAAAGTTGGTTTGTTTTTCAAACCTATGAAAAAACTGATATTATTTCATAATAATACTTGATATATAAGTAAGCAAGATCTCTTAGAATTAAAAAAGGCAAAGAAATGAGTATATGTGTCTGGTTGCAAAGCCACTGTTTACTCTTTCTACTTCTCCCGCCTATTTCGATGGGAAACAGAACACTACTACTTTGAAACTTTCCTTCAACTCCAGTCTCCATACAAATCAATCCCCCCACCACTAAATGCAATTAAGTTTTTGTTTGATTCTATTTCACTTGAACTGATCTTCAAAGTCGTCTGTTATGGAGAAGTATTTGAAGGAGAATTTTGACGTAGAGGCCAAGCGGCCAACGGAAGAAGCATTAAAGAGATGGCGATCAGCTGTATGGCTCGTCAAGAACCCTCGCCGTCGCTTCCGAATGGTCGCCGATCTCGCCAAGCGCGCCGAGGCCGACCACAAACGCCGCAAAATTCAGGTTCTTGTCGATCGTGTTCTATGTCTGCTTATAATTTCATCAATCTGTATATATGTATATATATATAAGATTCGTACTGTTTTTTCTTTTTCTTTTCAATTTCTGTTTGATATTTATTGGTCGAATTTAGTTTATAATAGGTTTTCTTGTGTCATTCTTGGTCTATGGGCTCGTCGCTAACTAACGAAATTTTCCAAAGCAGTCAATTTCTTGTAAATTGCACTAAGGTTTAATTTCTTCATACTTTTCTGCCATTCACACTCACACAGTCACACACATACACAGACAAAGGAATACATTTTTCCTGGTTTGCAGTTGGAAAGCAGAAAAGTCAGGTATATTATGAATCGTGCTGAAACTTAACAGCAAAGACAAGAAAAAATTCTTTACAGTTTAAGCTATAAAATGTTGGCATAGAGCTAGAATAGCTGCATCATATATTCACGTCATTTTTTCCAGTCCATCAGGCTGCCCTTTCCATCTAGTTCTATATTTCCATGATGCAGGTCTGCCACAATCACTTCATCCATTTCAAATTTCGGTTATTGCCATATATTGCTTCATCCTTTTTCAATTTTGGTGGTGGTGTATATTATGTTCAAATTTTGTTTAGTAGTCAGAGATGAATTTCTCTGTATCTAAAACCCTGTTTTTCTTGTAGTATTATTGTTAAGTTGAAGTGAAACATTTGATTCACTAAATCTACTTTTGCATGGACTAAATAAGAGAATCGGAACTATTCATTGCGACACTCGTGGTTGTTGGTAACAAAATGCTTCCGTATATGGTGCTTGCTAAAAGTGTAATTGTTTCAACACTAAGGTGTTTCATCAAGTGCACACATTGAGGATTAATTAACTAAGAAAACTATTTGTCATGATACATTAAGCAGGCCAAGAGATGGTAGATGACTAAACAACGTGTTGCAGGGGCTTCCTCAATACGGGCTTGGCTTTAACTAAATTTTAAGGAGTCTAGACCGGTCTTCATTTTTAGATGTGAATCTTTTATTATTTCATTCTGTGAACCATTGAGTTTCTTCTCCTTTTAGAATATTATAACTGAACTAACTATCTTATTTAGTTTTAGATGAAATGAAACTGTCATTGATAACCAAAATACTTGAGAGTATTTTCATTACTTCCTCCAAAAACATTGTACAGAACTTAATCTCCTATTCAATTATAAAGTCATTTTAATTCGACATTGATTATGTCCACATATAAATACACAAAGCCTTTGCGGTGCATATATGACTCGAAGATAAATGTTGACAGCAGGAATACAAACGTGATATAAATGTTGTAAGAAAACTTTAAGAAGCAAACTGACATTGCTTTAAACTTTAAAGACTGTTGATTCTGATTAACTTTTTCTGGATAAGAACCATAGACAACAATAGAGATTTATATAACATGCAGCACAAAACCATTGACACAATAAGTTCTGACTGTCGCTAGTTTCTGATTCTTTTACTTTCACAATCACAAATTTAAGTAGCCCTTATGTAATGATTCGAGAGGCCACTAATAAAATGGTTTACTTACTATATTGGAAGGAGTTAAATCCAAATTATCTTTGTAAAGAATCTATGAAATGTACCTTTTTTTTTATGAAATCCTTAAAACCTAAAGCCTTCAAACCATGCTTTCAATAGCACAATCTCATAATAAATGAAAACCTGATCTTTAAAGTGGAATGAGTATAAAGCTTAATAAGTTCTGATATTTAATGGTCGAATTTAGTCTAATAGGTTTTCTAGTGTTATTCTTGGTCTGTTGGCTCGTTGATAACCAGTGATGTTTTCCAAAGCAGCCAATTTCTTGTATGTTTCCCTAAGGTTTTGTTTCTTCATACTTTTCTGTCATTCACCCATTCACACACACAGAAAGACAAACAAAGGCATTTTTCCTGGTTTGAAATCGGAAAGCAGAAAAGTCAGGTATATTTTGAGTCCTGCTGGACCAGTGGACCTTCACATCAAAGAAAAGAAAAACCTCACTACAGTTGAAGCTATAAAATGTTGGCATAGAGCTATAATAGCTGCATCGTAAGATCAAATTAGCCAGTGAAATTTGCCTGCTATTCATGTCATTTGTTCCGGTCCATCAGGCTACCCTTTCCATCTAGTTTAATATTTCCATGATGCAGGTCTGCCACTATCGATCCATCCATTTTCAAATTTTGGTTATTGTCATATATTGCTTCGTCCCCTCAATTTCGGTAGTGTTGTATATTATGTCTCAAATTTTGTTTAGTCTATAGATGAACTTCTCTGCATCTTAAGCCCTGTTTTCTTTTCAGTATTGACATTAAGTTTAATAGACACATTTGATTCACTAACTCTACTTTTGCATGGACTAAATAAGAGAATCGGAATTATTCATTACAACACTCGTGGTTGTTGGTGACAAAATGCTTCCATATTATGGTGCTCACTAAAGTGTAATTGTTTCATCACAAAGGTGTTTCATCTAGTGTGCATTAATTAATTAGGAAGAGTATTTGTCATGATACATAAAGCAAGCGAAGAGATGGTAGATAACTAAAAAACGTGTTGCAGGGGCTTCCTAATACGGGCTTGGCTTTAACTAAATTTAAGGAGTCTAGACCAGTCTTCATTTTGAGATGTGAATCTTTTATTATTTCATTCTGTGAGCCATTGAGTTTCTTCTCTTTTAGAATATTATAATTGAACTCTTTTATTTAGTTTTAGATGAAATAAAAATGTCAATGATAACCAAAATACTTTGAGAGTATTTTCATTAATTCCTCCAAAAACATTGTACCCATGTCGGAACTCAAACTCTTATAAATTGCATTACAAAGTAATTTTAATTCGACATTAATTATGTCCACACATAAATATTTGTGGTTCATATAGGACAGAGAAATTTTGAAAGAAAAACTTTAAGAAGCAAACTGACATTGCTTTAAACTTAAGGATTGTTGATTTTGATTAACTTTTTGTAGAGAATAGCCATAGACGGCAATGGAAATTTATATAGCATGCAACACAAAATCATTTACACAATACTTCTCGTTGTTGCTGATATCTGATTCTTTTATTTTCACAATCACAAATTTAAGTAGCGCTATGTAATGATTCAACAGGCCATTAATAAAATGATTTCATTACTATTGAAAGGAGTTAAACCCATACTATCTTCATGTATAATCTATGAAAATATACCTTCTTTTTTTTTTTGGTGAAATGCATAAAATATTAAAATCTAAAGCCTTCAAACCAGGCTTTTAATAGCACAATCTCATAGTAAACGAAAACCTGATCTCTAAAATGGAATGAGTATAAAGTTTAATAAGTTATGATACTTATCTTACTTGGCATACTTCGTGTTCGTTAAAATTGTGCAAATGCATGCATAAAGAAATAGACTTATCTTATGGACTGATGGCATACGACGGCACAAAACATAAACATTAAACCGTAATTAGTTTCTCTGATTTTGCTTAGCTAGCTTAATTCAAACGTTCATCTTTTTTTCCAGGAGAAGATTCGGGTAGCTTTATACGTGCAAAAGGCAGCATTACACTTCATTGACGGTATAATTCAGCCAGTTATATGCTTAATTGTTATTAATAGCAACTGTATTTCCTTCTCATTTGTATTTCTTTGGTAGTACAGCAGCTAATCTAACAGACAAACAATACAAGATCCCTGAAGAGGTTACCAAAGCTGGCTTTGACATTGATCCAGATGACCTTGCATCAATAGTGCGTTCAAATGATAAAAACCGCCTCAAGTCCCATGGAGGACTAGAGGGATTATCAAGAAAATTATCTATCTCCCTTGAAAATGGGATTTCCATGGATGAAATTTCAACCAGGCAGAAAATCTATGGCAAAAACAAATTTGTTGAGAAACCTCCTAGGCCTTTCTGGATGTTTGTGTGGGATGCCCTGCAAGATCTAACTCTGGTAATCCTAATGGTATGTGCTGTAATTTCTGTAGGAGTTGGGATTCCAACGGAAGGGTGGCCGAAGGGTATGTATGATGGGATTGGAATAATCCTTTGCATTTTTTTGGTGGTGATAGTCACTGCCATTAGTGATTATAAGCAATCTTTGCAATTCCGAGACTTGGATAAGGAAAAGAGAAATATAGTTGTTCATGTTACGAGAAATGGTAACCGACAGAAAGTTTCTATCTATGACTTGGTGGTAGGGGACATTGTTAATCTGTCTATAGGAGATCAAGTTCCAGCAGATGGGGTTTATATATCAGGTTATACCTTGTCAATTGATGAATCGAGCTTGTCGGGTGAGAGTGTACCAGTAAATGTAGAGAAAGAGTGGCCTTTTCTGTTGTCTGGAACAAAAGTGCAAGATGGATCAGGTAAAATGCTTGTGACATCTGTTGGTATGAGGACTGAATGGGGAAGATTGATGGTAACTCTTAGTGAAGGTGGAGAAGACGAGACGCCATTGCAAGTGAAGCTAAATGGAGTAGCAACTATTATTGGAAAAATTGGTTTGGTTTTTGCTATTCTCACATTTTTGGTCCTCACTGGCCGGTTTTTGGCAACGAAAGCTATAAATGGTCAGTTCAAAAGTTGGTCGACGAGTGATGCGATGAGTCTTCTGGATTTCTTTGCTATTGCAGTTACTATACTTGTAGTTGCTGTCCCAGAAGGGCTTCCTTTAGCAGTAACACTGAGTCTTGCCTTTGCAATGAAGAAACTGATGCACGATAGGGCGCTGGTTAGGCATTTGTCTGCATGCGAGACTATGGGTTCTGCTGGTTGCATTTGCACTGATAAAACAGGAACATTGACTACAAATCACATGGTGGTGACAAAAGTTTGGATAGGTGGAGAGGCGAAAAGTGTAGATAATAACAAGCCTGAAAATGTTTTGGACTTTTCAATATCTGAGAAACTAACCAAAACACTGATGCATGCTATATTTCTAAATACGGGTGCTGAAGTGGTAAAAGGTAAGGAGGGAAAGACTGAGATATTGGGTTCCCCAACAGAGACAGCTTTGCTGGAGTTTGGCTTGCTATTTAAAAGAAAATTTGATGAACAACGGAAGGAGTCAAAAATAATCAAAATGGAACCTTTTAATTCGGTCAAGAAAAAAATGTCGGTGCTCGTGGGGCTTCCAGGTGGTAGTCTAAGAGCATTTGTCAAAGGTGCATCAGAAATAATTCTTGGCATGTGTGACAAAATTGTGGGAAAGAATGGGGAATCAGTTCCTATATCGGATGAACAGAGAAAGAACATTATGAATGTCATTAATGGTTTTTCTTGCGAAGCTCTCAGGACACTTTGTCTGGCTTTTAAGGATATTGAGAAAAAATCATCTGATGAATCTATTCCTGATAACAACTATACACTTATTGCAGTAGTTGGAATTAAGGATCCAGTTCGTCCCGGTGTAAAAGAAGCTGTTCAGAGTTGTTTAGATGCTGGAATTATAGTTCGAATGGTAACTGGAGACAACATTAATACTGCAAAAGCCATAGCTAAAGAATGTGGGATCTTAACTGATGATGGTATAGCCATAGAAGGCTCGGATTTTCGTGATAAAAGTACAGAGGAAATGAAGGAGATAATACCGAAACTGCAGGTTTGATTGTGGTTTTGTGGAAATACTTGTTAAAACATACCTATGAAACAGATCTAAAGTGTAATTTCTTCAAGCATTATTTGTTTTGCAGGTTATGGCACGATCGTTGCCTTTGGACAAACATAAATTAGTAACCATTTTGCGGAAAGAATGCAACGAAGTTGTGGCAGTGACTGGTGATGGGACTAATGATGCTCCAGCTCTCCATGAGGCAGATATTGGACTAGCCATGGGCATAGCAGGAACTGAGGTCTGTATATCTCTGTCCCAAATTATAGCTCCCTTTGTCAAAGTAAAAAAGTTAAATTGTTGATCTTAAACCAATTTATCATACTAGTTTTATTGAAATCTATTAATATTTGTCATACTATATATGTATAGACTTTTCCCTTCCGTGACAGGAAAATAGCTGTAGGTATTTTTATACTCCCTCTGTCTCAAAATTATGTATCCGTTGTTACAGTTGACAGTCAACTAGAGTAGTTTTCTAAATGCAATGAAGAAATAATTCGATTAACTTCTTTCAATATAATCGAGAAATATTAAATAATATGTGATTTAAGTAGTTCAAGTTGCTTTATGTATACTTCTCTCCCAGGTTGCAAAAGAAAGTGCGGACGTGGTGATAATGGATGATAATTTCACAACCATAGTGAACGTTGCGAGATGGGGTCGTTCCGTTACATCAACATTCAAAAGTTTGTTCAATTCCAGCTGACTGTAAACGTAGTCGCTCTCATGACAAACTTTGTGTCTGCATGTGTCTCAGGTTAGCCTTAACCCCAACGATACAATTCTGAGCAATTTTCTCATTTATCTATAAATTTTATTCGATATTCAATGACTCAGAGATTTGGAAATGCATCAACTAGGTTCTGCACCACTCACTGCTGTGCAGTTGCTTTGGGTGAACATGATAATGGACACTCTTGGTGCATTAGCCCTTGCCACAGAACCTCCTCATGATGGACTGATGAAGCGACCGCCTGTCGGAAGGAATACTCATTTCATTACAAGAGTTATGTGGAGAAATATAATTGGTCAGAGTATCTATCAGTTGATTGTGCTTGGAGTGCTGAACTTTGATGGAAAGCAGCTCTTGAAACTGAATGGTCCTAAGTCAAATGCGACCCTTAACACCCTCATATTCAATACCTTTGTATTTTGCCAGGTAGAATACTGTTTGAGTTATATTAACAGTATTAAAATCCATGAGTGTCGTGATGAACACGCTGAACTGATTATTCTGAGGTCCCAAGACTCTTAAGTCCCAGACAATCACAATCATTCATAGACTTATAACTAGAATAATTATGAATGTCTCCGGACTCTTTAAGAACCACTACATGCAGAAATATGGCTTGTTTGTGGCTCTTCCTAGAGGATTAATGACGAAATCAGTTTATATAACTAGAATTCTTTTCCATTTCCTTTGATTTGAATCTTACAGAACCTCTCATTGAATCCACATAATGTTATACTATTTCCTGCCAAAAACTGATTAATCTCCCATAAAAATGGCAGGTTTTCAATGAAATCAACAGTCGTGACATGGAGAAGATAAACATATTCCGGGGCATGTTGAGCAGCTGGATTTTCGTTATTGTGATGGTCACCACAGTTGGTTTCCAAGTTGTTATAGTCGAATTTTTGGGCACATTTGCTGGAACTGTGCCATTAAGTTGGAAACTGTGGATGTTAGTGTATTGATTGGAGCTACAAGTTTGATTGTTGGAGTTGTCCTCAAATGTATCCCGGTTCCCATGGCCAAGGACACTCGTATTGTGAAGCACCACGATGGCTATGAACCGTTGCCCACGGGACCGGACCTGGCTTGAACAAGTTGAAAAAAACATTTGCAGAAATCTCAGCTATGCTCATTGAAAAGCTCTAATCAAATTCTTTTTTCTTTCTACTTGGGGATGAGAACTGGGTGAAAGGGGACGATGGCAATTTTAGACCTCAATTGCTGAGGGGTTGCAATATTGGACCCTTATGTCTGATTTTCTTTTTCTTTTATTTTGCGGCTAAATAGGTTGAAAATGTCCAAATATCCCTGAATAGTAACGCCTTTATTACCCCTTTATACTGTTGCATTTTTAAGGATTTACAAATCAAGTCCCTTATTCTTAAGAATAGTTCCTTTGGTCCTTAATATTTAAATTTGGTTTATTTAATCCCTAAATATGAAAAACGTCATTAAATAAGTAATTACAGCTATTAATCAAATAATTACATAAATTAAAAAGATTACTGTTCACTTTTTAGATTATGAATTAAAATTCACATTTTATCATTCTCAAGTAAGAGGGTTGCTCGAAAATCCGGTTGCTTCATCAACGAAGACTTACGTTGGACAGAAATGAAGTGCCTGTCTTACTCTTTTGAAATTAAACTTATAAACTTAATTCATTTTACAATTTTAAACTCAGTAACCTGTTTTGATAAATAGCTCGAGAAAACCTTTCTGATGTGGAAGATCAGATAAAACTGCGACCACAGAGCATATTCAGAATACTCAAGCTCTGATACCATTTTGCTTGCACACTGGGGGGAATTATCCCGCACATTTTGTCTCCCGACCAGTAACACCGAGACGGTAAACAAAATCTTCCCAAAGCAGTATCAGATATTATTGAAAACAAATATTTGTACAGCGGAAACATATTTTTGAGAAGATGAAACAGTAGAATGTTACTACTGTTCATCATCATTTTGAGCATTTTTAATGTTTTGGTATTTTTTGACCACGAGAGAGTTATAACATTTTTAAATAGTAGGGGAATCCCGTCCTGGGGGAGTTACTCACTATGCATTATAAAACATATAAAAACTTACAAGATATTATTGCACACAAAGAAGATATTTTATTACAAGAAAAGATGAGAGATTCTCTAGCAACCAAGAAGTGTGGGTTGGAGAATGTCAAGGTGCGAGTTTACAATATGAGTAATGAGGTCCTTATATAGGCCTCGGACATGAAAGAAATTACAAAAATTTGAAGAGAGATTTGGCATCCGAACTGCCATTATTACAAACAGTATCTTAATAGTAAAAAAGTACATAGGTGGCAATAGTGAACAGTACAAAAGTTGCTGAAATTATTAAAGATTGTTGCTTTGAATTCAGTGCCTTGTTTGATAGCTGAATTATTGCTGCAAATTATTGTCCTTGCTGCTGATACATTTATGGCTTTTGTCTGGGAGATGCATTATTTTGCTGAATCTTTGAATGTTGTCTCTTGAGTTTGTCTTGTAGCTGAATTATTGGTGCTGCTAAACATTATTGCGAACTGTTGAAGCTTTTGTCTTCTAGTATGTTTCTCGACTGGTTCCTTCTAGATCTGGATTATATTCTGAATCCGGATTATACATATCAGGATTATATCTGGTGGGTATTCTACACTTGTCATTGCTCTTTTTCCTAGAGTAGTAAGACGAATCTTGCATCTGTTCTTGGCAGGAATAAATATGCTATGATGAATTGCCTGGAAAATAAGTTGAGTCTGAATCTGAATTGGGCATCATATTGTCGCTGCGTTTTCCTCCGTATTTCCAAAGCTAATTGAGCTCTTCTATATTGGCTAAAGGATGTTATGGCTTCAGGACAATTCCACAATGTTGACATTGGTTCCCATTTTTCATAATTCTCTGTTATCGAAAAGAATGAATGTCCTATTTCTATTCCTGTAGTGTTCCAAATTGGAGGTAGAGATACTATGTCAATCTTGACACTTTCTGCTGCTTGTTGCTCGAATATAAAATTGACAGCGTCTGAATATGTCGACCTATATGAGTCACTTGTACTGGATCTGATACAAATATTTTTGCTATGAAACCATAGTCTAATAACCTTTGAACGCTGATAAATTCTTCATCTATCCATCCTCTCTGAAAACTGATGCATCTATATGAACATTAGGCCATGAAAATATTTTAGGGTGTAGAATTTTAATGATCCTTCGTGGCGAATAGGTTCTCCCTTCCATTGTAGTAGGCGAGTCTTTGAAATTATTCCTTCTATCTGCTGATTAATAATAATTTGGGCTACTTTTAACATTCTTTTGTAAAAGCTATCTTCTGCTTTTTGCCAAATGATACTTTGAATTTCTTCAGGTAAAGCTAGAACTGTTTGGCAAGGGTTAAAAAAAGTTCGAACAGACAAAATTGGTAGGATTTATTTTTGATCTCCTTAGGAACATCATTTTGTCTGGGGTTTATTACATGGGCTGATAACTTTTGATGCTGGGCTAAAAGGTCTTGATAAAATTTGTTAAGGTTGGTAAATTGTTTAGTTATAGTCTCTAAGTCATCTTCGAGTACTTCTACATCTGGGTTTATGGGTCTCTTTCCCTTTGAAAGTATTTTGGGCTTTGCATTTTCGGCATTAGGCTGTATGTAAAAATTTGGGCCTAAAATTCTTCTTGCTGCTGCTGTTACTGCTTCATGAAAATGTTTAAAGGGCTCCAAGTATCCCTTTGCTACCTTCTGAATGCTTTGTATTGCTTGTTGATAATCTTCAAAAATTCCCACTGGTTCTCCTCTAATAACAAGATACACTGCTGCTTCGTCTAATGGAAAAATTTTGTTTTCCTTTTCAAAGTAATAACAAAGTGCATTTAGTGCTGTTAATTTGCCGGCTGAAGGATGAGCTTCCCATAGAGCATTGAGTAAGATACTCTGTTCTTCAGTTATATGAGGGGTATCTTTTGGGAGCTTGAATTATGTCTAACTGGAAGTGCTATTTTGCCAAAGGTTTTAAAAACTTTTTGAGTGGCTGGATTAAATAACTGAGTTTCTATTGTGAATGCTGGTCTATTCTGGCTAGTTTGTTGAAAATTAGGCCTGAAAGGTCTTGTCTTGGACTATTTGGTTGTAAGTTGCAGAGGGAGGTCTTGTTTGTTGGTTGTCTTGTCGTTGAAAGCCATGATCTGTTTCCCAAAATTAAAGTTAATTGCCTGCTTAATAATCTGCTATGCTATTGTTTGATCCTTTAATATGTTCAAAATCTACTTTATATCCGTTACCTTCTATTGCATTTCTAAAATTTAACCATCTTTTATTATTTTGTGTTTCTAGAATTTTCGTTTTTTATAAATCTAACTACAGCTTCACAATCCGTTCTAATGGTAAAAGGTTTATTTAAATATAGTCTAAAATGGTCTATTGCTTTAACTATCCCTGCTATTTCATAATCTAGGCTAGTCCAATTACTTCCTGTTTTATTAAAATTACCACTGGAATAAGCTGATATTTTTTCTTCATTTTTTGGAGAAAATTTATGAGGTTTACATTTAATATTGCTCCCCATCCTTCTATAGAGCTATCTACTTCTATTATGACATAATCAGTACTTAAGGGTAATTCTAAAGGTTTTAAATCTTTAACAACTTCTTTAATTTTTCTGACTAAGTTAATATCTTCCTGATTAAAATGTCTTTGACCTGATTTTCCTGTTTTCTTATATAATGGTCCGACTAATTTACTAAGTTTAGGAATAAATTTTCTAGAGTAGTTTAATATTCCTAAAAACGCTTGTATTTGTTTTAAGTTTTCTAATTTATCTGGGAAATCTAGAATTTTTTGAGCTATATGAGGTTGTAATTTAATTTGTCCGTTTCCTATTTCTAAACCTAAAAAGCTTATTTTTCTCTTAAAAAGTTCCATTTTCTTTTTAGATACTACTATTCCGTTTTCTTCTATTAAATTAAACACTTGTTTTAATGATCTTGATGTTGCTTAAAGTTTCAGAAGCTACTAAAATGTCATCTATATATACTAAACAGAAATCTAAATGTTTAAATATACTATCCATAAATCTTTGAAATATTGCTGGAGCATTTTTTAAACCAAAAGATAGAACATTCCACTCGAATGTCCTTCACTACAGCTGAAAGCTGTCCATTTTTTGTCTTCTTCTACCATTTTAATTTGATTATATCCGCTTTTTAAATCAAATTTTGAGAATATCTTTTTATTTTGTATAAGATTAATTAACTCATCTTTATTAGGTATTCTATAAGCATCCTTCTGTATTATCATTAAGTCTCTTATAATTATATACTATTCTAGGTTTTCCTCTTTTATTTCTGCATTATTTCTTACTATAAAGGCTGCTGATCTATGAGGACTATCACTTCTTCTTATAACACCGATTTCCAACATTTCTTTTATTTGTGTTTTGAATTCTTTTATATCTTCAGGAGTATATTCTATAGCTGCTGTTCTTATCACTATATCTGGGTTTAATATGTTTAGTTTAAAAGTATAGTTTACTTTGTTTTTAGCTAAATCATCTCCTATAAATCCTAACATTTCTAATTTATGCAAAATTCTTCATTTTCTAGGTTTAAAACTTCTAATCCCTTTCCTATATCTCTAATTTCTTCATCTAATAGATATCTATAGTTTCAGATTCTATATTATTTGTTCTAATTCTTTGAAAAAATCGAGTTCATTATTACCATGTCCACCACGCTTCGCAGTCAACTCTGAGTGTTTATGTATCTATTAGTTGGAAAAGTATAATTATGTTTGCTAATAGTAATATAATTTTTTCCTATTAAAATACTACCATTTAATGCACAAATGAAGTTTAACCCTAAAAGGAATTCGTGGCTATTTATGGTTTCTGGTGCTATAAGGACTTGTCCTAATGTATATTTGCTACTATAATTTCCTGAAAAATCTTAAATTGTATTCCTATGTTAATTAACTCTTTTGTTATTCTCATTAATCTATTTTCTGCAGTTCTACTAGTAACAGTATAACTTAATTGTGTTACAAATTCTTTCGGCACAAGACTAGCGCTAAGCATGCTTTTTGTACTTCCTGTCTAAAAAAATGGCTTTAGTTTCAATATATTTTTCTTGATTACACCATATTCGACAATCTAAAAGTATTAGACTACTAGTATAGGGTACTTGTAGTTGGGGTTCATACGCTGTATTTTGTAAATGAGTTTCTTCTAATTGTTGATTAATTTCATCAAGTTCTTCTATAATTACACCTTTTCCTTTATTTTGATTACTACTTATGTTTTCATTATTTTTTAATTTTAATTCTATTAATTGTATTCTTAAATCTAAATTTTCTATTTTATGGCTTAGAACTTCTATAGATTCTAGTTTTTTACTAGGTTTAGGCGATACATCTGTTTCTATATTATATGCGTCTTTAGCACAAATAAAACAAATTTCGTCAAAACATATATGGCATTGATATTGGCAATCACATATAATACAAATACTACAGGCACATAGTTTTATTTATATATATATTCAATGATATTATAGGTATATTCTATTATATTAGGTTTCTGGTCCTTCTTCACTTACTATACTAAATATGCTTTCATTATCACTTTCATTACCATCTATACTTACTACGTCTTCATCTAATTGTTCTGCTATGGCTGCTCTTTCCATATTAAATTGTCTTTTCGGACATCTATTAGCTAAATGTTTAGGATCTCCACAAATATAACATGTGCATTTTCTTGTTGATGGCTTTTTAACATAATTAGGTGGCTTTCTTCCTTGCCTATATTGTCTAAAACTAGATTTTGGTTTTTTGATTTCCTTAATATTTTGCGTTTTGGCTTAAAGTAATTCTTCTGTCCATATTGTTGTGGGGTGTATATAGCTTTTCGACAAAACTCATAAGATTGCTTTCTAATTTGTTCTCTAATAAATTCTTCTTTACACCATTCCTGAAGTTTAAAGAAGTATATTGTACTCTAGGTCCTATACCTAATCCTGTAAGATTGCCATTAGTTTTTTTATCCATTCTTCATGTATTCTTTTTCCTAAATCTTGGGGTAATTTCGTAAAATACCTATTACATAGTTCTTCATCAAATGCTTTATTAGCTTCTCCTATTAATCTTGTAAAATCTTGACTAAAGGTATAATATATTTCATATCTGTTATAGTGAGTTGTTCTAGGTTTCTAAGTGCTGTATCTTGTATGAATGTATTTTCTCTTTCTGGATCTATACCTATTATTAATGTTCTAATAAAACTAGTAAAATTATAAGGATTATTTCCTAAGGCCTTTATTTCATTAATTCTATTAGATCTTTTCTTCTTCTTGCTTTGCCAGATAGATAATGCTGTAGGTCCTAAACAGGTTTCTAAAAAATTAAACATATCCATATCTGCTTTTTTATTTATTTCCCAATGTCTTACTACACATTGTTCCCATATATTTATTTCTTCTGGCCACATTTGTGGACTTCCTAATTCAATTACTAACATGGTTCCACTCATGGTTTTTCCTATGGGTTGTCTTGATCCTATATATTTATTTGGCTGGGTTGATCCATATTCATATGTGGGACTTTTCCATTCTGGTCTACCACTCATTTCTACATTTCTAGCTGGAACTTCACTATAATCTGGTTCTCTCTAGTTCTTTTTCCTATATTACTACTAGTACTTGCTTGACTATCTGCCATAAAAGCTACTTCGTTATTACCTTTCTCTTTATTTTTAAAGAATTTTTCAATTCTATTTTTTCCTGAACATATCATCTACTAAATCAATATTATAATATTGTTTAAATTCTTCTTCAGCTGATTCTAAATTGATATCTAAATTCATTGCTTCAAAATACATTTCGTCTACTAATTCTCTTAAATTATTTATCTCAAAATTTTTTCTTAATATTTCTTCCATATTTTTTGGTCTATAATCATTTTTGAGCTGACTCTCTAATTGTCTAATCTCTTCATCTATTTCTTCTATATTTTCTTCCTCTTCATCTTCTTCGCTTTCTATATCAGATAATATTTCCCAATTTGCAAATCTACTAGTTATTCTAACTTCTTCTTCTTCTATAATATTCATGTAGCTTGTTTCAGTTTCATTATCAGTTCTCTCTTTTCTAGATCTTCTAAATTTTCTTTGGGATTTTGTTTTTGGTAATTAAGAAATCTAATAGAAGTTTGACCTCTACTGTTTGTATACATTACACTTTCTTCTCCTGGAACTTTGACAGTCTCATTTTCTTCTAAGTGTTGGTTAATTCCCATTCTTCTCCATTAAATCGTTATTATCAATATTTAAAGGTTTAATCATTTTTACTCCTACTGAGGCTAATCCATCTATTATCCTATCTATATTAATTTTATATTGAGAAACTATTATTGGTTACTCTTCCTAAAAATGCTATAGAAACTACTAAGTTGTTACCATCATATGTTTCATATCCTCTAGTTTGTAATCCTATAGTAATTTATTAATATCTTTAATACTTTTCATCATGTTCGGAGCTACATAAAATATTCCTACATTATTAGTCATATCTATTTCCATACTAGCAAAATACTCTCTCCTGCATCAGACCAACTTTTATCTAATATAAAAAACTAACACCTTTCCACCAGTTCCTTTTCTAGTTAATCCTTTTATTCCTACAATAATTAATCCTAAATGTATATACTTTTGCTTTAATTGTTTTAATTGTTTTATACATTCCGGCTAACTAAGCTTATATTTTCAGCATTGTTGTAACTTTTACTTCTTTTTCTCTAAATTTCTTGATTAAATGTGTGTTAAAATCCATTTTTCCTACTTTGTTATAATGTTTTAGGTTTTAACTTATCTATTCCCTTGTTATTATATATAAATAAGATTTTCTTCTACTCTATTATCTTTTCTAATTCTACTTCTCTAGCTGAGCTTTGACTTCCTGATCCTCTAAACATTCGTTTAGTGAAGTATTACTTATTTTTCCTTTCTCTTTTCTTTTTTCTTTTTACTTGATTCACTTATATGTCTACTAGTAACTAAATGATCTCATCATTTTTTACCCAGTATATATATTTTTAGGTTTCTTTTTAGGTTTTTCAGATTCTTCTAGTGCTAAATTTGATAATCTTTCTTCTATACTACTTGTAAATCTCCTTTAAATCACTTGAGATATTGTGTCTATTTTAGTACTTAATTTTTCTAGCTTATTTTCTAATTTATCTAGCTTATTTCTTATTTTCTAATCCCCACCCGCTTTTATAAATCTGCATAAAACTTTTTTTGCCCTTCATAATTACATACATGCCAATTCCTGCTCATATTTTAAGTGCTTTTATTGATTGTCTTAATACTTTAGAAAACTTAGATTATACTAATACAGAATTAATATTAGAATTACGAAATCATTAATAATATAGAGAGAACATTGGGTTAATAATTATCTTAACATACCTCCTAGATTAAGAGATCACGAAAACTATATTAAGTACCTTTTAATCTTGAATATATTATAGCTGCTTTTTATTAAAATAGCTTCTTATAATTATAAAAGATTAGAATATCTAGATTTAGAATATAGCTTAGCCGATAGAACCGTAATCTCGTTAGATAAACATAAATTTATTTGTAGATTTGATTCAAGTTTTAAGCATAATTTACATTCAGAAAATAAACACTTAATAGTTTAACAGATTTATTTATATCTTTAGCATCAAACTTAGAAAATAACGCTAAACTTTGTAAAACGTTAGAATCATTAAAAGAAACCGTTTTAATAAATAGAGAAATAATAAAGAAGGGTGAAAATAATAATTTAGATTATATTAAACAACAATCTGAGGAAACTCTAAAAATAGTTAAAAAATATAATAAGCTTTTTCCCCACTAAAGACGAATAATAGAGTTAAAATATAGCTTGGAAAGTAATAAGCTAAAACAATTAGAATTGAAACTAAGAAAACTCTAAGCCAAGTAATAGAAAAAATAAATAAAATTGAAGCTCAAAATTTAGAAACAGGTAAAACGCTAAAAAATATAGAACGAATAGTTAGTGGATGAATGTCTAGACAATAGATTAGAATATAAAAGAGCCATTGAACAAGCAAATAAATATCTATCTACCGAAAAGGATTTACTACCTATCAAGGAACTAGTATTCAGATAAATTATATCCTAAACTTTGGAATATTCAATTCGCTTTAATTCTACAAATATTCGAAAGGCTAGATAAATTAGAAAATAAGCTAGAAAATTAAGTACTAAAATAGACACAGTATCTCAAGTGATTAAAGGAGATTTACAAGATAGTATAGAAGAAAGATTATCAAATTTAGCACTAGAAGAATCTGAAAAATCAAAAAAGAACCTAAAAAATATTATACTGGTAAAAAATGATGAGATCATTTAGTGGTACTAGTAGAACTATAAGTGAATCAAGTAATAAAGAAAAAGAGAAAGGAAAAATAAGTAATACTTTCACTAAACGAATGTTTAGAGGATCAGGAAGTCAAAGCTCAGCTAGAGAAGTAGAATTAGAAAGATAATAGACGTAGAAGAAAATCTTAATTTATAATAACAAGGGAATAGATAAGTTAAAACCTAAAACATTATACAAAGTAGGAAAAATGGATTTTAACACACATTTAATCAAGAAATTTAGAGAAAAAGAAGTAAAAGTTACAACAAATGTTGAAAATATAAGCTTAGTTAGCCCGGAATGTATAAAACAATTAAAACAATTAAAGCAAAAGTATATACATTTAGGATTAATTATTGTAGGAATAAAAGGATTAACTAGAAAAGGAACGGTGGAAAGGTGTTAGTTTTATTATTAGATAAAAGTTGGTCTGATGCTAGGAGAGCAGTATTGCTAGTATGGAAATAGATATGACTAATAATGTAGAATATTTTATGTAGCTCCGAACATGATGAAAAGTATTAAAGATATTATAAAATTACTATAGGATTACAAACTAAGGATATGAAACATATGATGGTAACAACTTAGTAGTTTCTATAGCATTTTTAGGAAGAGTAACCAATAATAGTTTTCCTCAATATAAAATTAATATAGATGGATAATTGATGGATTAGCCTCAGTAGGAGTAAAAATGATTAAACCTTTAAATATTGATAATAACGATTTAAATGGAGAAGAATGGGAAAAATCAAATTAGAAAAAATGAGGTAACAAGTTCCAGGAGAAAGTGTATACTGTACAAACAGTAGAGGTCAAACTTCTATTAGATTCTTAATTACCAAAAACAAATCCCAAGAAAATTTAGAAGATCTAGAAGAAGAAACTGATAATGAAACTGAAACAAGCTACATGAATATTATAGAAGAAGAAGAAGTTAGAATAACTAGTAGATTTGCAAATTGGGAATATTATCTGATATAGAAAGCGAAGAAGATGAAGAGGAAGAAAATATAGAAGAAATAGATGAAGAGATTAGACAATTAGAGAGTCAGCTCAAAATGATTATAGACCAAAAAATATGGAAGAAATATTAAGAAAAAATTTTGAGATAAATAATTTAAGAGAATTAGTAGACGAAATGTATTTTGAAGCAATGAATTTAGATATCAATTTAGAATCAGCTGAAGAAGAATTTAAACAATATTATAATATTGATTTAGTAGATGATATATGTTCAGGAAAAATAGAATTTGAAAAATTCTTTAAAATAAAGAGAAGGTAATAACGAAGTAGCTTTTATGGCAGATAGTCAAGCAAGTACTAGTAGTAATATAGGAAAAAGAACTAGAGTAGAACCAGATTATAGTGAAGTTCCAGCTAGAAATGTAGAAATGATGGTAGACCAGAATGGAAAAGTCCCACATATGAATATGGATCACCCAGCCAAATAAATATATAGGATCAAGACAACCATAGGAAAACCCATGAGTGGAACCATGTTAGTAATTGAATTAGAAGTCCACAAATGTGGCCAGAAGAAATAAATATATGGGAACAATGTGTAGTAAGACATTGGGAAATAAATAAAAAAGCAGATATGGATATGTTTAATTTTTTAGAAACCTGTTTAGGACCTACAGCATTATCTATCTGGCAAACAAGAAGAAGAAAGATCCTAATAAATTAATGAAATAAAGGCCTTAGGAAATAATCCTTATATTTTACTAGTTTTATTAGAACATTAATAATAGGTATAGATCCAGGAAGAGAAATACATTCATACAAGATACAGCACTTAGAACCTAGAACAACTCACTATAACAGATATGAAATATATTATACCTTTTAGTCAAGATTTTACAAGATTAATAGGAGAAGCTAATAAAGCATTTGATGAAGAATTATGTAATAGGTATTTTACGAAATTACCCAAGATTTAGGAAAAAGAATACATGAAGAATGGATAAACTAATGGCAATCTTACAGGATTAGGTATAGGACCTAGAGTACAATATACTTTCTTTAACTTCAGGAATGGTGTAAAGAAGAATTTATTAGAGAACAAATTAGAAAACATCTTATGAGTTTTGTAGAAAAGCTATATACCCCCCCAACAATATGGACAAAGAATTACTTTAAGCCAAAACGCAAAATATTAAGGAAATCAAATAAACCAAAATCTAGTTTTAGACAATATAGGCAAGGAAGAAAGCCACCATTATGTTAAAAACCATCAACAAGAAAATGCACATGTTATATTTGTGGAGATCCTAAACATTTAGCTAATAGATGTCCGAAAAGACAATTTAATATTGAAAGAGCAGCTAGCAGAACAATTAGATGAAGACGTAGTAAGTATAGATGGTAATGAAAGTGATAATGAAAGCATATTTAGTATAGTAAGTGAAGAAGGACCAAAATTCCTATATAATAAATATACCTATATGAATAATTCATGTGAACATAAATATATAAATGGAAAAGGAACTATGAGTGTAGCCTGTAGTATTTGTAGATTATATCCTGATATGCATTTAAGATATCAGTGCAATATATGTTTTTGACGAAATTTGTTTATTTGTGCTAAAGACGCATATAATATAGAAACAGATGTATCGCCTAAACCTAGTAAAAACTAGAATCTATAGAAGTTCTAAGCCATAAAATAGAAATTTAGATTAAGAATACAATTAATAGAATTAAAATTAAAAAATAATGAAACATAAGTAGTAATCAATAAAGGAAAAGGTGTAATTATAGAAGAACTTGATGAAATTAACAACAATTAGAAGAAACTCATTTACAAAATACAGCGTATGAACCCAACTACAAGTACCCTATACTAGTAGTCTAATACTTTTAGATTGTCGAATATGGTGTAATCAAGAAAAATATATTGAAACTAAAGCCATTTTAGATACAGGAAGTACAAAAAGCATGCTTAGCGCTAGTCTTGTGCCGAAAGAATTTGTAACACAATTAAGTTATACTGTTACTAGTAGAACTGCAGAAAATAGATTAATGAGAATAACAAAAGTTAATTAACATAGGAATACAATTTAAAGATTTTTCAGGAAATTATAGTAGCAAATATACATTAGGACAAGTCCTTATAGCACCAGAAACCATAAATAGCCACGAATTCCTTTTAGGGTTAAACTTCATTTGTGCATTAAATGGTAGTATTTTAATAGGAAAAAATTATATTACTATTAGCAAACATAATTATACTTTTCCAACTAATAGATACATTAAACAATCAGAGTTGACTGCGAAGCGTGGTGGACATGGTAATAATGAACTCGATTTTTTCAAAGAATTAGAACAAAATAATATAGAATCTGAAACTATAGATATCCTATTAGATGAAGAAATTAGAGATATAGGAAAGGGATTAGATTTTAAACCTAGAAAATGAAAGAATTTTGCATAAATTAGAAATGTTAGGATTTATAGGAGATGATTTAGCTAAAAACAAGTAAACTATACTTTTAAACTAAACATATTAAACCCAGATATAGTGATAAGAACAGCAGCTATAGAATATACTCCTGAGATATAAAAGAATTCAAAACACAAAAAAAGAATGTGGAAATCGGTGTTATAAGAAGAAGTGATAGTCCTCATAGATCAGCAGCCTTTATAGTAAGAATAATGCAGAAATAAAAAGAGGAAACCTAGAATAGTATATAATTATAAGAGACTTAATGATAATACAGAAGATGATGCTTATAGAATACCTAATAAAGATGAGTTAATAATCTTATACAAAATAAAAAGATATTCTCAAAATTTGATTTAAAAAGCGGATATAATCAAATTAAAATGGTAGAAGAAGACAAAAATGGACAGCTTTCAGCTGTATGTAGGACATTTCGAGTGGAATGTTCTATCTTTTGGTTTAAAAAATGCTCCAGCAATATTTCAAAGATTTATGGATAGTATATTAAACATTTAGATTTCTGTTTAGTATATATAGATGACATTTTAGTAGCTTCTGAAACTTTTAGCAACATCAAGATCATTTAAAACAAGTGTTTAATTTAATAGAAGAAAACGGAATAGTAGTATCTAAAAAGAAAATGGAACTTTTTAAGAGAAAATAAGCTTTTTAGGTTTAGAAATAGGAAACGGACAAATAAATTACAACCTCATATAGCTCAAAATTCTAGATTCCCAGATAAATTAAAAACTTAAACAAATACAAGCGTTTTTAGGAATATTAAACTACTCTAGAAAATTTATTCCTAAACTTAGTAAATTAGTCGGACCATTATATAAGAAAACAGGAAAATCAGGTCAAAGACATTTTAATCAGGAAGATATTAACTTAGTCAGAAAAATTAAGAAGTTGTTAAGATTTAAAACCTTTAGAATTACCCTTAAGTACTGATTATGTCATAATAGAAGTAGATAGCTCTATAGAAGGATGGGGAGCAATATTAAAATGTAAACCTCATAAATTTTCTCCAAAAAATGAAGAAAAATATCAGCTTATCCAGTGGTAATTTTAATAAAACAGGAAGTAATTGGACTAGCCTAGATTATGAAATAGCAGGGATAGTTAAAGCAATAGACCATTTTAGACTATATTTAAATAAACCTTTTACATTAGAACGGATTGTGAAGCTGTAGTTAGATTATAAAAAACGAAAATTCTAGAAAACAAAATAATAAAAGATGGTTAAATTTTAGAAATGCAATAGAAGTAACGATATCAAGTAGATTTTGAACATATTAAAGGATCAAACATAGCATAGCAGATTTATTAAGCAGGCAATTAACTTTAATTTGGGAAACAGATCATGGCTTTCAACGACCAAGACAACCAACAAACAAGACCTCCCTCTGCAACTTACAACCAAATAGTCGAAGACCAGCTTTCAGGCCTAATTTTTCAACAAACTAGCCAGAATAGACCAGCATTCACAATAGAAACCATTATTTAATCCAGCCACTCAAAAGTTTTTAAAACCTTTGGCAAAATAGCACTTCCTTTAGACATAAA